>JAENHJ010000331.1:507500-512390 GCA_025330945.1 Mucuna pruriens | reverse complement strand
GTAATGATCTTGCCTTGTTGTAGAATTTTTCAACATTGCTGATGCCGCCACTTACAAGTCTTTTGCTTTTTCAATAAAAATAATGATTCTTTGTTTACCTTTGCAAACCTTTCCCTAATTTATTGTTTCAACCATTCTGATATTTTTTATCTTGCTAATTAATTCAGATGGAATTTTCTCCACCATTTGACTCTTATCTTCCTGGCTAATAAATCCATATGTTATTTTGTCTTCATATTGCTACAGATAATCTTGTAATCCTCATTAATATCCAGGTAATGGATTGTGAAACCATGAAAGATATCATCCTCGTATCCAAAACCTAATGTTGAACTTTCTGGAAGTAATTGTATACCACCGCCACTTGTTGAGGGAAAATATCTGCAATGGTCCAAAGTAATAAACCATTTTATGAACCATTTTGGGAACTTTAATGGAATTCTTTTCTTGAAACTGCATAAACCATGAATGCTTCTTTGGATGGATGTAAAGTATTCTACCAAGCATCTATATAATCATAATAATTATATCTTGGAGGTTAAATTGTCTTGAGAAATTTTTGAGTTAAAACAAATGTTGATTCCAATCTTGTGGAGATAAGATATTGTTGATTTTCATCTTTTTGAAAATAATACATTTCTTGATCATCTCGGTATGCGTAATTTCTACTAAATCAGATTCACCAAAAATCAATTCAGAATCTTTGGTTTTTAACCGATTATTTGGAAGATAATGGAAGGTTTTTGGAAAGATATGGTCTATTAAGGTTTTTTTATGTTTTTTTGATCATGTATGATTCTTAGGTCATAATAGAATAAGTTCAGGTTTTTCTATATAGAGATCATTTGAGGATTCAGGTGTTGTAGTAATAGGCTGAGATTTTGATTCAGTTATGGTATTATAGCATAAAGGATAAATCTATTTTTAATGCTAAAGGATTTGCTGTCTTGACTTGATCATATCATCCAAGCAAGGAATATTGAGATTTTATGGGGTTTTGCAATTTGGTTTTGAAGGTATTGGACCTCGTTGATGTTGATGATGAACTTAACTTATCTTGCACCATCCCAAAGTGGGGATCATGTTGTATTTTATTCTTTTGTTTATCTGATCCAAGTAGGGACCATAATCATCTTTGCTACTTGGTTTGGGGAGCTTTGCTCATCGATACCTTGTAAAAAATTTTGTTAAAAATCTGCAAAAAATTATGTTTTCCTTTGATATTCTCAATTTCAAAATCAAAACATGATAATAATGTTTGCATCTTGGGAAAATATGTTTTGAAACTAAATTTTGAACATCTTTTGTAAGAACACTAGGTGCAATTTTGCAATCAAATGAATTAAAAACTTTTATTGAAAACATCATCTTGAAATTTTGAACACATAAAACAATTGAAAGTATTTTTTTGACAAGAGAATATTTTTGTTGAGAAGGATGACAAATACTCGAATGATATTTGACTACTTGCTCTTTGAAAGAGTTTGGAAGTTTTTGTTTTAAAACACCCCATACCCAATGTTAGATGCATGTGTTTATTATTAAATCTCGCATTAGACTCAGATTCCCAAGGGTAATTTTTTACTAAAAGTTTTAATTTCTATAATAATCTGTAAATTCATTATTCCATTCTTATATTTTTCCTTAATCTTTTATATAAAGGTACACATATTATTCCTAATATTGGGTATAAATTCTATGTAATTAATATTATCCTAAAAATCTTTGTAATTGATTTTTATTTTATTTCTATTTGGAAATTTATCTCCAAATTCTATTGATCTTGAGATAGGTATAATAGTTCCTTGATTTATTTCAAATCCTAAAAATCTTATTTTTGTTTGAAATATTTTTATTTTCTTCTCTGAAACTACTAAACCATTTTCTTTATAAGAGCAATAAATTTTTCTAAATGTTCAATATGTTCATTTAGATTTTTTGAAAATATTAATACATCATCTAAATATACTAATGAAAATTCTGCATATTTATTAAATATATCATTCATTATGTTTTGAAATTCACTAGAGCATTTTTTAATCTCAGGGCATTACATTCCATTCATAATGCCCAAAGGGGTACTACAAAGTTGTTTTATATCTATCTTCCTTTTTACTCCTATTTGATAATATCCCCATTTTAAATCAAAATTTGAAAATATTGTTGCATTTTGGAATTCTTTTTACAAATCATTTTTATTAGGAAATGGGTATCTAATACATTTTAAAACTTTATTGAGAGGTTTATAATTAATAACCAATCTTGGAGCCCTCTTTCTACTTCAGAGGCTTTCATAACATAAAACCATGCACAAATTTCCAAGGAGATTTTGAAGGTCTTATTAATTTTTCTCTAAATATTCTTGGTATTTCTTTTTTACAATAATCTAGATATTCTTTATTCATTTGTATTGGTCTAGCTTAGTAGGATTTTATTTTCATCAAAAGTTTTCTATATATAGGCAATGAAACTTCATATTTCTTTCTATGCTAAAAAGCAAATGGATTTGTTTCACATATTTCTTTTATAATTTTATTTTCATATTTTTTAATGGTTTCTTGAATTTTGCAGATTTTAATTGTTCTTCTATTCTTTAAATTTTATTTCTTTATTTAATAAATTAATTTGGTTTTTCATTCTATCTATTTTATTAATGTTTCTTCTAATAAATTTAATTGTCTTGTCCTAGAGGTTTTACAAATTCAAAGCATATTTTTTTTCCTACTTTTCTTACTTAACCTTTTCAGTTACCTGAAAATGATATAATAAGGTTTAAAAGGGAGTTTCTAATATCATTGGTGTATTAATATTTTTTACTAATACAAAAGCTGTATTAAAACAAATTTGATTTTTACAAATTTTTGCATTAGGTAATTTATATTGAATATGCATTCTTGATCCATTGGCACTAGTTACTCCTTCTATTGCTTTTTCATAATATTTTGTAGGGATTAATCCTTCTTGAATACAATTTATATCTGCTCCTAAGTCTATTAAAGCAATCATAGTAAAATTTTCACTTCCTAATATTAATGTTATTTCTGTATTCCATTTTTGTGCAGTTATTAGACTTAATATACTAATATAAGGGTTTCCTTGGATTTCTACTTTATATTTTTCTTCTTCATTTATTTTTTCTTTTCCTTTCTGTTTATTTATCATATCTTCTCCTTCTAATTGTAATATTCTATATTCTAATGATATATCATTTTCTCTTAATTCTTGAATTTCTTATTTAAGTATTTTAATTTCTTCTTGTAAATCTTTTATAGTTACAGTTTGATTATTGTCGGTAAACCTATTCATTATTTCTTTCATACTAACATGACTAGATTCTCTTTTAGATTTTTCATCTTTAATAATTATATCATTAAGTTGTTCTATAAATTCATTTTTTAAGGGAGATTCTTCTAATTTTTCTATTATTTTTATTAATGAAGAGGCTTGATCTCTTGTTAATACATTTATAGTTTTACAATCATTACAACTACATAATCCTGCTCCTAAACAGTATTCATTTTCTTCTGATTTTGAAGATGTTGTACTGTAAGTTTCTATTTGTTCTAATTCTAATTCTTTCTCTGACTCTTCTTCATTAGAAGTTTCTTCTAAATCTGATTCTATAAGAATATTTAATAAGTTTTCTTTTAATGATTCATCTTCTAATTGATTAATTTTTTGTATAAGTCTACACTTATTTGCATAATGACCTATTTTACCACATTTATAACATTTAATTTCTCTTTTTGTAGGTTTATATTTCTGTTTTTTCTTGTATTTTTGTTTAACAGGATTTTGCTGATTTTGATTTTTATTAATTCTTTTTTCATTATGATAGGTTCTCTTATATACTTTGTATTTTTTATTATAAGGTTTTTCTTTTCTAAATTTTTTCTTATGTCTAGTGCTAGGGGCTCTAATAGGTTCTACGTCATATTGATGACAAAATGTTCCTAGTTCTCTTTTATTTGACATACTTTCTTTTCTCATTTTATTTTGTAATCTAAAGTCAGTACATATTTGTATCCCTGTTTGAACTACTATATTATGTAATTGTCCATAAGTTAAAGTTTCATACCTAATAGGGTGTCCATGATATCTTTCTAAGTTTGTTTTTACTTTTTCTGAAAATAATTTAGGTAATCCAGAGATAAATTTTTCTTTCCAATAGTTGGCAAAGCTATCTTCTCTTCATGTTACTTTTGATATGAATACATCTTTATTCCATCTATAATCAGACATTGATGGGCAATAGAGATTATTTAATTGATCTCCAGCCCTTTCTTTAAATATGTTAGGGTCTCCTATAAAGTTTTGAATAATTGTATATATAAGTGTTGCTACAACATCTTCTTGGTTATTTTCATTTTTTACACTATTTAATATTATTGCTCTATCATTATCTGTACAAATATTATCCCACCAACCTTTCAGTTGGGCAGTAAATCCTTGTATTATAGCTAAGGCGGCTGACTTATCCGAACAACCTCTTGTTTTATGGGTAGTTGCTGCCATAGTCATTTGGCAGGTTATATCTAATATTTGTTGATCACTCATACCATCTATATTCCATTCTACTATTTCACTTCCAGAGAAAGAGTTTTGAACTAACTCTCCTCTTTCTTCAATTTGTACATCCACTAGGGATGGTCTTGGATAATAATTTCTAAGTTTTGGATAATTTCTTAACTTATTAACTTCTATAGTATTTATAGATTTCTTATCTAGTGTTAGTTTTTTTAATCTTTGTTTTATCTCTTCAATTTTTATATTAGTACTGTTATCTAATTTAATAAATTCTAATTCTTTTTGAGGTACATTTATTAATTTGTATATTGGTTTTATTGGTGGTTTACTAGTACTAGTTGAGGGTAAATCTTTATTTTCTAA
>JAENHJ010000331.1:0-500000 GCA_025330945.1 Mucuna pruriens | reverse complement strand
TGTACTGGGGTATAGGATGATTTATTTTGTAGTATCACAGTCTATTACATGGATTCTAGCGTGGGAGTACAAGACAATACCCCAATATGAAGAACAAATAACAGACATGAAGATATTGACAAGAAAAATTAAAGTAAAATGGTGGAGAAAATTCAATACTGAATTAATTAGTAAAACAAAAATATCAGAATGGTTAAAGAATAACGATGTTGTGTATTTTTAGTCGTTTCAACGCGCTTATCAAATAACTAAAGTTAACTATAGCATAGCTAACCCTAGGTCATTCTTCTCAAGGACACAGTGCGTTTTAAGTGAATTATAGTGTGAAGTAAACGAAGGCAAGTTTAGCTGCAGAGTATTGATTCTTCTCGGCCTGGCCGAGTCGCTCTCAGTAGAGACTGAGCCGAGATGATCTCGGCTGAGACAATCCGGCTTGGTCTCAGCTGAGTGCAGACAGACGCTACAGAGACGGCCTATCTCTGTCTCGGACCTGAAACCGTAAATGATGGGGGTTAAGATGCGATCGAAACAATAACAGAGATTGACTAAAAACAGAGCTGAATCTAACTACAATGCAAATGCAGTTATACTAATCCTAATGCTACTTCTACTGCTGTGTTCATGTCCAGTTCCAGGTATTAAGGTTTCTCCAATTCAGTCACTCCAACTACAGTCCATATCAGCCTTTGGTAGTCTTATGGCCATCGCCAAAGATCTGTCCCTTATCATACTGAGGATTTACACAATCACTACCTCATCAGTTGGCAGGGACTATGTTCAAGCTGATTTTAGATTCTCATTCAACAATCGTTAAGTGATTATCTACTGAATTAGTTAAACCAGTTCCTATCGGCTTAGTTCAACATTGTTCACGTTACTTTGTGCAATCGCAACTTAGTAATCGGCTTAAGAGTTCAGGAATGCAACTGAAATTCAGAATGTAAAAATACTCATAATATTGGAAACGAAATACAAACACAGGGTCTGGATTCGATGACTCCGTATTCCACGACAATCGCCATGGATGACGGCGATGATTCACCTCCTCTAACTAAGACGCTGAGGTTCAGGTCCTCCGGAGTACGTTGGTGCTCCAATCGGTTTCCTCCAGTGACCTTCAGCTGCTCACTTCCTAGCCTGCATCTCCTCAATCGAGAGAGACGCCATTAACAGCACTGTGTACCACCGTGAGTGGAGGCGAGTGTAAGCGAGAGTGATTGGAAATGAATGGGCGCGAAAACGTTTGAATGCCAAAGACCCTTAATCGTTCAGTGTTTTGCTTATTTATACAAGGACTAGACTAACTAACCTAACAGAATTACAAGTGAAATCCCTGTTCTACCCTTGCTGTTTCTTGCATAGCACGCTACTCAGGAGATGATGTGGCGCTTGAGTTGGCTCTTGTGTTGCTGATGTGGAGCGCCACCTTGGTCGAGTTTCCTGATTGTGCCTTTGGCTGTATGGGCCGAGTCTCCGACTTGGCCGACAGGTTCTCGGCTTGGGCTGCTAGTGGCGGCTGAGCTTGGTTGGTCTTGTAATGAAGAGATCGTTAGCCAAAGCCTTGAATAAACATGGATTATGTTTTACTCTAATTTTGGGCTATTAATTTGGATCTTAGTTAACAATCCACTTTTGAGTTCGTGAGTTGCTCAATGGCACTCCTCTTAGGTCCACTTAAGATGTACATTTTATGACTCATCAAACCCCCACACTTAGCCTTTTGCACTCCTAGGCAAAATATATGACTTAAACAAGGGAGATTTTGGTAAGAGACTCTTCTATTTGACTTCCATAAGCTGACTACACAAAGTCGGCCTCTGTTCATCCCGGTTCGAAGTGCTCACGCAATCAGGGGACTATTTTCTTTGGACTTGAGGTGCTTCGTGGCTTCTTAAACGGGGAGAGGTGCCTTAGAAGGGTGGAACCTCACTTCGGATGATCAACGCTCTCGATTCTCTCAAGTGTTTAGCTTGTGTTTGCACTCAGCAATGCATGAAATTGGTATCACCATACTTTGACGGAGCTCTCTTCTTACCCCTGTAAAACACAACAGCTATGATCACTAGGACTTTCTCGGCTTGTAGTGGGATCAGGATCAGGGGTATGGTAGAATGTGGGAACCATTGGTTTCATGACCCACGGGGAAGAGAGGAGCAATGGGGAGTGAGTTTTATCTGTACGAGGGTAGTCTCGGTTGCTGCGGTCTTCTTCCATCTTTGTTCACTTGCTCTTTTTACCTTTCGTCTTTCTTTTCTCTTTACACAGCTTGCTGATTTTGTTTAGTTCAGCTTATTTGTTTGAGCTGCTTGTTTTCTGCTTACATGTATTTTTCTTTCTTTCCTTCGGTTTCTTTTCATTCTTTTCTCTTTCGCATTCTGTTCCCTAGACTTCCCCCACACTTGATTCTGACTCACTCCCAAAACAATTCCAAGGCTCCTCAGTTCCCTGAGGGTAGGATAAGAATGGTTTTTCTAGCCTCGGCTTGTATTGAGCTGGAGAAAAAAAATGGTCATTCAGGGCTCAACAGGGTGACAAAGGTGAACTCATTGATTTTTCGGCACAGCTTATTTGGCTCTGGGCTCATAAGAAGAAGAGCCTAGATCATGTCATTCCTGTATGTGTAAGACAGTTGTGTCCAGAGAGTTGAGGCAAAATTCAGCATACACAATTAACATGCCCCGCACAAATTGCTCAACATCTAATACAAGGCTCAAAATCTCACGCTGGTTGTTTCTGTTCCTTCACTTTGAAGGTTCCCTCTTCCATTTTCACCAGTCACCACCTAAAATCCAAAGTTTTGGTCCCCTTCAGCTAGAGGCAGCTTCTACTTGGGAATGGAGAGAGTGCTTCTGCTGGCTTGTCAGGCTCTCGGACCCAAAATGGAGTTGTCTCTCTTTGACATGTAACTCTGCTAAGTCGAACTTTGACAGTGGAGATCCTTTTATTGAACAAGAACTTAAGCGGCGGGAATTGAAAGAAGTGCTAATGAGACTTAAAATGGTATATAAAAGAAGCAAAATGAAAAAGTTAGATAAAAGAGATGAGAGAAGGTTAGATAAAAGAAATGAGAGAAAGTTAGATATGTCGTGAATGATCAGTCCTAGATAGCCAGAACCCCCCCCACACTTAGGCTCGGCATTGCCCTCAATGCTTAGATAGGAGGGGTTGGCCAAGTCGGCCTAGGCAATGCCATCTGGTGGAGTCGACTCCACCAATGAAATGTTCTCTGTGTTCTCTCCAATTGGTGCTGGACCTTCGAGGAAAGGTTTGACTTGGTGCCCATTGACCTGAAAGGTGCGGTTGGTCCGTTCTTCCCTTAGCTGTACTGCACCATGGGGAAATATGTTAGTAATAACAAAAGGTCCATCCCATCTGGAACGAAGCTTACCTGCTATGAGCTTTAATCTGGAATTGAATAGCAACACTTTTTGGCCAATATGGAGATCTTTCCTCAGGATGTTTTGGTCGTGAAACTTTTTCACTTTTTGCTTGTAGATCCTGGCGTTTTCATAGGCTTCCATGCGAAGTTCTTCTAATTCTTGAAGTTGGAACTTCCTATGCTCTCCTGCTTGGTCGTAAGCCATGTTGCATTGCTCAATTGCCCAGTAAGCTTTGTGCTCGAGCTCCACAGGGAGGTGACAGGCTTTCCCGAAAACAACCCGGTAGGGAGACATCCCTAGAGGTGTTCGGTATGCGGTCCTATGTGCCCATAGAGCATCTTCAAGGAGTCTGCTCCAGTCCTTCCTGCTGGGATTTGTCATCTTTTGCAATGTATGCTTGATTTCCCTGTTAAACACTTCAGCTTGCCCATTTGTTTGTGGGTGGTATGCTGTGGCTATCCTATGTGCTACCCCATATTTCTGAAGAAGGGCAGCCATGGCTCTATTGCAGAAATGACTTCCCTGGTCATTGATGAGTGCTTTGGGAACACCAAACCTGCAGAAGATATTGGACTTGAGAAAGTCCACTACAACCTTAACATCATTGGTTCTGGTGGGGATGGCTTCTACCCATCTTGATACGTAGTCAACGGCAAGCAGTATGAATAGCCATTGGAGATTGGGAATGGCCCCATAAAATCTATACCCCAGATGTCAAAGACTTCGTAGAACAGAATGGGTTGTTGGGGCATTTCATGTCTCTGGTTCAAGGCCATCCCTGCCTTCTGGCATCTATCGTAGGTGGAGACGAATTGATGAGCGTCTATGAAAATAGAAGGCCAGTAAAGGCCACAATCAAGCACTTTCCTAGCAGTCCGAGATGAGCCGTAGTGGCCTCCTCCAGGAGCCGAATGGCAGAAGCGAAGGACCGACTTGATCTCGGTATTAGGAATGCACCTGCGGATGATCTTATCACTGCATAATCTCCATAGATAGGGGTCATCCCATACGTAGTACTTGGCATCACTTATGATCTTCTCTTTGTAAGTTCGAGATGGCTCAGGTGGAAATTGAGATGTTGCCACGAAATTACAAATATCTACAAACCATGGTATGACCGTCTTGAGGTGCAGGAGTTGCTCATCAGGGAACTCGTCTCGGATAGGCATTGGTTCGCTTTCCTTTTGAATCCTGCTCAGGTGATCTGCTACCAAATTTTCAGCACCTTTCTTATCTCTGACCTCCAAGTCGAATTCTTGGAGGAGAAGCATCCACCGGATCAATCTAGGCTTAGCATCCGGCTTCCTTAACAAGTATTTGAGAGCGGCGTGATCGGAAAACACGACTATTTTGGAACCGAGAAGGTAAGAGAGAAATTTATCTAAGGCAAATACTACTGCCAAAAGCTCCTTCTCAGTTGTCGTGTAATTTTGCTGGGCCGAGTCCATGGTTCTGGACGCATATGCAATGGCATGAACTGGTTGGCCGACTCCAGCTCTCTGGCCGAGAACAGCTCCCAAAGTCGAGTTGGATGCGTCGCACATTAACTCAAATGGCAGGTCCCAGTCTGGTGCTTGCAGGATAGGTGCGGATGTGAGTTTGTTCTTCAGCTCCTGAAATGCCTCAATGCAAGGCTGGTCAAAGTTAAAATCCACATCCTTCTGTAGGAGTTTGGACAGGGGCAGAGCTAATTTGCTGAAGTCCTTAATGAACCTTCTATAAAAACCTGCATGTCCCAAGAATGAGCAAACTTCCCGCACCGAGGCGGGGTTTGGAAGGGAAGTGATTGTGTCTATTTTCGCCTTGTCCACTTCAATGCCTCTGTTGGAGACTAGGTGTCCCAACACTATTCCCTCGGTCACCATGAAATGACATTTTTCGAAGTTGAGAACCAGGTTCGTATCAGTGCATCTCTTCAATACCTTGGACAGGTTGCTCAGGCATGCGTCAAATGATTCTGCATACACTGTGAAGTCGTCCATAAACACCTCCATGCAATCCTGTAGCAAATCCGAGAAGATGCTCATCATGCAACGTTGAAATGTGCTCGGAGCGTTGCACAGACCGAATGGCATGCGGGTGTACGCAAAAGTACCAAACGGGCATGCGAAAGTGGTCTTATGTTGATCCTCTGGTGCTATGTGTATTTGCATGTATCCTGAGAATCCATCCAGAAAACAGTAGTGGGATTTCCCTGCTATTTTCTCTGACATTTGGTCAATAAAAGGCAAAGGGAAGTGATCCTTGCGGGTTGCCTGATTCAGTCTTCTGTAATCTATACACACCTGCCAGCTGTTCTGAATCCTTGTAGATACCAACTCATCTTGTTGGTTTTTCATGACGGTCATTCCAGATTTCTTTGGCACTACTTGCACAGGACTCACCCATTGGTTGTCTGAGATAGGATAGATGATGCCTGCAGCAAGTAGCTTTGTGACTTCTTTCTTGACTACATCTAGAATGGTAGGATTCAGCCTTCGTTGCTGTTGCCTTATGGGCTTAATGTCCTCCTCCATTAGTATTTTGTGCATGCATATGGAGGGGTTGATACCTGGAAGGTCAGAAAGTTTCCACCCAATTTCCTGTTTGTGTTGCCTAAGGACTTCTAGCAGCTTACCTTCTTGCTCCAGGAGGAGGTTGCTTGTAATGATGACGGGGAGCTGCTGTTCACTGTCCAGGAAGGCGTATTTTAAGTGGCTAGACAATGGTTTCAGCTCCATGGGTGGTGGGGATGGAGAATTCTCAGTTATAATTTTCGGATCCTTCTGGCCGGCTTGCTCTTGACTCAGCATCTACGATGCCGACATGATCTCGACCTTGTACAGTTGCAGCCGACTCGGCAGGAAGGTTTCGGCTCTTGGCGAGTCGAATTTGGTCGTGGCTGCTTGTGCAATGTCGATCTCGGATCCGGGTGGAACGACGAGCTTCGCTTTGCTTTGGGTCCGATTCGTAGCGGCTGTAATGGTTCCGACAAGTTTGTCGGCCCTTGTCTCTTTGGCCACTCGGCTCTCCTCGGCCGACTTTGTTTCGGTCGTGAACATGGTTGCCAGTTGTGCAGGTGGAAGCTTCGTAGTCTCGGCAACCTTTACCTCTGCACTATTCTCTGAGGGTTGAGGGTAGCAGACTTGGTTTATCAATGTGGTTAGTTCTTTCTCTATTGCCAAGTCGCTGGTGTCACTATGGTCCTTCTCAGAGTCTGGGGACTCTAGTACTTCATTTTGATCGGCCTTTGAGCAGCCACTGGCATCAGCAGTTCTAGCAAGATCTTCCATCCCTCCACTGCAATTTTATAGTTGGAAGTATTCCTCTATTAATTCTTCCATTATATTTATACCAAAGAGAGAGTGGTCTTCGGTGGGGTGTTTCATGGCTTCAAAAATGTTGAACTGTACCAACGTATCACCGAATTCCATTGATAGCGTACCGGCATGCACGTCAATTTTTGTCCTTGCTGTCATCAGGAATGGTCTCCCTAGTATTAATGTTGATTTCTTTTCCGATGTCTCGTCCTCCATGTCGAGCACATAGAAATCAGCTAGAAATATTAATTCATTTACTTGGACAAGAACATCTTCGAGAACTCCCAGGGGTTGCACGATGCTTCTGTTAGCAAACTGAATGGTCATCCCTGTGGGTTCCAGATCTCCAAAATTGAGGGACCTGTAGGTTGATGCTGGCATGACGTTAATTGACGCTCCTAGGTCTAGCATAGCATCAGCAAATGTGCAATCACCGATAGTGCATGGGACCGAGAAGATGCCGGGGTCTCGGCACTTCCTTGGCAAAGCCTGTGAAATCCCTGTAGTGGGGTTATTCTTGGTCAAGGTCGACATCACACCTCTCAGTTCTCGATTTCCCTTCAACTTTCTCCTTTTGTGTACGCATAATTCCTTGAGGAATTTGGCGTACTTCGAAATTTGCTTGATCGCGTCGAGAAGTCGGATGTTGATTTCCACCTTCCGGAACATCTTCAGCAGTTCGTCGTCAGAATCTAGTTTCCTTGCCGAGACGGTTCGGGATGGAAACGGCAATGGGACAGTTGTCTGCGAGGGGGGCTGTGAGTCGGCTATTGTTTCAGAGTCGGCTTCAGCTGGCTGCAACGCTTGATGCTGTGCAGGCTGTGGTAATTCCTTGCCGCTTCTGAGTGTTACCGCATTGGCATTCCCTCTCGGATTTGGAATGGGTTGAGAAGGAAGGCTGCTTGAGCCGGCTGATTGTAGTTCACTCACAGTATTTGCTAGCTGTCCTATTTGCATCTTGAGATCCTGGATGGTGGCGGTCATGTTCTGTTGGAATTGTAGGTTGCTGGAACTTACTGACTGTTGAAATTCTAGATTGCTTGTTGCCAGCTGCTTCATTAAATCTTCTAGTGATGGAGAGTTGTCTTGGGTAGGAGTTCTCTGTTGCTGAGGTGGGAAGGATGGTGCTGGGTATTGCGGACTCGGCTGCTGGTAACCAGATACTCCATAGGGTGCATACGGCATGGATCCGGCTCTTTGAGCTGCATATGGTCCTTGTTGCGGGCTTGGCCGAAATGGTTGTTTCCCATATGGTTGATTATCAAACTGCCGATTCTGATAAGGTTGCTTCCCATACTGGAATCCTCCTACAGCTCCAACACTTTCTGTTTGGTTAGACTCGGTCTCTTGGAGAGTGGGGCACAGGTCAGTCGGATGCTCCACTAAAGTACATATGCCACAGACCTTTGTTGCCATGGCTGAATGATGTTGACTAACAGCCAATTGTCTCACCAAGGAAGTCAACTCGGTTAGCTGGTTCTCCAGCCTCTGATTGCCGGCTGCACCGATTTTGTTCACTGGCCGAGACTGATTCGACCCTTTGATCCCGAATTGTTGAGTGTTGCTTGCCATATTCGAGATCAGATGCCTTACTGCTACTAGTGTTTTGTCCATTAACGCTCCTCCACTAGCTGCATCGATCATACTCCTATCCATTATTGACAGTCCTTCGTAGAAGTACTGGATCAGCAGCTGTTCGCTGATCTGATGGTGGGGACAGGTGGCACAGAGCTTGTTGAAGCGCTCCCAATATTCGTGCAGAGTCTCTCCTGTATGCTGCCTTATCCCACAGATTTCCTTCATGATGGTTGCAGTCCTAGAAGCTGGGAAGAATTTTTCTAGGAAGGTCCGTTTCATGTCTCCCCAGGTGTTGAAGAGTGCTGGCTGCAGATATAGCCAGTCCTTTGCAGCTCCATCCAGAGAGAATGGAAACGCCTTCATCTTGATGTAATCTTCTGGGATTCCCTGCGGCCTCATCGTGGAACAAACCGCGTGGAATTCTTTGAGATGCTTGTGGGGGTCTTCTCCTGCAAGACCGTGAAATTTGGGCAACAAATGTATCAGATCAGACTTTAGCTCATAGGTTTGAGCTGGCTCCAGTTATGGGTATTGGATACACCAGGGTTGGTACACCCCATCGGGAGTAGCTAGCTCTTTCAGCATCCTGTTTTGATTTTCCATCTACCTTGGCTCTGCGAAAATGTTAGTACTAGCAACAAAATTGTCAGTATAAGACTGGTCAGAGTTAATGACAGAATTTACACTGCTACCAATATTTATTGTGGTATTTCTAATTTTTCGCAATCTAAGTAAAGTTAATTCTATTTCTGGGTCAAAAGTATACAGTGGGTCAGTGCTACTCCTAGTCATGCATCATGCGGGGTTTAAAGTAACTAAAACAACAATTAATTCTACTGAAACGCAATGTGGTCAATATGTAATGCTAAAGTAGGTGCGATGCAGAATTAGAAAATCTACTGTATGCAATGCAGAATTGAAAGTTTATTCTATACATATATGCATACAATTGTTTTTGTTTTGACAGTGAATTCACGTAAGAATTTATTGACAATTTTAGACTCAACAACTTAGGAATAAAGCTCTTACAACTCGGATTCGACTTGGTTTACTTGGCACACTAAAACACAAAGGAACTTGTGTCCCCGGCAACGGCGCCAATTTGATGTTGCGTATTTTTAGTCGTTTCAACGCGCTTATCAAATAACTAAAGTTAACTACAGCATAGCTAACCCTAGGTCATTCTTCTCAAGGACACAGTGCGTTCTAAGTGAATTATAGTGTGAAGTAAACGAAGGCAAGTTTAGCTGTAGAGTATTAATTCTTCTCGGCCTGGCCGAGTCGCTCTCAGCAGAGACTGAGCCAAGATGATCTCGGTTGAGACAATCCGGCTTGGTCTCAGCTGAGTGCAGACAGACGCTACAGAGACGGCCTATCTCTGTCTCGGACCTGAAACCGTAAATGACGGGGGTTGAGATGCGATCAAAACCATAACAGAGATTGACTAAAAATAGAGATGAATCTAACTACAATGCAAATGTAGTTATACTAATCCTAATGCTACTGCTACTGCTGTGTTCATGTCTAGTTCCAGGTATTAAGGTTTCTCCAATTCAGTCACTCCAACTACAGTCCATATCAGCCTTTGGTAGTCTTATGCCCATCGCCAAAGATCTGTCCCTTGTCATACCGAGGATTTACATAATCGCTATCTCATCAGTTGGCAGGGACTATGTTCAAGCTGATTTTAGATTCTCATTCAACAATTGTTAAGTGATTATCTACTGAATTAGTTAAACCAGTTCCTATCGGCTTAGTTCAGCATTGTTCACGTTACTTTGTGCAATCGCAACTCAGTAATCGGCTTAAGAGTTCAGGAATGCAATTAAAATTCAGAATGTAAAAATACTCATAATATTAGAAACGAAATACAAACACAGGGTCTGGATTCGATGACTCCGTATTCCACGACAATCGCCATGGATGACGACGATGATTCACCTCCTCTAACTAAGACGCTGAGGTTCAGGTCCTCCGGAGTACGTTGGTGCTCCAATTGGTTTCCTCCAATGACCTTCAACTGCTCAGTTCCTAGCCTGCATCTCCTCAATCGAGAGAGACGCCATTAACAGCACCATGTACCACCGTGAGTGGAGGCGAGTGTAAGCGAGAGTGATTGGAAATGAATGGGTGCGAAAACGTTTGAATGCCAAAGACCCTTAATCATTCAGTGTTTTGCTTATTTATACAGGGACTAGACTAACTAACCTAACAGAATTACAAGTGAAATCCCTATTCTACCCTTGCTGTTTCTTGCATAGCACGCTACTCAGGAGATGATGTGGCGCTTGAGTTGGCTCTTGTGTTGCTGATGTGGAGCGCCACCTTGGTCGAGTTTCCTGATTGTGCCTTTGGCTGTATGGGCCGAGTCTCTAACTTGGCCGACAGGCTTTCGGCTTGGGCTGCTAGTGGCGGCTGAGCTTGGTTGGTCCTGTAATGAAGAGATCGTTAGCCAAAGCCTTGAATAAACATGGATTATGTTTTACTCTAATTTTGGGCTATTAATTTGGATCTTAGTTAACAATCCTCTTTTGAGTTCGTGAGTTGCTCAATGGCACTCCTCTTAGGTCCACTTAAGATGTACATTTTATGACTCATCAAATAACAAGACCAAAAAACTATTGCCTCCAAAAGCAGAGTTAAACAAAGAATCATTATTTTTATTGGAAAAGCAAAGACTTATGGCAGAACTAGCGACATCAGCAACCGTTGAAGAATTCTACAATTAGGCATGATCATTACAAGGAGGAAGCTCCCAAAATGAATCAGACGAAGGGTCAAGTCAGTCTAACCCTTATCTGAGAAATGAAGATATGTTCGATTAGCTGAACCAATAAAAGCTGTCGGCATATAGAGACAATAAAAACAAGAAGATAAGATTTCAAGACGTGTATCTGATTACTGCTAGAGATTCCTTTATCAAGAGTCGGCCCTCCGACTTTAATACTGTATAAAAATTGTATAGATGTAAATTTCGTGTAAGAAATATATCTAAAAAGGCTATAGTATAGCCTTACTTTCCGTAAAAAAAAAAAAAAAAAAAAAAATAAATAAACGTGGCTGGATAAAATCCAGAAGTGTTGTAATATCTCTGTAAAGGTAGAACAATAATTGGAACACCCTAGGTTAACTTATTAGGGGTGCACCAATAATTATAGACTTTCGGCTTACTTTTTAGGTTTGCACATATAACTGTAACCACTTTTTCCATCTATAAATAGAGAGGAACTCTAAGGGAGGAGGCATCATGAAGCAAATACTTCAAAAAGCCTCTCTTCTGAAGTATACTCTCCTTTCAAAAGCCCTCCTTCTTAAATTTTTAACTTCCTTCCTTCTTCCTTCTTCTGAAGTACACTCTTAGGGAGGAGCCATCACGAAGCAAACACTTCAAAAAGCCTCTCTTCTGAAGTATACTCTCCTTTCAAAAGCCCTCCTTCTTAACTTTTTAACTTCCTTATGAAGTATTTGAAAAGGAAGAAGGATGGAAGTTAAAAATTTAAGAAGGAGGGCTTTTGAAAGGAGAGTATACTTCAGAAGAGAGGCTTTTTGAAGTGTTTGCTTCGTGATGCCTCCTCCCTTAGAGTTCCTCTCTATTTATAGATGGAAAAATTTGTTACAATTATATGTGCATACCTAAAAAGTAAAGCTAAATTCTACAATTATTGGTGCACCCCTAATAAGTTAACCTAGGGTGTTCCAATTATTGTTCTACTTTTACAGAGATATTACAACACTTCTGAATTTTATCCATATAGCCTTTTTAGATACATTTCTTACACGAAATTTACATCTATACAATTTTTATACAGTATTAAAGTTAGAGGGCCAACATGTTGATAGGAGAATCTTTGGCAGTAATCAGATACACATCTTGAAATATTATCTTCTTGTCTTTTGATTCATTGTCTTTTTGTGCCGACAGCTTTTATTGGTCCAACTAGTCGAACATATCTTCATTTCTGAGATAAGGGTTAGACTGACTTGACCCTTCATCTGAGTCATTCTAGAGCTACCCACTTGTAATGATCTTGCTTTGCTTTAAAATTCTTTTGCTCTTGTAGAACCTGCTAATTCTGCCATTAATCTTTGTTTTTCCAATAAAAATAATGATTCTTTGCTTAACTCTGCTTTTGGAGGCAGTAGTTTTTTGGTCTTGTTATTCTTTAACCATTCTGATTTTTTCTTTGCTAATTAATTCAGTATTGAATTTTCTCCACCATTTTACTTTAATTTTTCTTGTCAATATCTTCATGTATGTTATTTGTTCTTCATATTGGGGTATTATCTTGTACTCCCATGCTAGGATCCATGTAATAGACTGTGATGCTACAAAAGAAATCATAATGTACCCTGGTACAAATGTTGAACATTCTTTGAAGTAATTGTATACCTCTGCTACTTGTTGAGGGAAAATATCTGGTAGAGGTCCAAAATGATAGAACCATTTGATAAACCATTTTGGGAATTTTAATGGAATTCCCTTCTTGAACCAAACAAACCATGAATGCTTCTCTGGATGGATGTAAAGTGTATTGTACCAATCATCTATATAATCATAATAATTATACCCGATTGGGTTAAATGATCTCGAAAAAGGTTTGGAATCAAACAAAGATTGATCCCAATCTTGAGGAGATAAAATATTGATAATTTTCATCTTAGAAAATAAGATATTGCCTTGATCATCTTTGTTATGTGTGATCTCAGCTAAATCTGTATCAACTAAGATGAATTCATAAAATCTTTGGGATTTTGAAAAATTATTAGGAAGATAATGGAAAGATTTAGGGAATATTTGAGTTACTAGGTCTTTAAGGTTTTCTTTGATCATATAGGGTTCTAAATCATAATAGGTATAAGTTCAGGTTTTTCATTATAAGGATCATTTGAAGGTTCAGGTGTTGTGGTGATAAAATGGGGTTTTGGTTGAGATATGGTGTTAAAGTATAATGGAGTAAATCTATTGGGATAGGATACTAAAGGATTTGTAGGTCTTGAAATGGGATTTTTAAGTATTTGGGCTAAAGAGTGTTGAGGTTTTGTTGGGTTTTGATAATTTGGTCTTAATGAAGGTATTGTAGGACCTGTTGATGTCGATGATGAACTTATCTCTAACTTGTGTGATCCGAGTGAGGGATCATATTGAATTTTATTCTTTTGTTTATTTGATCCCAGTGGGGGACCATAATCATCTTTGCTACTTAGTTTTGGAGCTTTGCTCATTGATTCCCTGTAAAAATTCTCTTATTAAAAAATCTAGTAAAAAATTATGTTTTCCTTTTATATGTTCAATTTCAAAATCAAAACAAGATAATAATGCTTGCCATCTTGTGAAAATATGTTTTGAAACTAAATTTTGAACATCTTTTGTAAGAACACTGGGTGCAGCTTTGCAATCAGTGCGAATTAAAAACTTTTTACTAAAAACATCATCTTGAAATTTTTGAACACATAAAACAATTGAAAGTATTTCTTTTTTGACAGTAGAATATTTTTGTTGAGAGGGATGCCAAATACCTGAATGATATTTGACTAGCTCTTTTGAAGAGTTTGGAAGTTTTTGTTTTAAAACTCCCCCATACGCAATGTCAAATGCATCTGTTTCTATTATTAAATCTGCATTAGGATTAGAGATTCCTAAGTAAGGTAATTTTTTTACTAAATTTTTAATTTCTATAATAACTTGGGTCATTTCATTATTTCATTCTGGAGGATTTTTCCTTAATCTTTTATACAAAGGTGCACATATTATTCTAATATTTGGTATAAATTCTGCTATATAATTAACACATCCTAAAAATCTTTGTAATTGATTTTTATCTTTTATTCCATTTGGAAATTTATCTCCAAATTCTATTGATCTTGAGATATGTATAATAGTTCCTTGGTTTATTTGAAATCCTAAAAATCTTATTTTGGTTTGAAATATTTTTATTTTCTTTTCTGAGACTACTAAACCATTTTCTTTTATAAGATTAATAAATTTTTCTAAATGTTTAATATGTTCATTTAAATTTTTCGAAAATATTAATACATCATCTAAATATACTAGTGAAAATTCTACATATTTATTAAATATATCATTCATTATGTTTTGAAATTAACTAGGAGCATTTTTTAATCCTTGTGGCATTACATTCCATTCGTAATGTCCAAAAGGTACTACAAAAGCTGTTTTATATCTATCTTCCTCTTTTACTCCTATTTGATAATATCCTGATTTTAAATCAAAATTTGAGAATATTGTTGCAATTTGAATTCTTTTTATTAAATCATTTTTATTAGGTAATGGATATCTAATCCATTTTAAAACTTTATTGAGAGGTTTATAATTAATAACTAATCTTGGAGCTCCTCTTTCTACTTCAGAGACTTTCATTGCGTAAAACCCTGTGCAACTCCAAGGAGATTTTGAAGGTCTTATTAATTTTTTCTCTAAATATTCTTGTATTTCTTTCTTACAATAATCTAAATATTCTTTATTCATTTGTATTGGTCTGGCTTTAGTAGGAATTTTATTTTCATCAAAGTTTTCTATATAAGGTAATGAAACTTCATATTTCTTTCTTTGCCGAAAAGTAGTTGGATTTGTTTCACATATTTCTTTTATAATTTTATTTTCATATTTTTTTATAATTTCTTGAATTTTGATAGATTTTAATTGTTCTTCTATTCTTTTAAATTTTATCTCTTTATTTAATAAATTAATTTGGTTTTTCTTTCTATCTATTTTTATTAATGCTTCTTCCAATAAATTTAATTGTCTTGTCCTAGGAGGTTTTACAAATTCAAAGCATATTTCTTTTCCTACTTTTTCTGTTACTAACCCTTTTTCAGTTACTTGAAAAGGATATAATAAGGTTAAAAAGGGAGTTCCCAATATCGTTGGTGTATTAATATTTTTTACTAATACAAAAGCTGTATTAAAACAAATTTGATTTTTAAAAATTTTTGCATTAGATAGTTTATATTGAATATGCATTCTTGATCCATTGGCACTTGTTACTCCTTCAAGTGTTTTTTCATAATATTTTGTAGGGATTAATCCTTCTTGAATACAATTTATATCTGCTCCTAAGTCTATTAATGCTATCATAATAAATTTTTCACTTCCTAATATTAATGTTATTTCAGTATTCCATATTTGTGCAGTTATTAAACTTAATATACTAATATAAGGGTTTCCTTGAATTTCTACTTTATTTTCTTCTTCATTTATTTTTTCTTTTCCTTTTTGTTTCTTTATCATATCTTCTGCTTCTAACTGTAATATTCTATATTCTAATGATATATCATTTTCTCTTAATTCTTGAATTTCTTGTTTAAGTATTTTAATTTCTTCTTGTAAATCTTTTATGGTTACAGTATGATTATTGTCAGTAAACCTATTCATTATTTCTTTCATTCTAACATGACTAGATTCTCTTTTAGATTTTTCATCTTTAATAATTATATCATTAAGTTGTTCTATAAATTTCATTTTTTAAGAGAGATTCTTCTAATTTTTCTATTATTTTTATTAATGAAGAAGTTTGATCTCTTGTTAATACATTTATAGTTTAGGGTTTAACTACATAATCCTGCTCCTAAACAATATTCATTTTCTTCTGATTCTGAAGATGTTGGACTATAAGTTTCTATTTGTTCTAATTCTAATTCTTCCTCAGATTCTTCTTCATTAGAGGTTTCTTCCAAATCTGATTCTATAAGAATATTTAATAAATTTTCTTTTAATGATTCATCTTCTAATTGATTAATTTTTTGTATAATTCTACACTTATTTGCATAATGACCTATTTTTCCACATTTATAACATTTAATTTCTCTTTTTTAGGTTTATATTTTTTGTTTTTTCTTATACTTTTGTTTAGCAGGATTTTGTTGATTTTGATTTTTATTAATTCTTTTTTCATTATGATATGTTCTCCTATATACTTTGTATTTTTTATTATAAGATTTTTCCTTTCTAAATTTTTTCTTATGTCTAGTACTAGGGTCTCGAATAGGTTCTACTCCATATTGATGACAGAATGTTCCTAGTTCTCTTTTATTTGACATACTTTCTTTACTCATTTTATTTTGTAGTCTAAAGTTAGTACATATTTGTATACCTATTTGAACTACTATATTATGTAATTGTCCATAAGTTAAAGTTTCATACCTAATTGGGTGTCCATGATATCTTTCTAAGTTTGTTTTTACTTTTTCTAATAATAATTTAGGTAATCCATAGATAAATTTTTCTTTCCAATAGTTGGCAAAGCCATCTTCTCTTAATGTTGTTACTTTTGACATGAATACATCTTTATACCATCTATAATCAGATATTGATGGACAGTAGATATTATTTAACTGATCTCCAGCTCTTTCTTTAAATATGTTAGGGTCTCCTATAAAGTTTTGAATAATTGTATATATAAGTGTTGCTACAGCATCTTCTTGGTTAGTTTCAATTTTTACACTATTTAATATTATTGATTTATCATTATCTATACAAAGATTATCTCACCAACCTTTCAGTTGGCTAGTAAATCCTTGTATTATAGCTAAGGCGACTCACTTATCTGAACAACCTCTTGTTTTATGGGCGGTTGCTGCCATGGTCATTTGGCAGGTTATATCTAATATTTGTTGATCACTCATACCATCTATATTCCATTCTACTATTTCACTTCCAGAGAAAGAGTTTTGAACTAACTCTCCTCTTTCTTCAAATTGTACATCCACTAGGGATGGTCTTGGATAATAATTTCTAAGTTTTGGATAATTTCTTAACTTATTAACTTCTATAGTATTTATAGAGTTCTTATCTATTGTTAATTTTTCTAATCTTTGTTTTATCTCTTCAATTTTTATATTAGTATTGTTATCTAATTTAATAGGTTCTAATTCTTTTTGAGGTACATTTATTAATTTGTATATTGGTTTTATTGGTGGTTTACTAGTACTAGTTGAGGGTAAATATTTATTTTCTAAAGCTTTTATTCCTTCAATTCTTGTTAATTGTTTAGACATTACTCCTAATATTGTATTAGAATAATTCATTTGTGAATGTAATTTTTTAATATCACTTTTATCTATTGCTTTATCTAAATCTTTTACTGTATCTTTAAAAGGGCTTGCTTCTATTTCCATCCTAGCAAATTCTATAGTTATAGTTTGTTGTGGAGGATATTCTGATCTTATTATTTCATTATCTTTTGTTTTCCAATTATTATCTATTACACCTATAGTATTTACTTGATTTTTAAAAGGATAATTTATCTTATTTTCTTCACAATATTGAGAAAACCAATCAAAGAAATATATATTAATTTCTTTTTCTTCTAAATATTCATAAAATATTTTCCTATATTCTTCTGTTTGTTCTTTAGTAAATGTCTTGAAATACCATTCTCTAATTTCTTTATTATAATCTGCTTCAAAGTCTTGTCTAATCCAAATTTTATCTATTTCAAAAGGTTCTTCTCTTATTAAAGTATTTAATACTTGTGATCTTGTTAGTGAATAATTAGGTGATTCTGAGTTTTCTGAATATACAGGTTCTACTATTTTTGACTTATTTATATTTAATCCTTTTAAATCTAAACTTGACTCATCTACAAAATATCTTGAAGGTTGACCTTTATAAATTACTTGTGGTTCCTTAATCATTAATGATTTTGACCTATTCATTTTTAACCTTATATTAGGACCATCTCGAATTATTTCTCTAATTTGATTATGATAAATTTTTGGTTCTTCTATTATTTCTTCTAATAACCATTCTTCAAGTACTTTACTTATTATTTCTTCATGACTTAATTTTTTAGGTATTTGTACTGTTGATTTTTTATAATTAGCTTCTAATAATATAGTTTCATTTCTGGGTGATTGTCTTAAAACTCTATAATTATAGTCTACTTTAGTAACTTTATAATAGATTCTAACTATTATTTGAATAGGACCAGAGTCCTCATCAAATATATCATTTGGTAATTTTGTATATAATTTTATTGACTTACTTGTTTTATCATTTCTCAAGTTCATTGAGAAATTTGGGTAACAGTTAAAGAAGACAGGGCCATCATGAAGATTACTTTCTACTATTGATATTATTGAATCCTTAAATTTTTTACATCTTATATCTCTTAACATCATCAATATTGGACTATTTATCCCTAATCTATAGTTTGGTTTTGCGGCTATCTGAATTAATCCTAAATGAATATAATTATATCCTTTCTTAATGTGTTCATCTAATTCATTTTGTTTTAATATGTTAATAATTTGATCATTTCTTGTTCCTGGGTATTCATATTCCATTATATGAATTTCATCTTGGTTTGTTGACCATATACTATGTTTTTTATAGACTTCACTTTTCTTAATAATTGGTATTGACCAGTTTTGAAGGGATTTTTCTATATCAACTATGTATAATTCTTTTTCTCTATTGTTACTAGAACTAGAGGCTTCTTGATGATCTTGACAAATTTTTACTACTATTTGTTTATTTTTGTTTTTTAGACTCAAATCACTAAGGGTTCTTAAAAAATTAGGCATCTTGAGTTTTTCTTTAGTTTCCATGCTCCGGGACCACCCCTTATACCCTCTGATTAACCAATGGTCTTACTACCTCTCAGGCTTTACTGTCGGGACCATCAGAAAAGGAGCTGACCAACGTATGCACACCTCTCAGTGTTACACGGAAAGCTATAGACTAACTCTTGATTCTTAAGATTTTAAGAAGACTTATTGATCTTCGGCTAAATAACAAAAACTTACAAAGGTAGTAACAACTTAATCAAGCTATCAAGCGTACTAGTTCCTTTTTAATATATCTTATTTGATTATAACGTGCTGCTAATCTCCAAGAGTATCTTAAGGGATCTTGTAACAATAATGTTTGTTTCTTTAATATAAGATGTTTTAATTCTCTCCCAGCTTTTTTCAATTCTTTTCTTAATTGATATTTTTTTAATACTATACTCATACTACCATATGTGCTATATCTTCTAGTTCTTCTTCTATTAAATATAGTTTATAAAGCATTTTCTCTAATGTATATGTATATGGAAAAGGACTTATTGGATATAAGACTTTTCTTCTTCTTACAAATTTATTAATATCTCATTCGATTATCTTTGCTTCAAGTGCTAATTTCTTAACAGGATGCATGTATATGCTTACTATATCCCCCAAGAAAAATCAAAATCAGATTATATACAAAATTAATTCAGAGTACAGGCTCTGATACCACTAGTGTAATGAGAGAATGTAAATGATAAGAGTTATAAAAAGTAAATATAAAAATTGTAATGAAAAGTGCTAAAAGATTTGTAAAGAAGACTTACAAATTATGAAGTATTTGAAACGGAAGAAGGGAGTTAAAATTTTAAGAAGCAAGGCTTTTGAAATGACAGTATACTTCAGAAGAGAGGCTTTTTGAAGTGTTTGCTCTCTTCTGAATAATAATAATAATAATAATAATAATAATAATAATAATAATAATAATAATAATAATAATAATAATAATAATAATAATAATAATAATAATAATAATAATAATAATAATAATAATAATAATAATAATAATAATAATAATAATAATAATAATAATAATAATAATAATAATAATAATAATAATAATAATAATAATAATAATAATAATAATAATAATAATAATAATAATAATAATAATAATAATAATAATAATAATAATAGTAATAGTAATAATAATAATAATAATAATAATAATAATAATAATAATAATAATAATAATAATAATAATAATAATAATAATAATAATAATAATAATAATAATAATAATAATAATAATAATAATAATAATAATAATAGTAATAATAATAATAATAATAATAATAATAATAATAATAATAATAATAATAATAATAATAATAATAATAATAATAATAATAATAATAATAGTAATAATAATAATAATAATAATAATAATAATAATAATAATAATAATAATAATAATAATAATAATAATAATAATAATAATAATAATAATAATAATAATAATAATAATAATAATAGTAATAATAATAGTAATAATAATAATAATAATAATAGTAATAATAATAATAGTAATAATAGTAATAATAGTAATAATAGTAATAGTAATAATAGTAATAATAGTAATAATAATAGTAATAATAGTAATAATAATAATAGTAATAATAGTAATAATAGTAATAATAATAGTAATAATAGTAATAATAATAATAGTAATAATAGTAATAGTAATAATAATAATAATAGTAATAATAATAGTAATAATAATAATAATAGTAATAATAATAATAATAGTAATAATAATAGTAATAGTAATAATAATAGTAATAATAATAATAATAGTAATAATAATAGTAATAGTAATAATAATAGTAATAATAATAATAATATTAATAATAATAGTAATAGTAATAATAATAGTAATAATAATAATAATAGTAATAATAATAGTAATAGTAATAATAATAATAATAGTAATAATAATAGTAATAGTAATAATAATAGTAATAATAATAGTAATAGTAATAATAATAGTAATAGTAATAATAATAGTAATAGTAATAATAGTAATAGTAATAATAATAGTAATAGTAATAATAGTAATAGTAATAATAATAGTAATAGTAATAATAATAGTAATAGTAATAATAATAGTAATAGTAATAATAGTAATAGTAATAATAATAGTAATAGTAATAATAATAGTAATAGTAATAATAGTAATAGTAATAATAATAGTAATAGTAATAATAGTAATAATAATAGTAATAATAATAGTAATAGTAATAATAATAGTAATAGTAATAATAGTAATAATAATAGTAATAATAATAGTAATAGTAATAATAATAGTAATAGTAATAATAATAGTAATAGTAATAATAGTAATAATAATAGTAATAGTAATAATAATAGTAATAGTAATAATAGTAATAATAATAGTAATAATAATAGTAATAGTAATAATAATAGTAATAGTAATAATAGTAATAATAATAGTAATAATAATAGTAATAGTAATAATAATAGTAATAGTAATAATAATAGTAATAGTAATAATAGTAATAATAATAGTAATAATAATAGTAATAGTAATAATAATAGTAATAGTAATAATAGTAATAGTAATAGTAATAATAATAATAATAGTAATAGTAATAATAGTAATAATAATAGTAATAGTAATAGTAATAGTAATAGTAATAGTAATAATAATAGTAATAGTAATAATAATAGTAATAGTAATAATAGTAATAATAATAGTAATAATAATAGTAATAGTAATAATAATAGTAATAGTAATAATAATAGTAATAATAATAATAGTAATAATAATAATAATAATAATAATAATAATAATAATAATAATAATAATAATAATAATAATAATAATAATAATAATAATAATAATAATAATAATAATAATAATAATAATAATAATAATAATAATAATAATAATAATAATAATAATAATAATTTGCAGCAAGCCATGACTTTGTATGCATTAGTGTGCGAGAAATTGTGAGTGCCTGGGTTTACTTACTTTTCTAAGGAGAACAAAATTGAACATTTATTATAAGTTTTATTCTTGGGCGGTTTAGCTTTATTCCATTACCATGACGTAAAGAGGGAAAAGGTTGCATGAGAGGAATTTCACTAGGCATCAAAGAATAAAAATTTATTTTTGTCTTTCAAACGAAACCTCCTCTCTAAGAGATAAAGGGGACATTATTGAAGTCCTTTGTTTCACTTTTCTTGTACTCAGGGCATCGCGTGCATATCGAGTGGCCCAAAACAGTGTTTCTCAAATCTAATTTAATATTCCCATCTATATAGTTCAGAGAATATATTGCTTTTCATGATATATGTGACAACACAGTCACGGTGATCATTAATTATATATGAAGGCCACGGTTTTGTTTTTTCTTTCTTGGATATGCTTCATTTGTATAATACGCTATTTTAATCTATTGTACCAATCCTTGGGGAAGAGGTGTGAAAGATGAATTAAGAACCACAACCAGAAAATCAAAGGGAAAAAATAACGGAAACCAGAAACAGAAACGCATTGGAAGATAAAATCAAGCACTTGCTTTCCCACCTCTCTTTCCTCCACAAAGCACCAAATATATTGTATAGAATGCAATAATGACACACAATCGGTCAATCATATTATATTATATTATATGTAAATAAGCTAAATTCATCACTAATTAACTTAAATCTACTTCTAAAAACTTTCTGTTATTCGGATCATTAAAACAAAATTTAAATTTGGAACTTTATAGATGAAAAAAAGTAATTAAAAAATCTTATTAAAGATTGTCAGGTCAATAGATACTCCTTATCTATAATATGACGTAAAAAAACTTCAATAAAATTCTTCTTTTAGTTTTTTAAGATTAATAGTCTTTTAAGATTATATATAAAAAAATGGTTACATAAATTTAATTGACATTCTTGTATATCTTGTATTAGTTTTTACTCAGTTTTCCTCATAATTAGCGAGCATCTAAGTTGTACCAATTTATTCTTAGAGACGGTGAGACTTATCAAGTGAAAGTTTGAGTCCTCTTATTGAAATCCAAAATCATTCTTGCTAAAAGAATTTCTTTTTATATTAATTCTTTCTCTTTTATTTTTTTAATATTGTAATTTTTATGATTTTAATTCCTCTTTTAAATCCATAGTTCAAGGCTATGGTGGAATTAGGTCTGAATTTTTGTACTTTTCCAATTTTAATATAATATTGTATTTTGTTCAATTGAAAATGTCTTATCATCCTTAATTATACGAGGATGTGGCTCTTTATATTTTTTATAAAATAAAAATAAAATATAATAAAAAGTGAAAATAGAGATTAAATAGAAAATGAAAGAAAAAAATGTTGTAGAGTGAGATGTAGAAAACATAAGTTAAAAAAATTAGAAAGCGAGAGAATAGTAATAATTTACGGAAACAGTTAAAAAAAATAATTTGGTTTAAGTAAATGTGTATAAAAAAAGATAATTTATTTTAATAATTAAAAAAATTAATTTACAGAGAACTTAAAAAATAATTTAATAAACATATATTATCTTTATATATTCTTTTTATATATCAGTATATATAAGGATTATCTACCCTTTACATAGGTGAATGTTTGACGGACAACTATATCATATTCAATTAGCAGATCTATAAAATAAATCATATTTATGAGTGTGAAGGAACAAATTTACCAGTCTTTTTTTTAAGTTATCGAACTTGTTTGATTTATTGTACTTTTCTTGTGTACTCGTGAGAATTTGAGGTTTCAAATTAATAAAAAGTATATTAATGGTTGCATGTCTATGGTGTAATAATAAAATTAAATAGACTGAATTATATCATATCAGTTACTTAATAATAAAATAATATTTTAATGTGTCAAATGTATTTTAAGATATTTTAAATTAAGAGAATTGTTTATATAACAATTGTTATTATGAGTTGAGAGTTGTTTATATAAATAATGGTTACTTATGAGTTATTTGACATTTGTGCATAGTTAGGAGAGAAAATGTGGGATATTAAAGAGAAAAATATATATATTTATCGATTAAGTAATTTGTTGAAAAAAACTTTTATTGAAGTAAAAATAAATTTAATTACTTAAAACTGAAGTAATATATATAGATATCCTTAAAAAAAAAATAGATTACTTCTACGTAACTAAACATCTTTAATATGTTTTTATTGATATGATGAGAAATACATATTATAAAATAATTATATAACAAATTAATAATTGATATTATAATTGAAATCTTATTTTATGCCTCACAAATCTTCAACTTCTTTTCTTATATTTTTTTTAAATTTTATTATATTTTTTCATTATCTAAATAAACAAGGATTTAATTGAACTAGTACTTGTTATCAATGTGATAGGATTATATTTTGAGGTATTTAATACTTGATATTATTGATAAATTGATAAGTAAATTTGTCTGTAATTGGAGCTCAACAATAATAATCAACATATTAATTCTCTAAATATTTCGTTATTAAATTAGTCCTTCAAAGATTTAAAAGCATCTGAGATCATCTATCTCATCTCAGATAGTCAATGGGTCAGTCCGTCACAAGTAGTACCAAAGAAGTCTGGGATGACTGTAATGAAGAATCAACATGATGAGCTAGTGCAGACATGGATTCAGAACAGCTGGCAAGTCTTTTCATATTTGGAGAGTTTGGAGAGTTTCTTGCATTGAAAGTTTTCCTTTCTTCTCAATTATTACTACTACATTTTGCTTTAGTATTTTCTTCTGTAATTTATTCTCTATATCCTCGTGAGATTTCTTTGACAATGGTCATGGAAGGCTATGCTTCTTTGTCAAATCATGGTTTAAGAACGCAAATCGATTTTCAATTTTCGATTCTGTTCTATTCGGTAATTGATTGATAAACTAAAAGAAGAACAAAAAGGAGGAGGAGAAGGAGGAGGAGTGACACGATCTTACAAGTGGACCGTCTTGAAAGCAGGTAAAAGGAGAAACTTGTCCCTGACCACAACCTGCTAATAGAACCAAAGTTATCCAAAGTGTGACCGTAACCGCGACTTGTCGGTAGAACCAATACTATAAAAGTTCTTTAACCTAAGAACAAAGGAAAGTGCCCACAAAGAAACGCAAATTTTATTCAAATTATAAATTCTGTCTTGCTGGATGGTTACAAGAGTTTATTTATAGGCTTAATTAGGCAGTCCTGAAATTAATGCTCATTAATATTTTAATATGCATAAAATCTCATGGATTTAATGCCCATTGATATTTTAATTGGCATAAAATCTCATGGATTTAATACCCATTAATACTTTAATTGACATAAAATCCTATCCGCTAGAACTCCCCACTAACATTTCATTTCCATCATTAATAACCTTCCTATTTTTCCACCAACTATCAAACTTTCCCTTTTTCTGCCAACTATCAAAAAATGACTTATGCAAAATTACATGTAAATAGATCCTATTTAACTATTTAGCCCAAATTACATGTCAATGACTTTGGGCTTTATATGTATTCTTGAAGATGGACTCAATCATCATCAACTTGTAATAAAGTGACCCATTTTGGTGCAGCTTCTGATTCACTTTGCTCTAAACTTTCTGTAATTCCCAAACTCAGGTCTGGCAAAGATTGCTTTATTATTTTGGTTTTGGGCTTGGTCATGGGACCTTCAACGTCACGTAAATTATCTTTGTCTTTGACGGTTGGGTTTCTATCATTCCCTCCCTCTTCAAAAGGATTCATCCTCGAATCAAATTCTTCACCTACAACAAATAAAGATAAATCAGCAAAATTCAAAGTAGAACTTACATTACTATATGTAGTTGATAAATCCAACTTGTAGGCATTATCATTTATCCAACTTAAAATGTTCCATCTCCTCTTGGTTGCAATTTGTATCTTCTTTGAGTACGAAACCTTTCTTTTCGCCTATGAACCCAAACACAATCTCCAGGCTCAAAAGTCATAACACGCCCTTTGTTTGCTTGGCTTGCATATTGTTCATTCCTCTTCTCAATATTAGTTCGAACTTTGACATGCAACTCTCTAACAAATTTTGCCTTATGCTTTCTACTAGACAATGCATCTGCCACAATATTATCTTTACCTTTCTTATACTTGTTCACATAAGGAAACATCTCTATGAACTCCAGGAACTTGACATGTCTCTTTTGAAGCTTACCTTGAGATTTTAGAAACAAAGCATACAACTCTTTGTCATAGGTAGAATAGTTCAATGCAGCCCCACTTAGCTTCTCACTAAAATATGAAATTGTTTTGGATTCCTGCATCAATACAGCTCCTATTCCAACTCCAGAAGCATCACATTTAATTTCAAAAGCTTTATCAAAATTAGGCAAACAAAGCACAGGTGCATTGGTCAACTTATCTTTCAACAAATTAAAAGCTTTCTCATGCACATCATCCTACTTGAACACAACATCCTTTTTAACAAGCTCATTTAAAGGTGTAGCAATAGAACTAAAGTTTTTCACAAACCTCCTGTAAAAACTTGCTAATCCATGAAAGCTTCTTACCTCGTTTGCATTCTTAGGTGTAGGCCATTATCTAATTGTCTTTTTACCTTTTCTTCATCCACACTTATCCCCTTTGAGCTTACAACAAAACACAAAAACACAACAAAGTCAAGGTAAAATGAATAATTTTTTATATTTCCATACAATTTATTTTCTCTCAAGACATTAAGAAGAACATGCAAATATTCAACATGTTTATCTAAAGTCTTGCTATAAATCAAAATATCATCAAAATAGACTACAACAAAATTCCCAATGAAAGAATGCAATACATGATTCATTAACCTCATGAAGGTGCTAGGAGCATTAGTTAAGCCAAATGACACCACTAACCACTCATATAAACCATATTTTGTTTTGAAAGTTGTTTTCCATTCATCACCTTCTTTCATACGAATTTGATCGTATCCACTCTTCAAATCAATTTTAGTAAACACACAATAACTAAACAATTCATCAAGCATATCATCTAACATAGGAATAGGATATCTATACTTTACAGTGGTTTTATTGATGGCCCGACTGTCAACGCACATGTGCCATGTTCCATCTTTCTTTGGAACCAAGATAACAAGAACAAAAAATGGACTAAGATTTTCCCTTACAAAGTCCTTTTGCAGCAACTCATTCACTTGCTTTTAAATTTCCTATGTTTCCTTGAAATTTGTTCTATAGGTTGGTCTATGTGGAATTGGACAACCAGGAATGAGGTCAATTTGATGCTCAATACCTTTTAGAGAAGGTAATCTATGAGGCACTTCATCTGGAAAAACAATAGTGAATTCCTGTAACAAAGAATCAACTTCACAAAGAAAAGAAGGATGAAATTTGTTAGTGAAATAAACATCCTTGTACAAGAGTACAAGTAGTTTTTCCTCTGCTAATAAGCACTCTCAACCTCTTTTTTCTTTGCAAATGCACTTATTTCTTACTTTTCTCTTCACTGCACTCAATTTCATGTTTTTCTTTCTTCTGCTTATTTTTACTCATATTTTCTTTTCTCTTTATTTCTTGAATGCTAAATTGCTCTTCTCTCAACGTACACTCTCTTACAATTCTAATTTGATTAGAATATGCTTCAATCGGTTTAAGAGGTGTTAATATGATGTTGTGTTTATTCATGGCAAAGGTATACCTATTTTTGTACCCATCATGAGTGACTTTTCTATCAAATTGCCAAGGACGCCCAAGAAGTAGATGCCCAACATGCATAGGTGCAACATCACAAAGAACCTCATCTTTGTACTTGCCAATGGAGAATGACACCAACACTTGTTTAGTCACCCTTATATCTCCACAATCATTCAACCACTGAAGTCTATATGGGTTAGGATGCTTTTTTGTTGGTAAGTTCAATTTCTCAGCCAATAAAGTGCTAGCAACATTAGTATAACTTCCACTGTCAATAATCATGCTACATACATTGTCATTTATGTGGCACCTAGTATGAAAAATATGTCCACGTCACCATCTTCCTTAGGTTGTATGCTAAGAGCACGTCTAGTGACAAGAACAACTCCATCTACAGGTTCAACAACCTTTACGTCACTACAATCCTCTAATGGTGGCATTTCATCATCACTTGAGCTCTCACTTTCTACTTCTCCATTACCCATCATCATCATTGCTCTTTTATTTGGACATTGAGAAGTAATATGTTCAACTCCTTGATACCTGAAACACTTGATATCATGTGATCTATATGATGTATCAGTGTTAATTTTACCTTTAGGAGGAACATTTGAATATTTGGCAATCACATCTTCTTTAGGATTTGTAACAGTTGTACTGTTCTTCCAATTTGATCTCCATGAAGAGCTAGAAGATGAAGCAAATTTGGAATAGCTTTTAGACTTCAATTGCCTCTCCACTTGAATTGCTTTGTGTAATAAGTCCTCTATCTCCATATAATGTTGCAACTCCACCATATCAGTAATCTCTTTCTTTAAACCTCCAATGAATCTAGCCATAATTACCTCATAGTTTTCCTTCACATTGGCTCTAGTCATGGATATTTTCATCTCCTTATAGTAATCTTCCACACTCATAGAACCTTGTGTCAAACTTTGCAATTTTCTGTCCAAGTCCCTATGGTAATGACTTGGTACAAATCTCCTTCTCATGATAGACTTCATATTTTCCCATGTACGAATGGGTCTTTCTCCATTTCTACGCCTGTTAATCACAAACTGATCCCACCAAATACGAGCATAGTCAGTAAATTTAACAATTGCTAATTTTACCTTTTTCTCCTTTGAGTAATTGTGACAATCAAACACATGTTCAACTTTTCTCTCCCACTCCAAGTACAATTCAGGATCATTCTTCCCTTGGAATGCAAGGATTGTCATCTTAATATTACCCGAGTAATTGTCACGTCTTGGTTCACCTCTTCTTCTCCTTTCATTTTCATTATATCTTCCTTTTGAATACTTTTCTTCTTCCTCATCATTGTGTTGACTTGTAGAGCTCCTATACCTGGGTATAGGTTGTAAATCATCCAACTTGGCATTTACAACTTTGAATTGTTCTTGAAAAACCTTGATGAATAATTTGAGATCAACATCCCATTGTCCTTCTTCACACAAACACTCTCTCACATGTTTACGCTCGAATTATGTTGTAACCACTCGTGTATCACTCAATTTGTTTTTTTTTGTTTCACTACTCTCGTCTTTTACCACTCACCTTTTCCTTATGAGCTCTTAAGTAAGAACCTTTAAGAATGATGGTACGCAACAAGAAGCAATAAGGATTTGGTAATTTGATAACTTTAGAGAACAAGAATTAGCAAGAAGTAAGGAATTCTGGATTGTTTAACACATACAATGAAAGTAGTGTAGATGCAAAGGGGGAAATACGACAAAAATTCGAACTTTTCTATTTGGTTTTTTTTTTGTCTCACCACTCTCACCTTTTACCATTAAAGAATTTTGAGTTAATTTCATTTGTTTACCTCTTAATCAACTAAACATTATTTTTTGTGTGGACTAGTTATCAACCAACCATGTCTTGATAAATTGTTTTTACAAGACTATTGTCTTTGGAAAATCCATTATAGGTATATATGAGAGATTCATCACTACCAACCAAGTTAAGGCATCCTTGAAAGAGAATGCCCAAGTGTACATGATGTTGTCTTCTTTAAAGGTTGAGAAAAAAGTGATAGTTATGTGCTAGTAGTGAGAGACTTTCTTGAGGTATTCCCTAGGATGTGAGTGATCTACCACCTAAGAGGGAGATTGAGTTTTCTATAGACTTAGTCCCAAGAACCAGACTCATATCCATAGCTCCTTATAAGATGTCTCCCTTAGAACTATTTGAACTTAAGAAGTAATTAGAGGAGTTGTTATAGAAACAATTCATGAGACTTAGTGTTTCCCCATGGGGAGCATTAGTCTTTCTTGTGAATAAGAAAGGTGGGAGTATGAGGTTGATGGTAGATTATTATTAGCTGAACAAGGTTATATTCAGTTGATGGTCAAGAATAGATACCCTTATCCTAGGATGGATGACCTTATAAACCAACTTGTAGGAGCTAGAATAATTGGGGGCTACTTGGTATGGCAGTCCTAATGGTAGATACAAGCCAAGTCACACTAGTCTTATTAGGATTTACTCGGTATTGAAACCCCAATGATTGTGCTTGATCCCATGAGTTGGGACACACAATGCAAGCTAAGTAAATCTTTACATTCTACCAAAGGATTTCATTCTAGTGTAACATGACTAACCAATGAAGGTTGAGTTAGATTGTCCTTGGACTACTATTCTAAATGAGATGGCACCACATGCTTGTGAAGTAGCATTTAGGATGCATTTTGAGCATAACATAAGCATGTTGAGATATCTTTATGTATGCTTGTATTAATTATTTTACAAATTATGTCTTAGTAAGATGAATTCTCATTCTCTTACCATTTTTATTATTTGTGTTTGGCCTAAACGTCATTTGCAAGTGAAGTTGACAAAAAATGTGAAAATTGAGACATTAGTTTCTTTTACCACTTTATTTCTTTATAATATATTGTATATGGATTATGCTTGATAGGTTATGACATTAACGCTTGATAAGTTTGATTTAGATGATGCTTTATATATTTTGTTTGGTTTTATGGATTTCTTAAATATAGCATTTGGAGTATCATCGCTTTTATTGTATTTAGTTTTACATAATTTGATATGTGATTTATTTACCATGTCTAACGAGAAGAATTTTAGTCATGCTTATTTATTTATAAATATAAATGTAAGAAGGGTAAAGAGTGTCACATATGTCATTATTCACATATGTCATTATTCACCAAGGCTATAATTTTCGTGTACACGTGTAGCTTGAATTTGTATCATTTAATGCTTCCATGTTCCTTCTTAACTTTGTATACCTATTTGCATTTGATTGAAAATTTCATTGATGGTAAATTTATTACTACTCATGTTCCATTATTCAAAGTTTTTGGTTTGGACATAATGGATAAAGGTAGAATATATGTAAAATGGAAAAATAGATAAATTAGTATAAGAAAGAAAGTACAAGATAAGACGAATAATACTTGAAGATGAATGAGCACTAGTGTAGGAGTTGACTATGTTGCAATGATACTTTTGCAAAAAGTTTGAAGGTTTTCTTCGTTCGGTGGAAGTTCTAGTTAGTGCAGATGTATTGATGGGTATTGTTGAGAGATTTGGCAAAAGGTTGGTTTAAGAGTCAAGGGTTTAATTAGAATCACCAGCAAGGAATATGAAGTGGGGAAATTTTCATTTGTTATATGAGTATTGGAATTCAAGTAGGGAAAAATGTTTTTATAGGATATTGTAACAACCTGTTGTCACAGCATGATAACTCATTAACGTAATTATGGAATAATTAATTTTAATTGAAACTCTTATTAATTTATTTATGAAAACATGTTTAATTTTTTCGTGTTTTGAAATTTTTTAATGTTCACCAACCTAACTTCACAAACGAAATCTAAAACATAAACAATATATATAGAGAGTTCATATTTTAGAAGATAAGTAGTAACTCTTTTAAACTTACTCTTAGAGTAAGTGGGTTGATAATTCATATTTTAGACACCCTATAAGGTCTTAAGATGGGTAGAATTGACTCTCTTTTACATGTATTAGCTAAGATTCAGATTTTCAAGTTAAAAATAAGGAAAATACAAATATGTGCTAATTTTGGTTTTTAGCTAACAAAAAGAGTAATCTCATTTTGCAGGTCAAACTAGAGTCCAGACAAAGTCAACTCGGCTTGATGAAGTCATCTCGACCAGATGAGTCCTCCCCAGGCTGACTCCGTCTCTACATGCCAACTCCTACCCGCATGTCAACTCATATCCGCATGCCGACTCCAGATCCAATAGTCAAGTCAATGTGCTGACTCTGACTCTTGTAGCTGACTCCAGATACCGAAGTCATCCCATCCATTCGGATCATTCCTAGCATCAAAGACCAACTCCACTCTCTAGGATTTCGAGCATGTGGTCATTTAGGAATTAGTTAGTTTGTTTGTTTGTTCTATTTGTTATGACAAGTTAGTTAAGATAGTTATTTCTATTAGTTCAGTTAGAGAATTAGTTAGTCTGCACATGTATAAAAATGGAAGTGTAGCTCATTCATTGGTTAGCTAGAGAGTGATGCACAACCCCACTTACGCATTCACACTCCCTCGTATACATCTACACCTTGCTTCACTCCTCAGTGTTCCATGATGCTTCAGATGGTGTATAGTCAATCGAGTGAACGTAGGACCAGGGTCTGAGTAGTGGTCGATTGCTAGAGAGGACTGACTTGTATCGAGCACACTTTGGTGGACTAACCCCTCTATATCTGGCCATCTCCGGTGAAACACTATAGCTCTGCCACGACAATCGTTGTAGGAGGTTGATTCCATTCCATGTATCCATACTTCATGTATCGCTAAAATGGTTGTTCAATGAAATTGGTTTGATTCCTCTTACTATTATGTTTGTAATTCCTATTAGTTTCTCTGTTCTTACTTATGTCACGATCGTGCATGGTAGGAATAGTGTACGCTAAGTTAGAGGCTGATTGGAACCAATTTATGCAACCTTATAGCTAATCGATAGAATACCTACGTCAACCACGAGCATAATCCCTTCTAACTCGAGGCCACGATTGTGTAAGCCCCCAGTAGGTAACAAATGAATGTTAGGTGATTGTCTTAAGACATAGGTTGGTATGGATTTGCATGCATAATAGGAACTGGAATCGGAATCCTTTCCTTGATAATGATTGGAAGTGATATGATAAGTATTTGCATGTTTCGTTAATTGTAGTAATTGTAGTTTGCTTTACTTCCATAGCTAGCCATTTACTTTCTGCCTTTACTTTACAAAACCTCCTATTTTACTTTTCATTGCTAAGTCTGCATTCCGCACTCTCTGTTCTATTTATTCTCAACCTTTTACACTAGGTATCACTAGAATCACGTGTCTTCGGGAGATTCAACCTAGGTTTCCCCTATGCTACCTAAACATAGGAAATCTAGTTATTTTGGTAGCTAAAACAACAACTAAATTCAAGTCTATCAAATTGGAGCTTTTGTCGAGGACACATTATGTTTCCTAGTGTGTCGAGTCTGAGTATTTTGTTGAATCCAAGTTTGCTGAGTGCTTGTTTAATAACTGTCGAGTCTGTTTTGTTTACTAACTATCGAGTCTGTTTTGTTTACTAACTACCAAGTTTGTTTTGTTTACTAACAGTTGAGTCTATTATGGTATACCAAGTTTATTTTAAGATTGTCAAGTTTGTTGAAGTAAAGTCAGAGTCTAAGTTTTTGTATGCATGCCAAGTCTGTTTTTAATTTTGACGCGTCTATGTTTCTTTTAGTATACCGAGTTTGGTTGTGTAATAAGTCGCTATACTTGCCGAGTCTACCTGTGTACCCGACTCTATGTCTGAATGAGTTTTCTACAGCTGCGAGTGTGATTTCAATTTTGTTGTATAAATTTTTTTTAGTGTAATTTACATTTACTTTTACTTCATAATTTTTTATTGCATCTTCATCATTACATTTGATTTTTGCAAAATTCTTTTTCTGCATTTTAATTTGTACTTAGTTTTCTGCATAATTTTTAGTAATGCATGTATAGAAGTAGTTCCAGTAGTTTGCATAAGTTGGATCCAAAAATAGATAGAACATTAAATAGATTAAGAAAAGCTAGGAGCATTGACATAGGTAGCAATAGTTTTTGTTCAGTTCTTGAGTCTGTTAACAATAATCGTAACACTAACCATTGTAATTTTTCTGAGTCTAATAGTTTTGAGTCTTAGCCTAACATTTCAGATAACCAATAATACTAGCCAGAGCAGTAGGAGAACAATAATAGAACACTAAAAGAGTTGGCCACCCCAGATGTGTTGTACCAACCTTGGTGCATCCAATATCCACAGTTGGAACCAACTCAATCATACGAGCTCAAATCTGGACTTATTCATTTGTTGCCTAAGTTTCATGGTCTTGCAAGTGAAGATCCACACAAGCACCTGAAGGGGTTCCATGTGGTTTGTTCTATGATGAGGTTGTAGGGGATACTGGAGGATTACATCAAGATGAAGACACTTCCTTTTTCCCTAGATGAAGCTGCAAAAGACTGGCTATATTTGAAACCTGTTATGTTCAACACCTGGGGAGACATGAAGCGCATGTTCTTGGAGAAGTTCTTCTTGGCGACCAGAACAACGACCATCCAGAAGGAAATTTGTGGGATCGGGCAACATTCAAGAGAGACCTTGCACAAGTATTGGGAACTATTCAATAAACTGTATGCCACATGTCCACACCATTAGATTAGTGAGCAGCTATTACTTCAATATTTTTACAAAGGACTGATGATGATGGATATGAATATGATAGATGTTGTAAGTGGTAGAGCTTTGATGGACAAGACTCCAACAGTAGAAAGATATCTGATCTCAAACATGGCCAACAATACACAACAATTCGGGACCATAGAACCCATCACATCCCAAGTCGTGAACGAAGTTGGCACAATCGACAACCTGAGGTTGGAGAATCAGCTAATTGAGCTGACATCATTAGTGAGGCAACTCGTTGTCAAACAACATCAGAAGAGTGCATCGAGAGTTTGTGGAATATGTACCTCAGTGGAGCATCCAACAGATATGTGTCCCACATTGCAAGAAACCAAGTCAGATAGTGTCGAGTGCGTTGGATTTATAGAGGGATATCAGTATGGGAGACAGTTGTATTTGAATCGACAATATGATAGTCAACAGTATTGAAGGTAGCAATATCAGTCGAGTCCGAGTCAAGGGAAATATACAACCAAAAGATTCGGATCCGCCTAGAGCATGCTAGTTCCAAAGTAGAATAGCTATCAACAGTCAGTTGCAAAATATCAGGCACCATCATTCCGCCAACAACAACAACATCAAGAAGTTCCACCACGAGATAATACATCTTCAATGGAAGAATGGATGAAGCAGATGAGAAAGTGCAATATGCAGTTTCAATACAATTTGACTGCCATGATTCAATATTTAAAAATACAGGTAGGACAACTAGCCAACATTGTGAGTCAAATGTAGTTGGTTGATTCCGAAAACATCCCCTCTTAGATAATTCTGAATCTAAAAGGTGGAGTAGGTGTTGTAACACTAAGAAGTGGTAAAGAATTACCACAATAGTATGCACCACATCAAATGTCGATACAGGTCAGTACTGAGTCCGAACCAGAGGCTAACTCGCGAGTATAGCAATCGGCTAGAGTCCCATTACTCTTTCCCACCCAAACAATCTCGACAAGGAGGTCTGAGACTGATGAGGACTTGCTAAAGCTATTCAAGAGGGTAGAAATCAACATCCCACTCCTCGACGCGATAAAACAGGTCTCAAAGTATGCAAAGTTCCTCCAGGAGTTATGCATGCACAAGAGGAAGAAACTGAAAGGAAGAGTCGAGATAGGAGGAATCGTGTCAGCATTAATAAAGCATGAAGATGCTACTGCTAGATTACAACGAGTATTGCTAAAGAAATGTCAAGACCCCAGTATTTTCTTTGTTTCATGCATCATTGGCAACTGTACCTTCGCTGATGTCATGCTGGATTTAGGTGCATTAGTTAATGTCATTCCATCGTCAATATACAAGTCTTTGAACTTTAAGGATCTAGAGCCTACGGGGATGATTATTCAACTAGCCAACAAAAGCGTTGTGCAACCCTTAGGCATTCTCGAAGATGTTTTAGTCCAAGTCAATGAGTTGATCTTTCTAGCCGACTTCTACGTGTTGGATATGGAGGACGAAGCATCTGGGAAAGGATTTGCTCTAATTCTAAGATATCCATTTTTGATGACCACAAGGACGAAGATTGATGTACATGTCAGAACCTTCTCAATGGAATTCAAGGACAACTTGGTGCAATTCAATATATTTGAAGTGATGAAGCACCCAACCAAAAACCATTCAATCTTCAGCATCGATATAATTGACGAGCTTGTTAAAGAATACATGCCAATAGGCACTCGTAGTGTGATGAGTCATACACCTATCTCGAACCTATGAAGGAACATTGCAAGCATATTTTGCAACTAAGGAATGAATATTAGCTGGGATTCATATTAGGAACCGAAAAATAGAGAAAATATAAAATTGTGCTAATTCAAAGATCTTAGCTGATTTTCCCTTTAGTGTAGGTCCAGCCAAAGCTCTCAGGTCCAGCACTAGAGGACCCAGGCCGATGCCATCTCGACCAGGCCCAACTTCCAGTAACTCACTGAACAGCAACCCAATGAAGAATGGCCAAGTCGCGTCTTCCACGATGGCCATCCAACATAGAGGCCACCTCAGCACCAGCTAGATACCACATCACTCCTGGCGTAACCAACAACGCCCATTGCAAGGGTAGATTAGGAAATCCACTTTTGTAATTATGTTAGGCATTGTGGTTTGCACGCTCATGTATAAATAGGAATAAGCGTGTACAATTTAGGGGTCTTTGAATTCACCCTCAACATACTCTCATTGTATCCATTTTCTCGCTCTCGTTTTCCTTCGTTACGATGGTGTACGGTGCTGCATTGGTGTTTCTCTCGATTGAGGAAATGCAGGTCTGAGACTGGGAAGCCGAAGTTTGTCAAAGGGGACTGATTGGGCTTTTCAACACGCTTTGGTGAATTTGATCCTCAACGCTGAGGCCACTAGAGGTAGACCACCACCATCAACCATGGCAATTGTCGTGGAAGATGGATCCACCTGAATTCAGACCACTGTGTTCGTACTCTATTTCCTATTAATCAATTTCATTATGCATTTCTTATCTTGGTTCCTTTCCTCTCCTTTAATTCATGAGTTAATCCGCGATTGCAATTGAACATGAACAATGTTAAGCTAAGCCGATCGAAACTGGTTTAACTAATTTAGTAGGTAATCACTTAACGAGCGTTGATTGAGAACCTAAAATCAGCTCTGTACTTAATCCCTGCCAACTGATGAGGTAGCGATTGCGTAATTCCTCGGTATGGCAATGGACAAACCCTTGGCGATTTCCATAAGAATTCCCAAGGCTGATATGGATTGAGAACTAAAGTGCGGAAATAGGACTAGACTTGGACTAAAAGAACTGAACATGAGCACAGTTATATCATGATAATAATAATAATAAAACCAGTAGCATTAGTATATGTTCACGGCATTCATAGTTTTAGTTTACTTTCTGTTTTACTTGTAGTTCAATCCCCCTTGTTTATTGTTTTTTAGTCCGAGACAGAGATAGTCCGTCTCTGTAGCGTCTGTCTGCACTCAGCTGAAACCAAGTCGGATAGATCTCTACCGAGATCATCTCGGCTCAGTTTCTACCGAGAGCGACTCGGCCATTACCGAGACAAGTCATTACTCTTCACCTCAGATTCTACATCATTTCACTTCACACCGAATCACAACTGAGCACACTGTGTCCTTGAGAAAAATCGACCTAGGGTTGACTATACTATAGTTAGCTTTAGTTATTTGATGCCCGTAAGATTACTAAAAACGAGCTTATCAAATTGGCGTCGTTGCTGAGGACACAAGTTCTTTTGTGTCTTTGTGTGCCAAGTTAAGTGAAGTCGAATCCTGAGTCTATAGAGTCTTGTTTTTAGATAACTGTTGAGTCTTAAATTGCGTTTGTAAGCATTTCTGTACTTCGGATCCAATAATAACTACGCATGCTGAAATTATGTGAATAGAATTTTTACATGAATTCACTGTTTGAAAAAAGAAAATAAAAAGAGAAAATAAAGAAAAAAATGTTTTTGCATTTTACTTAATTCTGCATTGCATATTGTTGAGCATTCTGTTTGCATCCATCTTTGCATTACATTCCTACTTTTCATCTGAATTATTTGTTAATTGTAATCACTAACCATTTTTTTTACATGACTTGCATCATGCATGACTAGGAATAGTACTGACTCATTGTATGCTTTTGACCCAGAGATAGAATTAACTTTACGTAGGTTAAGGAGGACTATGAATCTAATAGTAAATAATAGTAGAAATTCTGATTCTGTCATTAACTCTAACTAGATGTGTACTGACAATTTTGTCGTTAGTTCTAACATTTTTGCATAGCCAGGACTGATGGAGAATAATGACAGAACATTGAAGGAACTGGCCAACCCAGATGTGGTGTATCAACTGTGGTGCATCCAATACCCACAGCTGGAGCCGGCTCAAACATATGAATTGAAGTCTGGTCTTATATACCTGTTACCTAAATTTCATGGTCTTGCAGGAGAGGACCCCGACAAGCATTTGAAGGAACTCCATGTGGTTTGCTCCACAATGAGGCCACAGGGGATATCGGAAGACTACATCAAAATGAAGGTGTTTCCATTCACCCTGGATGGAGCAGCGAAGGATTGGCTGTACCTTCAGCCAGTACTTTTCAACACTTGGGGAGATATGAAGTGCACATTCCTAGAGAAGTTCTTTCCGGCATCCAGAACTGCGTCCATCAGAAAGGAGATATGTAGGATAAGGCAGCATACAGGAGAGACTTTGCATGAGTACTGGGAAAGGTTCAATAAACTTTGTGCCACCTATCCACACCATCAGATCAGCGAGCAGTTGTTGATCCAATATTTCTATGAAGGACTCTCAATGATGGACAAAAGCATGATCGATGCAGCCAGTAGAGGATCCTTGATGGATGAAATGTCAGCAGCAGCAAGGCATCTAATTTCCAATATGGCAAGTAATACGCAGCAGTTCGAGATCAGAGGGCCAAGTCAATCTCGAATGGTGAATGAAATCGACGCAGCTTCCAACCAAAGATTGGAGAATCAACTAACCGAATTGACATCATTGGTGAGACAACTTATAGTTGGACAACACCAACCAACCCTGGCAACAAAAGTATGTGGCATATGTACTTCCGTTGAGCACCCCACTGATATGTGCCCCACTCTTCAAGAAACCGAATTGGACCAACCAGAGAACGTTGGAGCCATAGGTGGATTTCAGTACAGGAAACAGCCATATTAGAATCGGCCACTTGATAGCCAACAACATGGGAGATTGCCATTTCGGCCAGGACCGAATCAGGGGCCATACGCAGCTCAACAATTCGGATCCACACTGAATACCTATTAGAGACAAGTAGGGTATCAACAACCGACTCCGTAGCAGTTGTCGAGACCAACCAAAGTCGACTCTAAACCAAATGCTGATCCGCAGTCTCGGCCAGAGAGAGCTGTCCCACTGCCATTTCCATCTCGAACCAGCTCGGCAAGGAAGCTAGAGTCAGACGAAAAACTGTTGAAGATATTCCGGAAGGTGGAAATCAATATTCCACTCCTCGATGCAATTAAACAAGTCCTTAAGTATGCAAAATTCCTCAAGGAATTATGCGTACATAAAAGAAGGAAGATCAAGGGGAGCAGGGAGATTGGAGGCACTGTGTCGGCCTTGACCAAAAATGAAGAGCTCACTGCAGGTACTTCACGAGCACTACCACAAAAGTGCAGAGATCCTGGAATATTTTCTGTCTCATGCACCATTGGCGACTACACCTTTGCTGACGCCATGTTGGACTTGGGAGCTTCAATCAATGTCATGCCCATATCAATCTACAAGTCCCTAAATTTTGGCGATCTTGAGCCCATAGGGATGACCATTCAGATCGCAAACAGAAGCATTGTTCAACCCTTGGGAGTTCTTGAGGATGTTCTCGTCCAAGTAAACGAGTTAATATTTCCAACTGATTTCTATGCGCTTGACATGGAGGAGGAAACATCCGGGAAGGGATCCACATTAATTCTGGGAAGACCATTCCTGATGACAACTAGAACAAAGATTGATGTGCATGTCGGGACTTTCTCGATAGAATTCGGTGACACTCTAGTGCAATTCAACATTTTTGAAGCAATGAAGCACCCCACTGAAGACCACTCCGTCTTTGGCATCGATTTACTTCATGAGATAGTTGAAGAATACTTTCAACTAAATAGCAGCAATGAAGACATTAAGAAGTTCGCTGGAAGCGCTGATGAGATCAGCTGTTTAGGGGTCGCAGATGAAGAGGCCGACCATGAGGAAGTACAAGACCTTCCCAACTCTGAGGATGACCAAGCGGTATTGCTGACTTGGACTTTGAAGTTGAATTGTCTGAATTACTAGACCAAGTCTACAACCAAGAACACTCGGAGTGTACTAAGAATGCCGCAGTCAAAGTCGTCGAAACCAAAGAATCTCTCATTGCACAATTGGCGACCATTTTCACGGTTGAGATCAAGTCGGCCAGAGAAGGTCGAGTCAAGGACGAGATAAAAGTCAACTCGTCCGAAAAGTCAAACACCAAGGCTAACATGCTTACCGAGACCATCTCGGCCAATGAAGACCAGACACGAGCTGGAGTTGAAATTACAGTTCCATCTGGATCTGGCTCCGAAGCAGTGGAAGAAGCTAATGTCGACGCCGATCCAACAAGAGCCGAAACCATTGAGTCGAGCCGGCTGAAATAGCCAAAGGCCGAAATCATGTCAACACACCTAGTGCCGAGTCGAGATCAAGTCGGCCAGATGGATCCGAGCCCAGTAACTGAAAAATCTCCATTGTCACCACCACCCATGGACTGAAACCATTGCCGAAGTCACCTGAAGTATGCCTACCTGGGCAAGGAACAGCAACTCCTAGTTATCATTGCCAATAATCTCCACCAAAAGCAAGAAGAAAAGTTGCTAGAAGTCTTGAGGCAACATAAAAAGGCAATTGGGTGGAAGCTATCAGACTTTCCAAGCATTAACCCCTCCATCTGCATGCATAGAATATTAATGGAAGAGGAAGTTAAGCTCATAAGGCAACAACAAAGGAGACTGAATCCGACACTCCTGGACGTGGTCAAGAAGGAAGTTACGAAGTTACTTGCCGTAGGCATTATCTATCCCATCTCGGACAGTCAATGGGTAAGCCATATGCAGGTAGTCCCAAAAAAGTTCGGGATGACTGTCATGAAAAACCAGCAAAATGAGCTGGTACCAACAAGGATTCAGAATAGCTGGCGAATCTGCATAGATTACAGAAGATTAAACGAGGCAACTCGCAAGGATTATTTCCCTTTGCTATTCATTGATCAAGTCCTGTAGAAGTTATCAGGGAAGTCCCACTATTGTTTCTTGGACGGATTCTCAAGCTATATGCAAATTCATATTGCACCGGAAGATCAACACAAGACGACCTTCACCTGCCCATTTGGTACCTTTGTGTACACACGCATGCCATTTGGCCGGTGCAATGCACCGAGCACATTCCAACATTGCATGACAAGTATTTTCTCAGATCTGCTACAGGACTGCATGGAGGTGTTCATGGATGACTTCACGGTGTACGCAGATTCATTCGAAGCATGCCTGAGCATCCTGTCCAAGGTGTTGAAGAGATGTATTGACACAAATCTCGTGCTCAATTTTGAAAAATGTCATTTCATGGTGACTAAGGGAATTGTGTTGGGACATCTGGTCTCCAACAGAGGCATTGAGGTAGATAAATCAAAGATTGACATCATCACCTCACGTCCTAACCCCCACTTCGTATGGGAAGTTCGCTCTTTTCTTGGACATGCAGGTTTCTACAAAAGATTCATCAAGAACTTCAGCAAACTCGCCCTGCCTCTGTCCAAACTACTACAGAAGGATGTGGAATTCAACTTCGATCAACCCCCATCTTACAAGCACCAAACTGGGACCTGCCATTCGAATTGATGTGTGATGCATCCAATTCCGCATTGGGAGCTGTCCTCGACCAAAGAGTTGGAGTCGGCCAACTAGTGCATGTGATTGCTTATGCATCCAAAACTATGGATCCAGCCCAGCAAAACTACACAACAACTGAGAAGGAACTGTTGGCAATTGTGTTTGCCCTAGACAAATTCCGCTCCTACCTTCTCGGTTCAAAGATAGTTGTGTTCTTTGACCATGCTGCGATACGATACTTGTTGAAGAAGCCGGATGCCAAACTGGGACTGATCCAGTTAATGCTTCTTCTCCAAGAATTCGACATAGAAATCATAGACAAAACGGGCGCTGCGAACTCTATAGCAGATCACCTGAGTAGAATTAAAAGAGAAAGCGAACCAATGCCTATTCGAGATGAATTCCCGACGAACAAACTGCTACACATTAAAGCATCCACACCATGGTTTGCAGACATCTGCAATTATGTGGCAACATCTCAACTTCCACCTAAAGCATCCTGGATATACAAAGAAAAACTCCAAAGTGATGCCAAATATTACATATGAGATGATCCCTACCTTTGGAGACTATGTAGTGACAAAGTTATCCGTAGGTGCATTCCTGATACCGAGATCAATTCGATCCTCCAATTCTACCACTCAGCACCTGGAGGTGGCCATTATGGATCAACTCGAACTGCTAGGAAAGTGCTAGACTGTGGCCTTTACTGGCCTACCATCTTTAGAGACGCTCATCATTTCGTCTCCACCTGCGAAAGATGCCAAAAGGCAGGGATGGCCATGAACAAAAGGCATGAAATGTCCCAACAACCTATTCTGTACTGTGAATTTTTTGATGTCTGGGGAATAGATTTCATGGGGCCATTCCCAGTCTCCAATGGTTACTCATACATTCTGCTGGCCGTAGATTATGTATCAAGATGGATAGAGGCCGTTGCCACTAAAACCAATGATGCAAAGGTGGTTGTGGACTTTCTGAAGTCCAATATTTTTTGTAGGTTTGGTGTACCGAAGGCGCTCATAAGTGATCAAGGCAATCACTTTTGTAATAGAACCATGGCCTTTCTTCTTTAGAAATATGGGGTAGCTCACATAATTGCTACAGCATACCACCCCCAAACAAATGGCCAAGTAGAAGTTTTTAATAGGAAAATTAAGAAACCGACACAAAAGATGACCAACCCCAGCAGGAAGGACTGGAGAAGACTCCTTGAGGACGCTCTTTGGGCACACAAAACTGCATACCGAACGCCGTTAGGGATGTCTCCCTACCGGATTGTCTTCAGTAAGACTTGCCATCTTCCTGTGGAACTAGAGCACAAAGCTTACTGGGCTGTCAAGCAGTGCAATTTGGCCTATGACCAAGCGGGAGAGCAAAGAAAATTCCAACTACAAGAACTTGACGAACTCCGCTTGGAAGCATATGAAAACTCTAGGATATACAAGCAAAAAATCAAGAAATTTCATGACCAGAAGATCCTGAGGAAAGATTTTCATGTTGGCCAAAAAGTGCTAGTGTTCAACTCAAAACTCAAGATCATAGCAGGTAAGCTTCGTTCTAGATGGGACGGACCTTTTGTTATCACTAACATATTTCCCAATGGTGCAGTACAATTGCAAGATGAACATAGCAACAACACCTTCCAGGTCAATGAGCATCAGATCAAACCATTCCTTGAAGGTCCTACACTAACTACAACTGACATGGAGTTCATCTCCCTGATGGAACCAACTCCACCAGATGGTACTACCTATGCCTACCCTGCCAGCCCCTCTCAATCATAGTAGGCATTGAGGACAATGTAGAATTCAAGTGTGTTGGGGGGAGGGGCACCGTTGTAGCCATCTGAAGCTGCAGACTGAATTCTGTCACTTTGATATTGTTCACACCTTTCATCTTGGCTCAATTTTATTTGTTTTATCTTGCTTGCATTTATGTTTTATTTCCTGTATTTGTTTTGCTTCGCTTTCATCTATGTTTCGTCTTTTTAGTGTCTTCTTGAAGTTAATGTCTTGTCTGCTGAGTCACTTTCCTTTCTTTCCAAGTCGTTCCCTTCTAATAAAATTCAGAGCCGAATTCATCCCGATCCGAGGCCGTCACGGTCGAATCTGGAATGACTTCGGCCAGACTTGAATCCCTACTCGTCTTTTGTCTTTTGTCGTGTTCTTCCTAGCAGAATTCTAGAAGTGGATGGTCGAAAAGAAAAGGTGAGTTGAAAAGAAGTTTGAAATCGACTTCTGGAAGTTGAGAAGACAATAGAAGTAATTCTACAGCTCTGAAAAGAGATTTCTCTAGCTTGACAGGAGCGAAACTCCTGCATTCTAGGCAGTGATTGACTGGAAACAAACAAGAAAACCCTCTATGATAGAGCAAAAACAACCTATGCAAGAATTTGAGCCCTATTGATGGCTTATATCTTGCCATTCCTCTTCTTTTTCTAGTGTGATTTTTGCATTCATGATAACTGCATATTCTGCATTTTGCCTTAACTCTCTAGATACAACTATTTTCACATGCAGGAATGACATGATCTAGGCCATGTTTCTGATTAGCCCCGAGCCAAATAAAGCATACCTGAAAAAGTTCTATCCCTTGTTCACCCCCATTGAGTCGCATAACCGTTCTTTCGTACAACTCATTACAAGCCAAAGCCAAAAAAACCATGAATTCACCTCGCCCTCAGAAAGTAGAGGAGCTTTGGAATTGTTTTGGGAATAAGTCATAATCAAGTGTGGGGGGAATTTCCAGAAAGCAGAAGCTGATTAGCATCCTCTGAAGGGTCGGAAAGACAAAGAAAGAAAAGAAGCGAGTGAAATAAAGAAAAAGAAAAAGTGGAAGAAGCAGCTGAAAAATCTAAGCTGAATCAAACAAAGAAAGAAAACAGCAAAGCTACATAAAAAAAAAGGGAAAGAAGTGAGCCAGCAACAACAAAGGGAGGAAACCACAACATCCTAGGCTATCCCTCACACTGATGAAGCTTACTCCCCATTGCTCCTCTATTCCCCATGGGTCTTGAAGCCAGTTTCTATATTTTATCCTACTTGTGACCCCAGCCTCACTACAAGCCGAAAAAGAAGTCCTAGTGATCATAATTGTTTGTGTTTTTGCAGGTGTAAGAAGAGAGCTTTGTCAAAGTACTGTAATATCAGTTCCATGAATGTTGAGTGTAAATACAAACCTAAACACGTCAGAAGTGAGAGGGTTATTTGCTTAAATGAGAGCTCTATCACTCTTGGTTACCTTCTCCTGTTTGCAGGTCATGAATTTGCCTCGAGCACTAAAGAAGTAATTCTTAGATTGCTTGAGTATCTCAATCCCAGGGTAAATGAGTACTGAATCTGTCTTGGTTGAGCTCAAGGGAGTTGATTGAAAATTTACTTTCCAACCTTAAAAATCCCCTTGTTGATTTTCATTTCATTTTGTCAAGAAATGCAAAAGGGTAAGTGTGGGGGTCTGATGAGTCACAAACTATACACCTATCTCGGACCTATGAAGGAACATTGCAAACATTTTTTGCAACTAAGGAATGAATATTAGCTAGGATTCATATTAGGAACCGAAAAATAAAGAAAATACAAAATTGTGCTAATTCAAAGATCTTAGCTGATTTTCCCTTTAGTGCAGGTCCAGCCAAAGTTCTCAAGTCTAGCATCGGAGGACCCAGACCGATGCCATCTCGGCCAGACCCAACTTCCAGTAACTCACTAAACAGTAGCCCAATGAGGAATGGCCTAGTCACGTCTTCCACGACGGCCATTCAACACAGAGGTCACCTCACCACCAACTAGATGCCACATCACTCCTAACTTAACCAACAACCATTGCAAGGGTAGATTAGGAAATCCACTTTTGTAATTCTATTAGGCATCATGGTTTGCACGCTCATGTATAAATAGGAATAAGCGTGTACAATTTAGGGGTCTTTGAATTCACCTTCAACACACTCTCATTGTATCCATTTTCTCGCTCTCGTTTTCCTTCGTTACGATGGTGTACAGTGCTGCATTGGTGTTTCTCTCGATCGAGGAAATGCAGGTCTGAGACTGGGAAGCCAAAGTTTGTCAGAGGGGACTAATTGGGCTTTTCAACACACTCTGGTGAATCTGATCCTCAACGCTCAAGCCACTGAAGGTGGACCACCACCATCAACCATGTCGATCGTTGTGGAAGATGGATCCACCTGAATTCAGACCATTGTGTTCGTATACTATTTCCTATTAATCAATTTCATTCTACATTTCTTATCTCGGTTCCTTTCCTCTCCTTTAATTAATGAGTTAATCCGTGATTGCAATTGAACATGAACAATGTTAAGCTAAGCCGATCGGAACTGGTTTAACTAATTTAGTAGGTAATCACTTAACGAACGTTGATTGAGAACCTAAAATCAGCTCTGTACTTAATCCCTGCCAACTGATGAGGTAGCGATTGCGTAATTCCTCGGTATGGCAATGGACAAACCCTTGGCGATTGCCATAAGAATTCCCAAGGCTGATATGGACTGAGAACTAGAGTGCAGAAATAGGACTAGACTTGGACTAATAGAACTGAACATGAGCACAGTTATATAATAATAATAATAATAGTAAAACCAGTAGCATTAGTATATGTTCGCTACATTCATAGTTTTAGTTTACTTTCTGCTTTACTTGCAGTTCAATTCCCCCTGTTTACTGCTTTTCAGTCCGAGACAGAGATAGTCTGTCTCTGTAGTGTCTCTCTGCACTCAACCGAAACCAAGTCGGATAGATCTTTGCCGAGATCATCTCGGCTCAGTTTCTGCCGAGAGCAACTCGGCCATTACCGAGACAAGTCATTACTCTTCACCTCAAATTCTACATCATTTCACTTCACACTGAATCACAACTGAGCACACTGTGTCCTTGAGAAAAATCGACCTAGGGTTGACTATACTATAATTAGCTTTAGTTATTTGATGCACGTAAGATGACTAAAAACGAGCTTATCAGAGTGTTGATTTCTCTGATTTTGTTGAAATACCTAATGTAATAGACTATTTCAATTCTGTGGAGGACCTATTCGACTCTATTAACATGTCACACATACAGGATTTTCCCGACTCTGAGGATAATATTGCTGACCTGGCAGACATGGTCAATATTTTAGAATTTTTTGATTTAATTGACTATGTATGCAGGGGCGATGGAGACCTAGAGTATCTCAAATGTGCACACATTCGCATTGTTGATACCAACAAACAAAGAGTAACACAAGTCCAAGTGGCGACTATAGTGAAAGCCGAGTTTGATGCCAAAAACCAACTTTGGAAGCTGAAGCGGGCCAAGTCTGACTTTAGAGATAAGGAGGAAGTTGAGACTGACTCCAACATATAGGAGGAGGCCGAAACCAACTCTACCAACCTGGAGGAAGCCGAGACCGACTCCAACATACAAGAGGAGGTCGAGACTGACTCCAATAACTTGGAAGCAGCAAAGACCGATTCCAAAAGTTAGTTGGAAGCCGATCCGACTCGAGTAACCTAGAGACTAAGCAAGCAGAGGCCGAGCCCAACTCTAGATAGCCGAGTCTGCATTCAAACAGAGTTGGCCAACTGATTCCAACATCAGCAAATAAATTTTCTCCACCTCATTAACCACCCACTAAGTTGAAGCCATTGCCAGATCACTTGAAATATGCTTACTTGGATGACCACCAACACTTCCCGATTATAGTAGCCAATAACCTCAACCAAGAGCAAGAGGAGAATTTGCTGAGTGTATTAAGGAAGCACAAGAACGCAATTGGGTGGACATTAGCCGACCTTCCTAGAATAAATCCCTCCATTTGTATGCATAAGATCTTATTAGAAGAGGAAGCCCAACCTATAAGGCAGCAACAACGTAAACTGAATCCTACTATCCTAGATGTAGTGAAGAAAGAAGTGACAAGATTACTTGCAACCGAGATCATTTACCCCATTTTGGATAGCCAATGGGTAAGTCCAGTACAAGTAGTACCAAAGAAGTCCAAGATGATTGTCATGAAGAATCGACATGATGAGATGGTGCCGACCCGGATTCAAAACAGTTGGCGAGTCTGTATAGACTATAGGAAGCTCAATCAAACAACTTGTAAGGACCACTTTCTACTGTCTTTCATTGATCAGGTTTTAGAGAAGTTAGCTAGAAAATCCCATTACTGCTTTTTGGATGGATTTTCTAGGTACATGCAGATTCATATCGCGTCGGTGGATCAATATAAGACGACCTTCACGTGCCTATTCGGGACATTTGCTTACACTCGGATGTCATTTGGCCTATGCAACGCCCCAAGTACATTCTAGAGGTGTATGATTAGCATCTTCTCGGATCTCTTAGAGGACTACATTGAAGTTTATATGGACGATTTCACCGTCTACACCGAATCCTTTGGTGCATGTTTGGAAATGTAGGCCGAGTATTACGTAGATGCATGGAAACTAACCTTGTTCTCAACTTTGAAAAATATCATTTTATGGTTATAGAAGGAATTGTATTGGGACACCTTATATCAAGTAGAGGGATTGAAGTTGATAAAGCTAAGGTCGACATTATTGCTTCTCTGCCTAACCCTGCATCTGTGTGGAAGGTTCGCTTTTTTCTTGGATATACATGCTTCTATAGGCGTTTCATTAAGAATTTCAGCAAGATCACCTTGCCCCTGTCCAAGCTGCTTCAAAAAGATGTGAATTTTATCTTCAACCAGCCTTGTGACGAAGCTTTCTAGGAATTTAAGAAGCGACTCACATCCATACCAATTCTCCCGACACCAAACTGGGAGTTTTCGTACAAGTTGATGTGTGACATGTCCAACTCTACACTAGGAGTCATCCTAGACAAGCAGCCATGTGTCATAGCTTACGCATCTCAAGCCATGGATCTAGCCCAGATCAACTACATCACAACTGAGAAGGAGCTATTGGTAATTGTGTTTGCCTTAGACAAATTTTGTTCATATTTGCTTGGCTCCAAAGTTATAGTTTTCTTTAACCATCCAACATTGATGTTTTTGTTGAAGAAGTTAGATGCAAAGCCGAGACTAATTCGATGGATGCTTCTCCTTCAGGAATTTGATTTGGAGATCAGAGACAAGAAAGGTGCGGAGAATGTCGTAGTAGATCATCTAAGCTGACTCGAGAGAGAAGTCAAACCTTTGCCAATTCGAGATGAGTTTCTTGATGAACATATATGGCAGTTGGAACATGTAACACCATGGTATGCCAATATCTGCAATTTCCTCGTAGCATTCACGTTTCCATAGGGAGCATCTAGACTTTACAAAGAAAAACTTGAAAGCAATGGCAAATACTACATATGGGATGATCCATATCTTTGGAGACTCTACAATAACCAAGTAATTCGCAGGTGCATTTCAGATCCTGAGATCCAATCAATCCTCCATTTTTGTCATTCAACATTTGAAGGTGGCCATTATGGATCGATCCGAACAGCCCAAAAAGTCTTAGACTATGAGTTCTACTAGCCGACCATTTTTTGAGACACCTATGAATTTGTCTTGACCTGCGAACAATGTCAGAAAGTAGGGATAGCTATAAACCGAAGGCATGAAATGCCCCAACGGTCAATTCTATTCTGTGAAGTATTTGACGTATGGGGTATCGATTTCATGCGATCATTCCCGGTCTTCTATGAAAACTCTTACATTCTACTTGCCATCGATAACATTTAGAGATGGGTGGAGGCTAAGGCCACCAAAACTAACGATGCCAAAGATGTTTTGGATTTTGTAAAGTCCAATATTTTTTGCAGGTTTGGTGTGCCGAAAGCACTAATAAGTGACCAAGGAAGTCAATTCTGCAATCACGCAATGGCTACTCTCCTCAAGAAGTATCGGGTAGTACATAGAGTTGCCATTGCTTATCATCCTCAGACCAACGGCCAAGCTGAAGTGTTCAATAGGGAAATTAAGAAACTATTGCAAAAGATGGCGAACCCCAACCAGAATGATTGGAGCCAATTCCTAGAGGATGCTCTATGGACCCATAGGACAACATATCGAACTTTGTTAGGAATGTCTCCCTACCGTTTGTCTTCGATAAAGTTTGTCACTTGTCGGTTGAGATAGAATACCAAGCCTACTAGGAAATCAAGAAGTGCAACATGGCCTATGACCAAGCCGGCAAATAAAGGAAACTTCAATTGTAGGAACTAGAGGAGCTGTGCTTAGAAGCTTACCATAACTCCCGGATCTACAAGCAAAAGGTAAAACAATATCACGATAATAGGATTCTAAGGAAGGAGTTCAGAGTCAGCCAAAAGGTACTTCTATTTAATTCCTAATTAAAGCTCATAGTCGGTAAGCTCCATTCCAGGTGGGATGGGCCATTTGTTATTACTAATGTGTTTCCCTATGGTGCCATAGAATTAAGAGATGAGGCTAATAACAAAAATTTCAAAGTCAATGGGCACCAGATAAAGCATTATTATAAAGGTCCGATTCCAATAGTGGGCAAGGTGGAAAGCATCTCGCCGATGGAACCGACTATCCCAAAAGACACACTTTGAAGAAGATTCCACATCCCCTTATGTTCATATGCATTGAGGACAATGCATTGTTTAAGTGTGAGGGGTGTGTAGTGTAGTTGCGAGGAGTAATTTATGCCTGCTTTTTTGTTTTACTTTCTATTCACATGTGTTGTAGTGCAACAATTCTAATCCGACTATTAACTCCAAGCGTGTGTGTTTTGTCGAGTTCGTGTTGTTTTATCTTTCCTTCGAGTCATTTTTCTGTTTGCATATTTTTTGTTTTTCTGTTATTTTCTGTTTTCTGATTGTTTTTCGTTTTCTGAGTGCTAAGAATGCATTGGAAAATTTTAAATGAAATGCCTTAGGTGAATGAAACATGAAGAGGTAAAACATAATCTTGGATAAGAGATTTTTCAACTGGACATGAAAGGAAATTTTTACATCCTTAGGCAAATAAGTGATTGAAAAATTAAAAAGTTGAACTCCTTAATGATAGAGCAAATAAACCGTGTGAGAATTTGAGCCTTGTACATGGCTTTCATCTTGCAATTCTTTTCTTTCTTGTGTGATTTTGCATATATGTTGATAGATTACTATAGGTTTTGCCATGACTCTCTTTTATACTTCTTGTCTCACATGCAATAATGACATGATCTAGGCCTTCTTTCTTACAAGCTACTGACTAAATAAGACCTACCTCGTAATGAAATCCCTTGTTTACCCTCTTTGAGCCTATAAAACCATCCTTTTTTATATGGTAGCTCATTACAAGCCCAAAAGCCAAAAAACCATGATCCACCTCGACCTTGGGGTTCAAAGGAGCTTTGGAATTATTTTGGAAGTAGGTTCCACATAAATGTGAGGGTGACACTCTAAGGAATTGCGAGTAAGAGGTACTCCAAAGTAGTTTGTACCAAGTGATGCTCGTGTATGTTGAGAAAAAGGATTGTTGGAAGAAGAAAAGAAAAAAGGTACAAAAAGAAAATGGTGGATGAATAAGAAAAAGGTGACAAAAACAAAATATGTTGCAAGAAAAATGCAACACAAGGCTACAAAAGTACAAAAGGAAAATACAAAAGTAAGGAAGAAAAATACAAAGGGAAAATAACATTGGAAGTATATTTAAAATAAAAGACTTGTAGTATCTGGAGTTAGTCCCCATACTTATGAGGCTTACTCCTTATTGCTCCTCTCTCTCCTTTGCTAATTGAAACTCGCTTTACCTTCCTTATATCCAACCTTAACCCTAGCCACATTACAATCCTAAAAAAAGTCCTATTGATCATTAGGGCATGTGTATTCAAGTTGTAAGAAAATTGAGAGGCTAGTCAAAACTTGGTAGTGTCAATTAACATAGAGTGCTTGTGTGTAAACACAAACCCTAGACACTTGAGAGAATGTAACATTTTTCCGTTACTCTTTAAAATTTTGATGCTTGCTTATTCACTTTAGATGTGGAGAATGTACTTGTAGATTGTTGGATGTCTTGAAACTGGGGTGAACGTATACTTAGTTTGTTTTATCAATTGAAAGATTTCATTTAAAAAACTATAGTGTCATCTCGCAATTAGTTGCTTTTTCAAAATCCTTCCTTAATGATTTCTTGTCGATTTTGCCCAAGAGTGCAAAATGTAAGTGTGGGGGTCTGATAATTCTTGTTTTAGACACCCTATAAGGTCTTAAGATGGGTTGGAGAATAGACTCTCTTTTATAGTTAAGAAACATATATTAGCTAAGATTCAGATTTCCAAGTTAAAAAAAAGGAAAATACAAATTTGTGCTAATTTGAGGTTTTTAGCTAACAAAAAGAGTAATCTCATTTTGTAGGTCAAACTGGAGTGCAGACGAAGTCAACACTACACTAATTGGGATCTAGAGACTCATTAAGCACAAACTAAAAGATTGGGATCCCAACAGAGGCATTAGAGATTGAATCTCTACATTGATAGGTATTCTATTATGTTAACCATGCTTCTTCATCCCAACATCAATGATTAGGAACTTAATGCAAAATGGTCTCACTTGATAATGTATCCCTACCATATACTCTTATAGACACTAATGTGATAATTATAATCAATAACACACAAACAAGCATGCAAGAGTAAGCTTATGAATGTGTGTGTATGTATGTATGTATGTATATATATATATATATATATATATATATATATATATATATATATATATATATATATATATATATATATATATATATATATATATATATATATATATTAATATATATATATATATATATATATATATATATATATATATATATATATATATATATATATATATATATATATATATATATATATATATATATATATATATATATATATATATATATATATATATATATATATATATATATATATATATATATATATATATATATATATATATATATATATATATATATATATATATATATATATATATATATATATATATATATATATATATATATATATATATATATATATATATATATATATATATATATATATATATATATATATATATATATATATATATATATATATATATATATATATATATATATATATATATATATATATATATATATATATATATATATATATATATATATATATATATATATATATATATATATATATATATATATATATATATATATATATATATATATATATATATAAAGGTGTTGATTATCAATGTTGTACTATGTTTAAGGAGACATGTCTGATTGATCATTTAATTTATTATAAATCTCCAAGGAGTCAAGTTTGCATTCATTGAATTATCATGTCGTATTATTTTATGAACATAATTGTTTATGATGATTTTATATATGTGATTTGATATACTTGATTGTTGTTTACTTTTTGTGAACAATTTTAAATTATTATTACTATTTTATAATAACTTAAGTGACCAATCAGGCTTGTCCCCCTTAAACATGATACAATATTGATGACCAATACCTTATTGGGTAAGAGACAACTCATACGCAAAACCATTTGAATGATTGGTTTCAAAGTGTCCATGATTTCATCAAGAGTGGTTAGTATATCATTAAGTATTCAATCATACCTTCACTATCATTCTCAATGTTTGTTCTAGGCAAAATGTCATTCAAACAACTTATGCATGAATTTGTGACATCCATTCTCAACAATAAAGTTATTGACAACAAAACTTAGGTCCTTTCTTTTTCTATGAATAAGCACAACAACACTACATTTATCGTTCCATTATGGCCTTCCCATAAGATACTAAGAATCAACTTACCACTATAATTAAGTTACAATGCATAGAAAGATTTCTTATAATCCTTCCCTTTAGCAACCCTAAACTTATATTACTTTGAATGAAATATGTTTTTCATTAAAAACTTTCTCAATTTCAAAATTTTTTTCTTAAGTGATTAAAAGTAGATTTTTAATGTGAGTATAAATTTTAATAATCTTTATTATCAACAAAATAATTTTTGGAGTTAGACATTTCATTTTTGTTCCAATATGTTGCTGGTGCTCCTCTTAAATGATTTTTTTTTTAAAATTACAAAATTTTATCGATCTTACTATTTCATTAATGATTTTATAATTTTTAATAAATTTTAACTAAATTATTTTTAGTATTAACCATGTTAATAAACGTGAACATTATCATTTACTCTTAATCTCATTCTTAAAAACATGAATTCTTGAAAGCTAAAAAAAATACTCTTAATAATAAACATGTATAAAAAGTGAGTTAAACCCCAACTAGTAATATTTTATATGTAAATAATAATAATAAATTTTAAATTTAAAACTCAGTTACTCAAACCCTCAAACCCTAACCGGACTTTAATGAGTTAGCCCAGCTAGCAATATGTATCTAGGGAATTGAATTTTACAAGAATGAAGTGATGCTCAAAGACAACATATCTTTGAAGTTTATATGGTTGCAATTATTTTTGTTTATCCTCTAGCTTGCCGACTCATCCTTATGAAGTCTTTGTATACGTAGATTCATAAATACATATTTCCAATCAATCAAGTCAGCAAGATACACGTGACACATTATTTTGAGGTATCTGTCCATATTGGAGAGATATAACTATTCATTGTGTTCAAGTTAGAGAGACAAAATTTAATGTGCAAGACGAGGTTGGGGGAAAATAGTAAAGTTAGTTAAGAGTACGTGAGTGTTGTATATTTTTATATTGTGATGAATTTTGATGGATGAAATTTTTTTTAACTAGAGTATATATAATGCATTTTGTTCCTCAGTATGCAAATTAGTACAACATGTACTGTATGTATTGAACGAGATTTATAAATGTATGTAAAAAAATTATATAAATTTGAAAATTTGAAAATATTTTATTAATGATAAAAAGATAAATTAAATTGTAAAAATACACATTCAATTTTTTATTTAAACATATTAAAAATCAATTTAATTAATAGAATAGTAATTTAATGATGATTTATAAATATTCTTATTATTCTTGATGCTGATTAAAAATGAAAAATTTAATTAAGATAATAAAAAATAAAAATATCTTTTGATTCGGTAAGTAATTAAAAAGAAAAAAAAATTAAAATACTAATTTGATGATATAGAAACCCATGAGACTTTTATTACAATATGAAGAAGACAGATCTCTATATGAGAAAGAGAAAAAACATAAAAGTTAGTCTATTTTAGATATAAAAAATATTATATCCTAAAAAGTTCACTTACGTGTAAAATTCTATACACATATATAACAAGTTAAAATGTATATTTAAATATTATTATAAATGAATAATAGAAATTAAATAATTAATTAATTAATAATAATAATAATAATAATATTAATATTATTATTATTATTATTATTATTATTATTATTATTATTATTAGATTTATAATATTTGAGTCTTTTTTTCATTATACATTATAACATTCTGAGTTACTTACTATATATAGATTTTTTTACAAATTGTTTAATTAAAAATATTTTTATTATAAGTTTTTAAGAAATTATTAATTGAAATGCATAAAAAATTTAAGAAATAAAATTATTTTAATAAATATTAAATTTAAATTATTCGTATAATACTATGTAAAATTTATTAAAATATTATTTAATAATTATTGTTATATTGATACTTTAGAATTTCATTCAATGATCAATAACTATTGCATATATTGATAATCGTGTTTGTAATTTAAAATATTATATTTAGTTTAAGTATAAATTGAAATATTAAATTAAAAATTATAATCTTCCTCCTTTATTACACAAGTATAAACAATACTTTATTTTATCCTTTAGTGCATTGTCCATGTCCTAGTCGATTCTTATCAATTGGTAATTTCCAATATAAGTTAATAAGCATTCAATGCCTTTTCAATTTGACCAATTAAGTAGTTTTCTCTTGAGGATTATGTGATGTATGTTTTTCTTTGCTTCATCCTAACCAACTGTGTTATCCCTTTCCTGACGGATCCAGTGGGCCCCTCCATGTGCGAACGTATTTTCTATGCAACTAAAATAAAAATATTAGAGCACAGACTGTATAACACATTCAAATTAATATCATAAAAGGAATTTGCCATCCTACGTACGTCTTCTACAAATAGATTTTAATAAATTATAATTTTGATTTTTTTAAATTTAAATATATTTCTGGTTCTTGTAATATATTTTTTGTAATCTTTATAAACTTATAACTATTTATTAAAAAATATTTCTTATATTAGAATATATTTATTTATTAAATATAAAAAATTTATACTAAATTTATTATCCGATAGATGATTGTCACAATATATCGATAAATAATGATTGAGAATAAAATCATAAAACAAAATATTATAAGGATTAAAGCTAACCAATTTTTTTTTTTACAAAAACTAAAATAAAAAATGAATGTTATTATTTACTAATATAAAAACATATTTAACTCTTCTTAAAATATATCAAAAGTTTAACTTGTTACAATATTTGTTTTAAAATATAAGTGAGTACATCTTTGAAAAATCCATCATAATATAATTAGAGGGACGGAATACAAACATCAATATTTGTTACTTGAGTTGTAATTAAAAGGCTAAGTTCAATACTGTGTAGCAGAGATAATAGTTAGGATTTAATTCAAATTAAAAATATAATGCAAAAGTTTGTTTTCATGTTATTGTTTAATCATAAATTATTATATATATTTAAAATATTAATTTATTTATATTTCACCTTCTTTGTACTATTTAGATTAAAGATTTCAACCCTCTCCTTGTTTTTGAACTGCATATGTTATTTTTACAATTAGTAATCAAAATCTTTTAATCATCTCAAATTATTATTTTTTTATTTTTATCTTTGTAATTAATTTTTTAATCCCTTATCTATTTTAATTTAAAAATATTTTTATATCACAACTTAAGTTATTTATTATAAATTTAATTATAATATAATTTATAAATTTAAAAATACATATTTATTATAAATTATAAGTATATACATAAATATTTATCCTGTACATATACAAACTAAAATACTGTTTGTTAAATAAATATTTAAAAAATAATATTTTTAATTAATCAATAGTATAAATATTTTACCTTAATAATGAAAATTAAATTCTACTAATTATATTTCAGAAGTACAACTTTAATATACTCGATGCCGAATTGAAGGCTTCATGAAATGGTTGCTTTGAAATATTTTGGCATTAAGTTTGCTTCACTGTTTACAACATTCCCTTCGTTGCCTCTTACACAGTAATACATAATTTAATCGATTCCACCGAAAGAAAAATAAATTGCAGATTTGACCATCAATAAAATAAAAAAAACACCTCATTCACAGAATAATTTTTATAAGAAAACTTTCCATCAGGCCATGATTATATCAACGAAAAAGAATTCTAAGGAGAGTCAAACGACCAAATAAATGTGCTTTCAGCTTTAGTTTTCCCCCTCAATTGAAATGTTTTTCCAATCTCAAGCCACTTATTTGGAAAAACAAAAAAGACCCACCATGCAAATTTTCAAATAAATAAAGCAGAAGAAGACACCCTTTCAAAGCCAAAAATAAAATAAGGTCAAACCCGAAAGTTTAACTACTTTGAATTTTCTAATGTTAATATTACTATTTAAGAATATTAGCATATATCTTTAGAGTTGAATTTAAATATCTAAGAATAATATTTTTATTAAAAATATTTATTACGTTAAAAATATAAAATATAATAAACATTTTTTATAATTTTAAACCTAGAATATGTTTTTAATTATTTAAAATATCTGAAAATTCAGTTTTAATCTCTGTTAAAATTTTTGTGACTAAAAATATATTAATTTTTTATAAAGCTAAAATTAATTTTTTGAGAAATTGAAAACATATTTGATCTATTTTCTTATTTTATTTTAAATACTTAGAATCAATCTTAAAACTTATATTGACAAAATCTTAACTTGTTCTTATTACATTGTTCCCATATGAAATTGATACTAATACATCTTAGTTTTTCTGGGATCAATAAGGACAGGCTGGAAGGATCCAAACCCAACCCCACTCACCATTATTGTCAGACAAGAAACAATACACCCTCTCTGATAAAGGTATTCCTACACAGTACTGTTCACCAAGGAAGCACTACCAGCTAGTGAATAAAATAAAAAAAATAAAAAATAAAAAATAAAGCCTTACAAAAAGCAGAAAAAGAATACTTGGTTTTCTTTTCCTTGCGGCTTCTGCTAAGCAAGCATCTTACTTTTTCTCCCTAGTGTTCTTCCTTTCTTTGGTTTCTCCCATTATTCTTTTAAAAAAAATTCTCTCCCTTGTTCCATCCACAGAAGCTTCTCCTGTAGATGAATTCTCTCAGATTTCCATTTTTCAACTCAGAAAAAGCCTACCCACTCCCCTAAATAATTTTCTTGAGTAGTTAGTTTCCCTCCTTATATTTTCTGGGTTTCATTGATCAATCAATCAACCAAAAAAAACAAAAGAACTTTTTTTTTTTTTAAAAAAAAAAACCTCCAAACAGTCCCTTCTCACTCCCTCTCTCTTTCAGTACATATCTCACTTTTTTTTTTCCTTTATTTTTTTAATACTTGAGCTTCAAAAGACTCTGAATTTGGCACTTCCCTGATCTCAAGTTTTGAACTTGGGTGAAATCCTTGCCTCTCATCCTCTTTTTTTTTTTTCTTTTAAATTTTTTTAATATCTAAATTGAGCTTGAAAAGGGTCCGAATTTGGCATTTCCGTGATCTAAAATTAGACTTTGGTGAAATCTTTGGTTCTGGTCCTTACTATTACTCTCCTCCTTAATGGGAATCTGCCATGGGAAACCCATTGAGACCCAACAAAGCGGTGGAGAGAGCACGCCAGAATTCCCCAGTGAGGTCCCAACTTGCACAAAGGTCACAAAACCCTCGAAATTCCCATTCTACAGCCCAAGCCCTCTGGCGAGTTGGTTCAAGAACTCGCCGTCGAACTCAAACCCGAGCAGCGTGAGCTCGACGCCGCTGAGGATCTTCAAGCGCCCCTTCCCCCCTCCCTCGCCGGCCAAGCACATCCGCGCGCTGCTGGCTCGCCGCCACGGCTCCGTCAAACCCAACGAGGCCACCATCCCCGAAGGGACCGAGTGCGAGGTTGGTCTCGACAAGACCTTCGCCTTCGCCAAACACTTTTCCGCCCATTACGAGCTCGGCGATGAAGTCGGCCGCGGCCATTTCGGATACACCTGTTCTGCCAAAGCCAAGAAGGGGACACTCAAGGGCATCAACGTTGCCGTCAAAGTCATTCCAAAATCCAAGGTCTCATCATCATTCTTTTTACTTATTAGGCTAAATTATGCTTTTAATTCTTCATAATCTGTCTTCGTAAAACTTTAATGCATCTTTAGTTTCAAGTTCCTTTAGCTTCAACTTGCACCTGACTTAGATAAACTTCTAAGAAAAAATAAAATAAGTTTAAAATTAAATTAATTTATAAATAAGTTAATTTATAGGAGTTTCTTATATTAATTTTTTTAAATTTATGGAATAATTATTTTTAACTTATAAAATACTTATTTTATTTTTTTCTCTTATTTTTTTATAAATATTTATAGAGAAATTTATTAAAAAAATCTTAATCTTCGTCAAAAATTAAAAATATATGTAACAATGTATTAATTTTGAGAAGCACTACTAATATATTTTTTTTAACATACTCCGATGCAATTTATTAACATATTTTTTTAACATACTACGATGCAATTTATTATGAACTTGTAATTTGGAAAGAGACTCTTTAAATTAAAGGTTACACTTACAAAAATTTGTTATTTTAAATAAATTTTAACTAATAATATAAAGTATATTCAAAAGAGTGCATTATAAGATAAATTATTAAATGGTTTGAAATTATTATCCTCGACTAATTTTCATATGATATGAAATGAAATATATAGTATGAAATGAAATGATATTTTTTTTTATAAATTGAAAATTTTGCATACAGGTTTTATAGAGATTGGTTGGGTTCACATAGACTTGGTCTTAATTTTTTTGTGGTAGTTAGTGTGTTGTAAGTATTTTTCTTAGATTTTTATGGTGAGTAATATTGACATCATTAAATGTTATTATTATTATTGGTTTTAGTTATTGTTTTAAATTGTAGTAGCGTTGGGTTGTGACTAGTACTGTTGCAGACGAATATGTGGTTGCAATATGGTTGTGGAGACCTTAGTGTAAGCCTGCAATGGTTGATGTGACAGTTGCGGTCGCGGACCTTAATTTTAAAACCGTGTTTGATTTATGATTTTAGTACTTATTGTTTTCCCTTAATATTTTTGGATATTTCTGTCGGTTAGTATTTTTTAAAAAAATTTACGTGTATATATACATATAGATATAAATTCAGTTGTGCGAAAGGTTAAACAGTTTGCAACTTTAAGCGCGGTTATAATGTTAAGGTTTTTGGAGTTTCTACTACTGCGATTACGCCGCATTAACTGCGTTTGTCTGTAATTTTATGCAATATTAAGGATTGCAACGAAAATGCAACCTTGTCCATGTCTGAAATTTAAAACCTTGGTTGTGTGTTAGTTACAGCCAGGTATCAAGAGTTTGTTGTTGTTCACCACATGATAGGAAGATTGATTTTATTGTGAAAATACCGTTTGGGAAGTACATTCAAATTGTTTTAAGTTAAACTCTCTAATTTTGGAGCACGTGTTTATGAGGATTTTGGTTTGTTTTTTTCCTTTGCAAATAATAAGGTGTAAAAGGTTTTAATTGGCAAAATCCGGAACCATAAAGATATATGATTTTGATTTTGATGTTTCATGGACTCTACTACACTTTTTTTTTTAATCCTCAATGAAGTACCTTCCAAGGATTTATTTTCTCTTGGTGACTTGTGGATGGAGCGCAAGTGTGACAACTTTGACCGTTCTTCTTGTGTCTGTTGATTATGAAATCCATTAGTGTTCTTTTGTTTCTTATGCAAATGGGCGATGATTGACAGATGACCACAGCAATTGCTATAGAGGATGTAAGGAGAGAAGTGAAGATATTGCGTGCCCTAACCGGACATAAGAATCTGGTCGAATTCTATGAAGCCTATGAAGATGATGACAATGTTTTTATAGTTATGGAGTAAGTTGATATCAGTACACCTTTTCTAACCATGTTGTGAATCCCTTTTACAAGCTTTCATGCTATTGAACAATTGGTATAATAATCTTATTATGCATGCGATCAATGTTGCTAATACTGATTGAGTCTTCCTTTATATCTGGAATTTACTTCCGAAGCAGTAAAATAATTTTGCTGGTTTTCTGAAATATTGGATTTATTAAGCAGGAAACTTGAAGTTGTTATTTGTCAACACATCGAGAGCTTACATTCTTATGAATCTTATGCTATTCAGGTTATGCAAAGGAGGGGAATTGCTAGATAGGATTCTTTCCAGGTAACGATGTTTGTCAATTTGCTTCCATAAAAGTTGGAAAAAGTACAAAGAGACATTTTGATTTAATTATTTTACCCTTGCATTTATTAACATTCTAACCATGCACGAGTTCAATTGTGGTGTGTAGGGGTGGAAAGTACTCAGAAGAGGATGCCAGAGTTGTTATGATTCAAATATTAAGTGTGGTAGCTTTTTGTCATCTGCAGGGTGTTGTTCACCGCGATCTCAAGCCAGAGGTGATTAAGTTATAAAGCTAATTAATTTTATTTTTGTGGTAGCTGAGAAACATAGGGCCCTTTTATTTTGAGAAAATGTTTTCTGTTTTCATTTTTTCACTTTTAATTTCAAATCTTCAAAGTAGGAAAGAGATTGAAAAAAAGGTGCCAGTTTTGTAATTACATCATAGAATTACATTTCCCATTACGCACCACATTTAATTTCATTACTGCACTAGCAAGTCCCGGAAAGTTTTTGCCGTACTTAAATACTAGACAAATCAACACAATTCTCCTGCAAGTTTCCATGTTGTTTAATTACTCAGTGGACTTTCTTATTTATATCCCAATGTTTCTTATAGCAAATTAAGAATGTTTTGTTTACCCTCTTTTTAGAATGTTCAATAATTTGTTAAATACTTAACGGTTAGTGTTAACATAAACCTAACAAATTTATTCTCAGCTTTGGCTTTTAACTAATTTGGAATCTGGTTGTTACTCTTTTAGTGATGCTCTGAATGTTCATTTCATCTGAGTTTGGGTGTCCCTTTATGATATGCTACCACAATATGTATAATGTTTTCAAACGTACCTTTCCTCCTATGAAAGAAATAAGTCTTTTTGTGCCATTATTGCCAGGCCTGGAAGTAATGGAGTTATGGGTGTGAATATATGAATGACATATATTGGAGTTATTTTTATCTTCATTCTTTATAGGTTAACGATCATTCTGAATGACAAGTGCAGTTGAATATTTCTTTACATGAGTATATATATTCCTTCAATTTGGCTTGTTCTTCTGTTTTTCTAATCATGAATATTCGTTTTATGCTTCAGAATTTTCTTTTCACTTCTAAGGATGAAAATTCCACATTGAAGGCTATTGATTTTGGATTGTCTGACTACGTAAAGCCAGGTTGGGCATATTGCCTGCTTTCTATATTTCTCTTGTTTTATTGACATTGAATGTAACAACCAGTGCTAACAATCAGAAGTTTTTTGCAGATGAGAGGTTGAATGATATTGTGGGAAGTGCTTATTATGTAGCTCCAGAAGTTTTGCATAGATCTTATGGGACAGAAGCAGATATGTGGAGCATTGGTGTAATTGCTTATATTCTTTTATGTGGAAGTCGTCCCTTTTGGGCCCGGACAGAATCTGGTATATTTCGGGCTGTACTGAAGGCAGATCCAAGTTTTGATGAAGCTCCTTGGCCTTCTTTATCTTCCGATGCAAAAGATTTTGTAAAGAGGTTGTTGAATAAGGACTATCGTAAAAGATTGACTGCAGCTCAGGCACTCAGTATGTCATCCTGTCCCATGGTGGTGTATATGGCATTAATATTCTTATTTTTTTATTTCATTATTTCTCTTGCTTATAGCCTGATTTTATGCATAGGTCATCCATGGCTGGTGAATCATCATGATGATACGAGGATACCTTTGGATATGATAATCCACAAGCTTGTTAAAGCTTACATTTGCTCATCTTCTTTACGCAAATCTGCTTTAGGGGTATGTGGTATTGGTGTTATTTTTGGCTATGGTTTTTGATTTTATCTTTGGTTTTTTATTTTATCTTTGATATTGTAAAAATTTTTTACACTATCACCTAATCATGCATTATCACATCATTAAATTAGTTTGACTATGACAACTACTTGAAAAGTCAACCATTTTTAATCATGTACGAACAAATGATTTGATGCTACAGTCAATCAAAATTACTCAGTTTTTCCATTGTCTTAACTCGATATTGAGAGTTAATATCTCTTGTTGATCTAGTGACATTAACAAAAACTATCTAAACTAGTTGGAATTTGGTCAGATTTTTAAATTTACAACAACAATAAAGCCTTATCCCACTAGGTGAGATAAGCTATATAGATCACACGACAACATTCGATTCAATTAAAGACCAAAGCTTTAGAAATATTATTCATCATAAGATCCTTCTTGACAATTTTTTCCAATGTCCTTCATGGTCTCCTCCTCCTTTTTATAAGACTAAAAATTATGCAATATACTGTTCTCACTTGTGCTTTGTGTGGCCTTCTTTGTACTTGTCCAAATCACCTTAACCAATTTTTTGTATCATCTTTTTCTCAATTGGTGCTACACCAATTTCTCTTTGTATCAATAAACATTTCGTATCTTGTCTTTTCTTGTATGGCCACACATCTATCTTAACTTTCTCATTTCTACTACTTTCATCTTTTTCTCTTGTTGTTCCTTTAAAGCCCGACATTCATTGCCATAGTGGATGAATAGCAGTGCGATAAAATTTGCCTGAGTTTTATTAGAAAAAACCCAAGTCCTACGTTGACTAGAGATAGAGCTTGAATAGACTTTATAAGTGGGGGAACAACCCTCACTTCTTGAGGTAACTTTTAGTGTTGAATTAGGTTCAAACCTACACTCTAAGGTGGTATTAGAGGTTAGAGCCTATCCTAGATCCGTTAATGGGCTACATACCTTATTATCTACGTACCAAGCCCAATAGTGTTGGGCGTAAGGGGGTGTATTGGGAAAAACTCAAGTCCCACATTAATTAGAGATAGAGTCCGAATAGGCTTTATAATGTTGGGGGAGGGGGGCAATCTTCACCTCTTGAGCTAGTTTTTGGGATTGAATTATGTCCAAGCTCACATTCTAAGAAGTTTGGTAGGTACCTTGCAATCACAAATAATCCTTGATATCTTTTTTCAATTTAGCCATCCGGCTTGTATATTGTGTGTGACATTCTCAATAATTTTCCTATCATTTTGTAGTATTGTGTTAGGTAGCCGTTACTAGTGATAGATTAGTTACCCATTAGTTAGTTAGATGTTATATAAATAAGAGGGGGTTGTTTTTTGGATTTGGGAAGTGTTTGGGAGGGAATCAGGTCTCTCGAATACTTGGAGTGTAACAGTAATTTTCTATCAATAATTCATTTTTGTAATTTGTTTACAATCTGAACTAGTTTGTATCAACTGGTATCAGTTCCATTCATGGAGCTGTGGGGTTGTGAAATTGATTCCAAAATTTGATGAAAGGATGATTCTAAGATTTGATGGTACCTGCAATGCCTATTGTTGGCTAATCAATTTAGATCAGTATTTTGAGGGCCTTGGAGTGCTTGAGGAGGAGAAGCTATCATAGGTTTGGATGGCATTGGGAGGAGACACTTAGTTGGTGATTTTCTTGTATGAAGAGCAATCAAAATGCCACATTTTTTACCTTTGAGAAGGCTTTGCTCAAGCTTTTCCAACCAGAGCTTGGGGTTTATCTTCAAGATTCAGAACTTGGAGAGCAATAATACAAATATAGAGATGAAGTTCAAGAAGAGAGCCAAGAATCAACGGGCTATAGAGCAAAAGCTGATGTCGAGAGGCAGCAAGCAAAGAATCATGGCAGCAGAGAAGAATTAAAAACGATAGACGGACCAAGAAAAGAATCAAGAACAACAAAAAAGAATCAAAGGAAGTGAAAGAGATTCAAGATGGGGAATCTTTAGCCTTAGTGACAAAACCAGAATCTGTAGTTTTTGAGTATGGAAGAAAGCCCATACAAGAAAAGCAAAAAAATTTCTAAAGAATGAGGAATGGGTCCAAGAAATCAAGAAAGAAAATTGCAAGGAGAAAATGCAGGAAGAATCAAATAGGACAACAGCAAAGAATGCAGAAGAAATTGGTGCTTTTTTTGAGGGCAGTCTTAGCTTCAATGTGCGCTGTGTTGGTGATAGTGTCCACACAACAGTGCTAATGTTGAAAAGCGAAGAATTAGCAACTACAGGGAAAAGGTGGGTCTTGAAAGGGTCTAACGACCGACGGCTGCCACCAAAACCACCTGATGTTGTTCAAGTTGCAGTGGCTGAAGAGACTCCTATGACTAAGGCGCAAACAGATTCACCGGGGATCAACAGAATCAACAATCACAAGCAAGTTCACTAAGAGGGAGAACTTTTCATTGTTGGCGGAACTATGGGTCTTTGACCTGCTAGCGAAGCTTTCCCAGCAGAGGTGCCAGGCAGTTGTGTCTTTACGGTGGCAGATGCAGTGATTTTAGAGGTGGTGACAAGAAGCATGAGCAGGAAGCAGAACAAAGAAACAGCAGAAGTGGAAACTATGAACCCATTTTTTTACCTAGTGGGCTGGGCCCAAATTACTAAAGAAAAAGTGGGCATTGAAAAAAGGTGGTGCATCTAATTCTTTGGCTAATGGCTAGTAATAAGCCTAGTACAGCTGGTAAAATTACACAAGCAACTTCCATGGAAGCCATGCCCCTGGTCCATGCTTCAGGTGTCATCCACAAAACAAGGAGTCACAAGTCATGCAAATCACTAGACCTCTATCACCTGCTGACTTTGCAAGAGAGGATTTTGATGAATTGCAAATTGTATCATGTTTCATGCAGTGCCAGCAGTGGGACCCTGGTGGAGTAGAATTTTATTTTCTGCAATTATGTTGTTCACCTTGAGGACAAGGTGAATATTCAGGGGAGGAAGTATTGTTAGGTAGCAGTTGGTTATGATAGATTAGTTACCCATTAGTTGGTCAGGAGTTCTATAAATAAGAGGGGGTTGAGAGGGAGAAGAGTTGCCTTTGGATTTGGTAAAGAACCAAGTCTCTAGAATACCTGGAGTGTAACACTTTTTTCCATCAATAAAGTTCATTTCTATAATCTGTTTACAATTTGACCCAGATATTTAAACTTAGAAACCTGTTGTATATGACACTTCTCCTATTTTTACTTCCATGTCATATTCCTTTTGTCTCTTTCTAAAATTGCAATGTATTTACTCTTTCTTACTCCTACTTCAGCTAAAACCATTTGTTCCCAAAGTCTGTCTCCAAAGTTCAAGTTTAAAGTTAAATGCTTCCCTTGATTCCTCAATAAAAATGTTATTACCACAAAAAGTATGCAATCAGGCTGTCAAATTTAAATGGGTTATTTTGAAATTTTATATTTGAATTCTTTGTTGTCTAGGGTAGCCCCAATAAATATTCCAGCTAATATGATAATAATGAGAGGGCCCAAAAGGAACATAAAAGGAAAGCAGAAAGGATGATTGCTAAAATTGGTAGAAACTCAAACTATCATGTTTTCAGATAGGGATTTAACCTCCGTCTAAAGTAAAAAATTTTAAGAGAAGAATGCAGGAGAGAGAATCATAGAAATCTCTGCAGACTGACCAATTAATAACAAGTTCATTTATTGACTAGTTTAGTAGTTTTTGTACTTGCTTGTCATATTTGCAAGTGTAATAAAGTAATAAACTATTCCATGTTTTTTGAAGTAACCTTAGCAGTTGCTGTTAGAGACATGGGTATGTATATATTGATTAAACCTGTCATTTTTTCAGGCTCTTGCAAAGACATTAACAGTACCTCAGCTAGCTTATCTCAGAGATCAATTTACTCTGTTAGGGCCAAACAAAAGTGGGTTAATCTCTATGCAGAACTTTAAGACGGTCAGCACATATCTTAAGTTAAAAATTATTGTTCCTTTTTCAAATTTCTTCTAGGCACTAACATTTTTATTGGCAGGCTGTTTTGAGGAGCTCCACTGATGCCTCAAAGGATTCACGGGTCTTAGATTATGTGAACCTGGTAAGTTTGTGGGATCATCAGTCCTAATTAAAGTTTAAACAAAATAGCTTGACTGAAAAGTTAATTTATTATTCATGTGGCAGGTTAGTTCTATCCAATATAGGAAATTAGATTTTGAGGAATTTTGTGCTGCGGCTATAAGTGTGCACCAACTTGAGGGCATGGAGAGCTGGGAGCAACATGCAAGGCGTGCCTATGAGCTTTTTGAAAAGGATGGAAATAGACCAATTATGATTGAAGAACTTGCCTCGGTATTTTTGCATCTCTTTGTCTAATTTACCAGTATGTTGTTGCATGATTAAAGGAAGTGAACTCTGCCTAAGCTGCTATCAATTTGCTCTTTCTTTCTTTTTTGGGGGCATAATTAGAACCAATAACCTGATTAATTTATTCCCAAGAACCTGTTAACTGCTTGTGTAATTGTCCTCTTCATTTTATAAACATGATGGATACCTGAAATGAGATTCTTGATCATCTGCATATAGTATAATAGTACTTCATCACATGTATAATGGGTACTAAGCTCTTTAAAATTGACATGTTTCAGGAACTTGGGCTTAGTCCATCGGTACCTGTTCATGTAGTACTTCAAGATTGGATAAAACACTCAGATGGGAAGCTTAGTTTCTTGGGGTTTGTCAGGCTTCTGCATGGGGTTTCTTCTCGCGCATTTCAGAAGGCTTGAGAGAATGCACACACAGTTGCTATTATTTTTTCTTGCCCCTGTTACCTTTAAATATTCTGATGGGACTTAAGTGCAATAGCTAACTCCAGCAGACCTCAATGATGGCTTCTGCAAGTTAGCTGATAGGAATTTGTTGCTGATGAAGCTGTATGCAACATCTTCATATATTAATCCCACTTTTCCAAGATTTACAAACACAATCTTTTCCCCACCTTGTTTCTCACTCACTTTAGGTTGGTGGTTCTGGAGTTAGAAGCATGTACAGATGAAAGCTAGACCAGAAATTGTACTTGGGACCATCAGAACCTCTGAAAAATGATGAGTTGTTTTAACGGTTTACCCCTTGTGTACCCATGGCACCTATCAATAAACCTTATCACGTGAACTCCTGCATAGTTGACAGATTTTTAGCTTTTTTTTTGTTGTATTTATATGATTATTATTCAAGGTCACAAGGGATGGTACTTTTAATATACAATAGCAGTATGGAGTTTTGAATCTATTACTTGCAACCTATGCAATACAAAACCGTTTTCCTCAGGTATGGGTAGCATTTGGTTAATGAGCTATGCACAATATCTTTAGATGGCTCCAAACTTATACTGATATCAGTGTAGAGTATTGCAGACATTCAAAAGCTCCTGGAGTTCAATTTTCAGTATGTTGTTGAGCCTTAATTTTAGGATAATATCTTCTGTTAGGGTACAATTATTGACCTATATTCCTATTTATCTTTCTTGTAACCAATCATTCATAGTAGAATACAATTTTTTTCCCATTCTTAATTTTAGACATTCATTAGTTCACACATGAAGGGCGACAAATCAGAGGATCAATTGAAAGACCTACCCTTCCCATCACAAGCCACAAATTGAATTTCCAAAACTTCATCCAATGGATAAGATCAGTTTGGATCTTACACCAAAGAAAGGGAGAATAGTAAATCACGGGAAAGCAAAACCCCAATCTCAAAATGGAAGCTCAAGAACATTTTGGTGATGTCATGGTTGCTGAACACCATAACCAATGAAATTAGATAAAATTTTATGTATTATAGTATTGCTAAAGAAATACGGGATGCAACATAGGAGACATTCAAACGTGGAGAGCACTTTTTGAAATTTTCTAAAGAGTTTACTTCATGATTCGTCACAAGCTGAGTCCATAGTTATTGAATATTGCTGCACTATCACACATATTGGCAACAACTTGATATTTATGAAGAAATCAAATGGAAGTGACTTGAAGACAACAATACATAGCTCTGGTGGAGAGAAAGACAAGAATTACAAGATCCTAGCTGAACTTAATAAGGACCTTGATTAAGTATTTGGGAGAATCCTTGGAACCAAGCCACTTCCAAAGGTTCATGAAGTGTTTTCAGAAGTTAGAAGAGAGGAAAGTGGGAGAAAAATCATGTTGGGGAGCCCAATCTCAGCTCTTTATTTTGAAAATTCAGCTATGGCAGCAAGGGGACATCAACCAACTCAGTCTTGGTCTCAATAGGAAAAGACTAGTTCATGGTGCGAGCTAGTTTATGGTGTGAGCACTGCAAGCCATGCCACACAAAGGACATATGTTAACATTAATGGAAAACCAGCTGATGCAAAATCATCCCGTGGTGAGTACTACGGCAACATAGCCTCCACAAATGTTCAAGAGGTAGACATAATAAAGGCAACTTTTGATCCAACTCTGTTAGAACTTGATGGAAATTCTGTAGAGAATATATCAACAAACTATACAAGAAGCTGGACATTGGTACAACAATTGTAGCACACACAAAAGGTAACTTTTTACATGTTTTAAACAATAGTTAGAGAAGAAAACTCATGGATTGTAGATTTGGGAGCCCTTGATTACATGACTGTGACCTTAGAGTATTTGAAAAATACTTTCCTTGTCACTAATTGTACGATTTGAATTGTTGATGACAAGCTTTCGAGGTTACTGGTAAAGAATGTCTACCGTGTTACTAAGTTTCTATCTAACTTGAGTGAATTTCAGGCTTTGGAATCAAGGAAGACCATGCTGAGGAATATACCGGCTCGTATATCTTTTTGTAGGATGATTCTCAGAGTAAATCCAAAATTGATACTTGTGTAGTAGATTTTTAAGTAATGGAAAGAAAAACTCTTTTATATTGTGACATTAAACTCTTTTATATTGTGACATTAGAGTTAACTACACCAATTTTACATACTTGAAAAAAGGTGTTTTCTTTGTTTTTTTTTAATAAAAATCAAGAAATTTTTAATGTGAAGTGTGCCAAATGCTAAGTAGACTTGAAGTTCTTATCTTGCTCAACCATATAAATCATCTTAACCTTTTTCTTTGATTCATAGTGACGCGTGGGACCCTCAATATTTAGTAACATAATGATAGGCTCTAGATGGTTTTGTCACTTTCATTGATTATCATTCAAGGGAACGTGGGTATTTCTTATGAAAGAAAAATCAAAAGTGGGAAGCATATTTGAAAACCTTCACAACATACACAATTTTAAACCAGCATCCAAGTACTTGGAATTAATAACTACTACTCCATTCCAAGCTCTTATCTCCAAAAGCACGGAATTATACACCAGAGTTCGTGTGTTGATAACCCATAATAGAATGGAATTGCCACTAATGTACAATCCCAATTCTAGGGAGAAGTTCTTTCCACATCTTAATAAAATGTCATTTTGGGTTCTAAACTTCAATACCCTACGCTTTATCTTTCAAGTGTGTACACTCTGACTAATAGCTTCCAAACCTAATAAAGTACTACCACAACATAGATAATGCTGGTTTCACTTCCAATTATAGCAACGTCATCAAGAGAGGGAGTCTTGAAAGGTGTCATAAGCCATTCACTAAAATGAAAGGCAGTATTGTGAATGAGTCTTGTAAACACGTAACATCTTTAGATATTGTTGGTGTTCCAACTTTCTCAGCATTAATTAATTAGATGACTAAATGAAGTTTGATGTGTTTATCCAAAGCTCATTCTTCTAGACACCATACAACTTCTTTTCATCAACCATAAGACAACCACTTACTTGTGGTGCAATCCTACAAGGCATAACCATCTTCAATCTTCTCTTCTTTTCTTTGTATTTATTTAAATCTAGCATGGGGAGGCTTGGGAAGACTTTGTCGAGCTGAATTAGAACATTTGTTGTAGGCTTGATGAATTGAGATCGAGGAATACATCTTTGATATTTAAGCTCATGGCTTGCATAGATAAGTCTACTCTTCAAATGTTCTTCTACGGTAGGAAATAATTCTTCAGTGGAAGCATCCAAAGGCTTAAACTTGAGATCTCTAGGAAAGACCAAAACTTGAATTGATTTGGAAACTTTACTTTTGGACATTGATTCCCCTTCATCTTTCATGGGAATCACATGTTGTAGCACTCTTGGACATGGTTTACCAAATCTCCAACTCTTAATCAAGTTGGGATATATCTTCCTCGACTTATGCTTTAAAGGTAAAGAAACATCTAAAGGACCATGTTCATTGGTTATCTCGCTTGGTGGAGTTAAGGTATCAGGTGGTGGGATATATATGGCTAAGTGAGGATATGTTGGTGTATAAGGTGGTTCATATTCATCGGTAGGTCTGGGGTAGTCTAGTATAAGAATAATGGGTTATGGGTTAGTGTCTTTAAGAAATAAGACAAGCCAATCTTGTCTTAATTTTTCCTCAAGTTTAGGTACAACAACCTTTTTATGCTTATATCTCCATTTCGCACACATGATGTTGATTACGTTAGGATTACTTCTTTTTTTGATAGGTACGTAAGATATTGAGGTGTCAAACTAGGGTAGGTTTGATGGTGTTAGTACAATTGAACACAAGAAGGGGAGATTTTGATTTGTGTTCTTTAAAAATTTTTACAAATCCTTTTCAAAATATTGCATTTGTTGGGATTAGACGATACAACTCACGTGTAAATAACTTGTTTAGGAAATGTTTTATTTAAAACAAGAGAATAAATTATATAAAATAAAAGAGATAGGGAAGAAATAATCACAAAGAGATTTTATACTAGTTTGTCTATTAAAAGACTATGTCCAATCCTTTGCTATACCGCCAAGATTTCCATTATAAGCAATAGCTCTTTTGCTTATAGACTCAATAGCATACTAAGCCAACCTAGGCTTATCTCAAGTATTCTTTCACTCGCTTTTCCAAGAAATATCCTAAGTATTCTTTAAATTGCCTCTTCAAGTAATCTCCTAAGTATTCTTTACAATAAGCCTCTTCAGGCAACACTCTTTACAAGAAAATGTTTAAAGGTATTTAATTCTTATTATTTGTTAGGACATATGATCATTGAGAGCGAGCCAGGAACTTTACAAAGAACATAAAGAATAAATGTACAATGAAAGCTTTATCTAAGAGAATGTTGGTGGAGTTATTTTTCTCTTATGTCTTATTCTTTATTCTTCTATCATCAAGGTATTTATAAAACTTCTTCAACGATGTATCTATTGAGGGTGTTTAGAGTTCTTCTTTGGGATTTGAAACTTTCTTTTAAGGTTTGTAGAGATGTTGGATCATTTAATGCAAGTATTAAATGTCTTTCACCAATTGGTCATTTTTTATATGACATTGTCCTTATCTCCCTTTTAGGTAACTTTAGGCATGTTGTTTTGACTCTACTATACCTTAAAAGGTACATTTCTCAAAGTTGTTGGGAAAAGTGACTTGATGTATGATAAAGAACTTTTGAGGCACTTAATGGTGACTCATGTTGAATATATTTGACCTAATTTTGTGACTAATATTGACACATTTACTTAGTCTTGGGTTATTGGGCCTAATTAGGGTTAGTTGCTAATTTTTTGCTTATTTTTGGTTCATAATGTTGATGTTTTGTGCAGGCCGTATCTAGAGCCATGGATCTCCCAATTGGACAATCTTAGTGGCTCTGGAAATCTAACACGAAGATATGAAACTTTCCTTCTTACAGGCTTAGACTAATTTGAACTCCTTTAGGGTCAAAAGTATGGTTGAAGTTTCAAACTTTGTACTCACTCTATTGGGCCTTCCCTTGTAGGTTTCAGCCCAGTTTTAGAACTTTGTTTGGTGAGCCTCTAGGCCATGAAAGTCTTTGATCCAGAGCACCTTACTAAACATTCTATGCATGTATTAATCATTTTAGTTAGTTAGGAATCTGTTAAACACTTACACACTTTGCATTGAGATTTCTTGGATCACTTTTCTCATTTTTTCTCTCTTCTATGATTTTCTCTCCATTTTGGTTCTGCAGTTTTGTTGTGATTGCCACAGAAGGATAAACTCTCCTATTAATTAAAGGTTCCATGATTGAGGTTAAGTTTGAGTTCTTAATTCTCTTTTTTTGCAAATTCTATTGCATGCCTTGTTTCCTTTTAATTCTTGAATCGTTTTCATGATATTGATCTTGTATGAGGTTTTGGATTGTATTACATTAGGATTGATTAATCCAATCTAATCAAAATTAAGTAATCGATTGATCACCCAAATCAATCAATTGCTTTCGCTTGAATCCATACTAATTAAGGATTACGATTGTAATATCAATTTTTGTGGATGAATATTAGATGATTGTATAATTAATTTTGAGTTGATATGAATTTGAATCTTTATTAGAATTGTGATAATTCAATTACGTGAGTGGATCCTCGGATTGGTACTTCACAATTCTGAATTCTAAACTTTGTTCTGCATAATTTCTATTTTGCATTGTTTTTATTTTCTATTATGTTTCCATGCACAAAACCCCCTTTGCATGCAATTCTATTTCAGTACAGCAAGATTAGGAATTATGAGATTGTGTCCTTGAGAAATTCGACCTAGGTTAGTCATTATACTACAAATATAAGGGAAGTCTAGTGGTTTTGGTAGTGCCTCGATAACATTGTTAATGTGACGTCTTTCGTTTTGCTTCCAAAAATATATGTCCTAGAAACACTTATAGAAAGATATTAATATTTCATAGAGAAAATTTTCATTTAATGAAATGTTCTATTTTGTATAAGCTATCATTTGTTAAAAAGGGAAAGCATTTTCGTTGATTGACGATGTGTTTTAGAGGAAAACTTTAAAACCAGCAAGTATTGTCTAATAGGTCAAACAATTGTAAAACACGTATTTGCAACATTTTTTTATAGAAAACATTTGCATGAAAACATGATACTTTTTATTAATTCATTCATGTTTGTTTTTCAGCTTCAAAACTTCTTTAATATATCTTTGAAGGTCTAACAAGTAGCATAAAACCTTTTTCTTTAGGAAGAATGATAGAAGGGTCTACAATTGGGTTCTGGATGATCTTTGTCATACTTGGTTTGGACAATGATGTTTGTATGTCAATGTTTGGGCTTGTTCTCAGGGTTTCTTCTTGGGTATTTGTGTTTAGGTCTTAGGTAGGTTCAACTATGGGTGATGGTATGGATGGTGTTTGGTCAAGATTTTCTAAGGGTAATGTTCATGTCTATATTGGAAAGGAGGTGATCCCAATCATAAAGAGTGCATACAAGATGAGTTGTTCGATCCCTTTACCCTTTTTCCCTAGTTGCTTATATACTGACCCTAGGGAAGGGTCATTTTCCTCGAGCATTGAAACCTGACAGTGGAAGGTTCCTCTTCTGTTTCCTACCTAGATGTTCCACCATGCTTAGTCCAGGGTGGCCTTTGTCAATCCTAGGGGAAAGGTGGCGATTGTCCTTGAGTTGCACTCTTTGCTTTCTGCTGCTTTATTAGGTGGCTTTTCCCTAGAGTAATAAACGAGGGGAGTACGGACGTGATACATGTCCGGTCGGTTACTTGTATTATGGCCGCATTGCCCTATTGATTGGGAGGTTATGTAGATTGGGACGGTTGGGTTCTTATCGAGTTCGGTTGACTCCTTGGTCCTTGCATCACCAATCCACAACCCCAAGCACCGAGTGAAGCAATGGGTGCTTCTACTATTAAGACCAACATCTCTTTGAGTCGATCATCTATCAACTTGGTCCACAACCCTTATCGAGTTCAATTGACTCCTTAATCCATTCATTAGGCCAAGCATTGAGTGAAGCAATAGGTGCTTCTGCTACTAAGACCAACCTCTCTTTGAGTTCGTCATATGTCAACTTGGTCCACAGCCCTTATCGAGTCTGGTCGACTCCTCGATCCATGTGTGAGGCCGGTCCACACACCCAAAGTACCGAGTGAAGTGGTAGGTGCTGTTATTACTTGGACCAACCTCTCTTTGAATTGGTCATCAGTCAACTTGGTCATAACCCTTACTGACTTTGACCGACTCCCTAATTTATGTATCAGGTCGATCCGTAGTCCCCAAGTGCTGAGTGAAGCAATAGGTTCTTCTGCTACTAAGACCAACCTCTCTTTGAGTCAATTTGTTGTTAGGTTGGTCTACTATAAGGGCCAACCTCCCTTTGAGTTGATTGTTTATGATTGATACTTTAGGGGGGAGGTGACCTTTCCAATGCATGAGTCGTTTAGGGACTTGCCCTCATAATGATAGGTTGGTCATGTCTTTTAATGCCCTGTGGGTGAGGGGGGAGATGATGCTTGGTGGCTCATTAAGGGTAGTTAATGCCTTCAACCAATAGATCATGTTATGACCCTCCAATTTACAGTGTTGGATTTGTAAAAGATAGTTGTTACCATGTGATGCTTGGCTAAACTAATCCTGACCCTTAGCTTTTTTGTTGCCCTTCTCCTTCCTTATTTTTAGAGTTAGCCCTTAGATTCTTCATGCTACTTCTCTTTTCTAGCTTTCTTTCCTACAAAGCTTTGCTACGTTCGGGAAGGAGCCATACACTTACCTATATGATACTTTAGGCTTAAAACTAGGAATTAAAATATCCTTATCGACATTTGAGTGTTTTGTCCTTTGAACTCTCAACGTAGCCCCCACACAGCTTCATCTGAATAGTTGGACGTTTGTGTGTGCCTTCAAAATTTTGTGCTACAAAATGGGCTGATCTCACTCTTTGAACGTGTTTTTCTGGTTCTTTGGGGTCCAAGGGTTTGAGAAGGTGGGTTGGTTATCTCTAAATAGTTGACTAGCTGGCATCATGCTAAAACCTTTTTGAGACAGCTACAAATTTTTTAAGGATAATTTCTTACATATTTATTGCTATGAAGATAGTCAAAATTTTCTCCTTGACTGGGCAGGTCAACCTCATTCCCCTATTTTCTGGACTAAAACTCCAACCGTCATTATCAGGGTAGAAAGGGCGTGCTTGAAGGAGTGGGAAGACGAGTTCCTTACTGAACTAAGTGATCGGCCAGAGTCATCCTGCAGGGATCTTTTGAAGACAGGTGACACTCCTTTTTTATCTATCTTCTTATGATTATGATTACAATCTTTCTAATTCATTTTTTACACTTGTTTTGTAGGTCTTAATGGTGTGGAAGGGGGAATTGCTTGTCGAGAAAGACCATGCCCTTGCCACTAAAGATCAATCTCTAGCTGAGAGCACCAAAAATCTAGCCAAGAAGGACAAGATCATCATTGCGAAGGACTTGTCTCTTTGGGATCAGTTCAAATCTAGTTTCAACTGCACACTCCAAAAAATTGGCATTATGCATCTTGGTCTCAACATTTTTGAGGTTGACATGTATAAAGACATTGTAGATGACCCTTTAGTTAAGCCGAGCTCCATGAGCCACTCTTCTTAATCAATGAATCACTTTATTAATGAGAATATTATCCCATTTTCAATATATTTCTTACTATTTATTTTTGTTTCTCCCTTGACTCCCTTCTTTAATATCCCTTTTTACTAAATCATAGTAACTAATACTCCACCAATAAATGACTTGAATTTATAAACATTGGCTTTTGGACTTTACTCACGTTTATTAAGAACACTTGGACTTTACTCATGTTTATTAAGAACGCTTAACCTGAACGCTACAAGTTTAATTGCACTCATGCTCCCTTGTGCCTTATATTAGAACGCTTTATGTTTGGCTTCTAGAGATAAACCACTCAATCGACTTTTGGTGGTTTTTTTCTCCAAAGTACATCCTGGAAAATTATTGACCGTTCTCCCTTCACGAGTCTTTGTGCCCCAAGCAGTCACTTACTGACTGTCACTCAAGGGTCTTTGTACCTTGAGCAGTAATTGGACAACTGCCACTTGTGGGCCTTTATGCCTTGGGTAGTCATTGGTTGACTGCCCTCGTGGGTCTTTATGTCTTGGACAATCATTGATTAACTGTCTGATGAGTCATGTTTTGTACACCTTATAGGGACCTAAGATGGGTGCTTTTGAGATCAATTAATGTCTAAGAATGGAGTCTTAGCTGAGATTAATATTTTGGGCTAAGAAATGGAGAAAGCATGAATCTGTGCTAATTGAAGAATCTTAGCTAATAAAAGGCCCATTTCTCTTTCTTGTAAGTTCAGCCGGAATGATCTCGGCTCAACGTAGGAAGCTTTGGTCCAGGAGAGTCGTCCCGGCCAGACTAACTCATCCTTGAATTAGGCAGCTCTACAGGCCCAACAGCCCATTCAGTAGCAGCCCAAGCGCACTATCTGCGTTGGGAATCCAACTCAGCTGCCATGTCACTTTTAGAGAAGCTTGCAGCGTAAGTTACGCAAGGGTAGATTAGGAATTCAATTTTTAATTCTGTTAGGATTTGTTGTTAGCGCGCTTTAGCAAAGTTCAGCTCGTGTATATATAGGAGGAGTTGGGTACATTTAAAGGGGTTGAATTCATATTTTTCCATTTTTCCATTGTTTTCATTATCTCGCTCTCGCCTTCTATACTCACGGTGGTGCACGATGCTCTCAATAGTGCTTCTCTCGATTGAGGAAGTACAGGTCAAAAATTGAGAAGCTAAAGATTGTCAGAGGGGACCGCTTGGATTACCAACGTACTTTGGTGGATCCGATCCTCAACGTTCGGGCTAACAAAGGTGAACCATCGCCGTTCGACCATGGCAATCATCGTGGAAGACGGAGCCGCTGAATTCACTCCCTATGTTTGTATTTTGTTCTTAATAATATGAGTGTTTTCTGATTCTGATCTCTGGTTGCATTCTCACACTTTAATTCACTATCTGCATTGCGATTGCACAAGGTGACATGAACAATGTTGAACTAAGCCAATTGGAACTGGTTTAACTAATTCAGTAGGTAATCAACTAAAGAACCTAATTGAGAACCTAAAATCAACTCTGAACCTAATCCCTGCCAACTGATGAGTAGCGCTCGTGTAAATCCTCAGGATGGCAATGGACGAATATCTGGCGATCGTCATAAGAAAACCCAAGGTTGATATGGACTATGAACTAGAGTAAATGAACCATAATGGACTTGACTATTGAGACTGAACATGAACATAGTAGTAGCAGTAGAGTCGTTTAGTTTAATCGCATTTACATTCTTAGTTTACTTTCAGTCTTTCATTACTCGCACTTCCAAAATCCCTATTTCCTGTATTTCAGTCCGAGATAGAGTCAGTCCAACTCTGTTGCGTCTGTTTGTGCTTAGCCGAGACCAAGTTAGATAAGTCTTTGTCGAGACCATATCAGACCAGCCTCTGTCGAGAGCGACTCGGCACTCTACACTTGAGAGTTCCAGTTTTACTTCAGTTTTCACACAAAATCACAATTGAGCACACTGTGTCCTTAAGAAAAAATTTGACCTAGGGTTGACTATGCTATTGTTAGATTTAGTTTATTTGATGCGCATTGAGACAACTAAAAATACCCTTATCAAATTGGCGTCGTTGTTAGGGACACAAGTTCTTTTGTGTCTTTGTGTGCCAAACCTAAGTTAAGCTGAATTTCGAGTCTGTAGATGGTTGTGTCAGTCGAGCCATAAAGTCAGTTTTAAAGTATGTCTGTTTTGATTTGGATCCTATAATAAAATAGCATGCTGAGTATGTGTTAGTTTTGAGTGAGTTTCACTACTTAAAAAAAACAAAAACAATTAGTTGTAGCATAATATTCATTCTCTTTATTACATCTTCCTTACATTTTGATAATTACTAACTTTCTGATCTTTTAGCTCTAACACTAACTCTAATTTTGCTGCATGATTTTTATAATGCATGACTAGGAGTAGCACTGATCCCTTGTATGATTTAGATCCTGAGATAGAATTAACTTTGCGTAGGTTAAGAAAAGCTAGAATATAGTAGTAAGTAATAGTTCTAATTCTGTTTCTAATAGTCTTATCACTAACACTTCTGATTCTGTTGAATATAGTAGCACTAACAGTTTTGCAGAACAGATGGAGAACAATGAAAGAACTCTGAAGGAGTTGGCTACACCCGATGTGGTGTACCAACCTTGGTGCATCCAGTACCCCTCAACTGAACTAGCTCAAACTTATGAATTGAAATCTGGTCTTATACACTTGTTGCCTAAATTTCACGGTCTTGCAAGAGAAGACCCCCATAAGCATCTGAAAGAATTCCATGTGGTTTGTTCCACAATGAGGCCACAAGGGATACCAGAAGACTACATCAAAATGAAGGCGTTCCCATTCTCCCTGGATGGAGCAGCAAAAGATTAGTTGTATTTACAGCCAGTTCTCTTTAACACCTTGGGAGACATGAAACACATGTTCCTGGAGAAGTTCTTCCCAGCATCCAGGACTGCAACCATCAGGAAAGAAATATGTGGAATAAGGCAACATTCTGGAGAGACTCTACACAAATATTGGGAAGGATTCAATAAACTTTGTGCCACATGTCCACATCATCAGATCAGTGAGCAATTGTTGATCTAGTATTTCTATGAAGGTCTGTCGATGATGGACCGAAGCATGATTGATGCTGCCAGTGAAGGAGCATTGATGGACAAGACGCCAACAGCAACAAGGCACCTGATCTCTAATATGGCAAGTAATACACAGTAGTTTGGGATCAGAGGACCCAACCAAGCCCGAATGGTGAATGAAATTGATGCAACTTCTAATCAGAGGCTAGAGAACCAATTGACCAAATTGACATCACTGGTGAGGCAGCTTGCTATTGGAAAACACCAACCAACCATTGTAGCCAAAGTTTGTGGCATATGTACTTTTGTGGAGCACCCCATTGACTTGTGCCCCACATTACAAGAAATTGAGTTGGGCCAACCAGAGAATGTTGGAGCTATAGGTGGTTATCAATATGGGAAGCAGCCATATCAGAACCGGCCACTTGACAATCAGTAGTATGGAAGACAACCATTTCAGCCAGGACCAAATCAAGGGCCATATGCAGCTCAAAGATTCGGACCTGCTTCAATGTACCTCAAGGACCAGTAGGTTATCAACAGTTGAGTCTGCAATATCAAGCACCACCTTTCCAACAACAACAATAGAGATTGCCACCTCAAGGAAACTCTCCATCTCTGGAGGACCTGATGAAGCAACTTGCAGCCAGCAACCTGGAGTTCCAGCAATCTGTGAGCTCCAACAACATGTAGTTCTAGCAGAATATGACCGCCACCATCCAAGACCTCAAAACGTAAATAGGATAGTTAGCCAACACTATGAGCCATTTACAGTCAGCCGAATCCAACAACCTTCCTTCTTAAACAATTCCAAATCCGAGAGGGAACGCAAGTGTAGTCACACTACGAAGCGAAAACGAACTACCTCAACCTACACTGTAGCAGTTTCCGAGACCAACTGAATGCTTACTCGCAGTCTCAGCAAGGCAAAACTATCCCACTACCATTTCCAACTCGGACCACCTCGGCAAGGAAGCTTGAATCAGATGAAGAGTTGCTAAAGATGTTCCGCAAGGTGGAAATCAATATTCCACTCCTTGACGCCATTAAGCAGATTCCTAAGTAAGTGAAATTCCTCAAGGAATTGTGTGTACACAAGAGGAAAAAATGAAAGGGAGTGTGGAAGTAGGAGGTATAGTGTCGGCGTTGACCAGAAATGAAGAATTCACTGTAGGTACGCGACAAGCATTTCCAAAGAAATGCCGAGATCCCAGAATCTTTTCTATCTCATGCACCATTGGCGATTCAAAAAAAGGAACCTACAATTGCATTTTTTGTTTTCATCCTAAAGACTTCTTTCCTTTGGTTCTAATTATTATCCATAAATAATGAATTGAGTTCGTATAGGCATTTTGGATGCTGCTATTGAAATAGCCTTTCTTACTATATTTTCAGGGACTCCGCCCATTTCATAAAGTATTTTCCCAGGTTTAACGACAGCTACCCAATATTCGGGAGATCCTTTTCCCGAACCCATACGCGTTTCAGTAGGTGTTTAAATTACAAGTATTTTTTTTTCAAATAAAATACATTCAAATAAATCATTGTTATTCAATATTCATGGGAATAAAAAGAACTCGACTAGGTACTGGCCGGGCTCTTTGGCTGTAGAAAAAGAAAAAAAAGAAACTCAAAAATAGAAAAATAGAATAATATATATAGAATAAATCTCAAACTTGCAACGTTATAGGTACGAGGAGCCTCATCTAAGTGCTCCAACCTATACGCCCCTCATCCAACCTCTTCAATAATTCTATACGATCCTTTCTATTTAGGGGTTAACTTGTTAGAAGTCGTATCCTTGAGAATTCCTTTTAAAACTAGGTCCTGCTTCTAGAGGGATCTAGGGAAGACCCTTGTGTTGTACCTTCGGGATGCTTTAAGCTTGGAGGTATATTCTTTGATGTCAACTATCTCGCACTCTTCCTAAAATGAGTCCAGATTTTCTTTTAGTTGTTCTTTATTAACAATCAGTTGAAAGAAAATGGCTATAGGGATGACTTCCCAATCTCGACCAGGACCATTGTGTCTGTCCCAAATGTTAACTAGAATGGGGTTTCTTGAGTTGTTGAGTGGGGTGTGGTGTGGTATGACCAGAGTATGTGAAGTAGCTCCTCCATCCATCTACCTTTGGCATCCTTTAATTATTTTCTCAACCTCCTGAGTATCACGTTGTTGGTAGATTCTACCTGACCATTCGCTTGTGGATGCTCAACATATGTGAAAGACTACTTGATCCCATATTGAGCACAATAATCTTCCACTAAGCGCAATACGAATTGTGTACCATTATCTAATACTATGATGGCGGGGAGTTCGAGATGACATATAATTTTCTTCTAGTAGAACCTCTTGACCTTTTCAGTTGAGATCGTTGCAACCACCTCAGCCTCTACCCATTTAGTGAAATAATCCATGACTACTAAGAGGAACTTAACCTACCCCACTGCCTGTGGAAAGGGGCCTAGGATGTCGATACCCTACATGTGGAAAGGCCAAGTTGATAAGATTGAATAAAGTGGCTCTTGAGGGGGGGGGGGAGGGGGCTTTGTGCAGATTAGCATAGCGTTGGCATTTGTTGTACTTTCTAACGAATGCCAAGTAGTCTTTTTTAAGAGTCAACCAATAATAATAGGCTCTTGTTATCTTATTGATGAGAGCCCGTCCTCTAATGTGCATTCTACATACTCCTTCATGGACCTCCTTAATGGCGTACTTTGCCTCTTCATTGTCTAGACATTTCAGTAAGGGGTAGGAGATTCCTCGCTTATATAATTGCTTGGCAATTAACACATACCTCTCTTCTAAGCCTTTTAGCCTTATGTTAGTTGGTTGGAACTCGATCATTTTGGAGAAAACTAATGATTGGATCCATCCATGATGATTGCTTGTCAGTGCAAAATACCTCTACCACCTTGATAGTTGGCCAATTAAGGGTCTCTTGGATAACTATCCTATCGAAGCTCCCTTTTTGAGTACTCGCCAGTTTTGAAAGCAAATTAATTCTCTTATTTTGCTCTTGAGGAATGTGATTAATGTGAATTTTTCAAAAGACATGGCCTGACTTTTAGTCCTATCCCAATATTTGGTTAGTTCGGGGTCCTTTGCTTGGTAGTCATCATTCACTTGTCTGGTCACTAGTTGGGAGTCACTTTTGGCGACAAGGACTTTATCTCCTAACTCTTCTGCTAACTTCATTCTGGTAAACAAAGCTTCGTATTTGACCTAATTATTGCTTGCCCTAAAACTGAATCAAAGGGATTGTTCAATTGTACACCTCTTGGCCTTTCTAAGATTACTCCTGCTCCACTCCCCTTTTGGTTTGATGCTCTATCTACTAACAATGCCCATTCTCTCCCTCCTTCCTCCATTTGGTCGACCTTTTGAGTTGGGGTCAGCTCATTGATAAATTCGGCCAGTACCTGAGCCTTAATATGCCCTATTTTCTCAAAGATAATATTAAATTCTGATAGCTTAACTGCCTACCCGACCATTCTCCCTCAAGATTTTCTTAATGGGGAGGTTGGTCTTGATAATCACTTAATGACTCCGAAAATACGGCCTCAGCCTTCTAGCCATAATTATAAGAGCTAGGGCTGCCTTCTCAATCTTTTGGTACCTCGTTTCTTTTCCTTGGAGCATTTTTGCTAATGAAAAACATTAGGCGTTGGTCTTTCTCGACCTTTGGGACAATTGTTGCACTTATCGCATCGTTAGAAACAAAGAGGTAGATTAGGATAGGATTACCATCAATCGATTTCACAAGGATTGGGGGAGATGCTAATATCGTCTTTAATTCTTGAAAAGCCACTTCAAAGTCATCGGTCCACTGAAAACGATCGGTCTTTCTCAAGCATTGAAATACAGAGACTGACTTCTGAGTTGACCGGGACAGGAAATGTGCCAAGGCCGTTATCCTTCCAGCCAGCTACTGCATTTCCTTGGCATTCTTGGGACTCCTTATCTTGATCACTGCCTCGCATGTTTCAGGGTTGGCCTCTATCCCTTGCTTGGTCAACATGAAACCTAGGAACTTTCTAGCCTTGACCCTGAAAGAGCATTTGTCTGGGTTAAGTTTTAGCCAGTGCTCCCTTCAGACTAAGAAGATGGAGGTTAAGGGTTCAACATGCTAGCTTTTAGTATCAGACTTCACCACTATGTCGTTTACATAAACTTCTAGCTGGTGGCCAATTTTGTCTCTCAAGATTCGATCCATCATCCTTTGGTATACGCCCCTGCATTCTTCAATCCAAATGAAATTACTCTATAATAAAAGTTACCCTCGTCTATAATGAACGTTGTCTTCATTTCATCACTCTAATGCATTCTGATTTGGTTATACCCTTAGTAAAAATTCATGAAGCTTAGGAGACACATTTGGACGCTCCATCCACCATGTCGTCAATGTTGGGCAATGGGTATAGATCCTTCGCACAGGTCTTACTTAGATTTGTGTAATCCGTACACATCCTTCATTTTCCACTAGGCTTTCTCACCATTACTACATTGGCCAACCAGCTGGGATATCTAACATCTTGCACAAAGCACGCTTGTAAAAGCTTGGCTATTTATTCCTTTGTTGCTCGTCTCTTTTTATCCTTCAATCTTTTCTTCTTCTAGCACATGGGTTGTGTACTAGGTGTAATAGAGAACCTATGGCAAAGAAAATCAGGGTCTATTATGAGTATATCCTCGGATGACCACGCAAATGCGTCTCGGTTCTTCGGCAACACCCAAATCAATTGCTCTTTTGCCTTCGCATAAAGGGTTCTCCCAATTTTTGTCTTATGATGCGGGGCAGAGCCGATTTGAACCTCTTTTAGATCCTTTCCCAAATAAGATCTAATATCTTCTTGATTAAGGCATGGATCCAAAAATCCAAAAAGTGGACCTACGCCTATATTCCTACTATCTTGGCCTTCCAACTACCTTTGTTTCCTCCTGCCTTTGAACTAGCCTTGTAACACCACCTAACCATGTGTTGGTTGGCTTATATGAGACCTACCTGACTACCAACCAGGTATTTCATACATAAATAGGTAGTCGACACTATTTTTTGCAACTAATTTAAAGTCGACCAACCTAAGATTATGTTATAAAAGGTTCGTGCATTGATGACTATGAAATTTATGGTTTTCATTTTATCATTCAGACCAACTCCAAAAGTTCTCTCCAAGCTAATCACTCCATGGATTTCTATTTGTTCTCCTGCGAATCCAATCACGATGCTGGGACCCAATTTCTGGAATGTTGTCCAATACAATAGATTAGCTGGGCTCCCATAATCAATCAACATTTTCTCCACCTTATACTCTATAGTTACGACTAACACTACCATTGGGTCATCCTGGTGAGGCATTGTTACCTCATAGTCTTCATTTGGAATTTGGAATGACCATAATACTTTTGCTCTTCTGCACAGCCATTATGGAATGACCATAATGCTTCTGCTTTGACACTAACATCTTCAAAGTCCCTCCTCCTCCTGATATGGTGGCTATTGTCCCCTCGTGGGGGGGTTGTTACCTTGGCTTTGACCGACTTCAGTCTCTGCTCTTATCATAGATTAGGGTCTAGCTCTTTTCCCGCCTAAGCAATTTCTTCCTTCAGTCTTCTCCTCATCATTCCTTTTGACAAATCGGCCTAAATAATTTGTCCTAGATTAGTTTCACTATTTGATTCTTTAAGACTTGACAATTTTAATTGTGTGTCCATGAGTGCAATGAAATTCACACTATTCATCACACAATAGGCTCAGTTGTCTCTTTGTAGGTGGAGGAACATCCAGTAGATGCAATTGATAGACTTCCTTTAGAATCTGGAACCTGGCCACCTTTAAGGGAGTGTAGTGCATGGCCTTTACTTCTGGTTGGTAGTTGGCTCTTCGTTGCTGATGTGATTTCCCTTGTGGTCCTTGAACGCTCTTCTTCACTGTTGTTAGTATTTCTTGTTCTGCCTGGAGTCGGTCTACCAAATCTTCTTTAGCCTCAATGTTTTTCTCTACTCTAGCCCTTATCTCCTACATGCACCCTAGCTTCCTCAAGGCTCGAGAGTCATTAAATGGGCATGCCTTGAGGCCCTTTTGAAATGCTTTTACAAAAAAACTTTTGATCTGAATCATCCACTTGGACTGTTGCAATATTAAATGTGATAGGTATTGCTTGAGGCTCTCACTCTTGGTTTGCCTAATATTGAACAAATCAACCACTTCTAGCCTTTTTGCTCAGTTAGTAACAAATTGAGAGATGAAAGCTTTTGCGAAGTTGTTGAAAGTGTGAATGGACTGGGGTGGAAGCTCTAAGAACTACCTCATCATGACTCCCTTTAGTGGTCTTGGAAACAACTTGCAATTGATAAGGTTGTCTCCACAACTTATGTATACCTACATCTAAAATGCCTGCAGGTGAACTTGAGGATCTTGAGAGCCATCAAAAGAGTCCACCACGAGCTCTCTTAACTAGGGATGATAATGCTGTTGAAACACTATCAAAATTACTAGCTTTCGTTTAATGTTGTAGTATATAGGCTAATCTAGGTCAAATCTCTCAAGGACACAATCATGCAATGCCTAAGCTTGTTGAATAGAAACCAATTTGAATGCAAAAATGAGGGGTTTTTATGTAGAAAACAAAATAGAATTAAAAATAAAATTATGTAACATCAATCCAAGGGTTCAATCATGTAGTTTGTTATCACTATTCTAATAAAGAAGAAAATTCATATCAACCAAAGATTCATTAGATAATCATCTAAAATTCGTCCATATAGATTGAGATCACAATTGTAGTCCCTAATTAGCATGGATTTAAGCATATAATTGGTTGATTTTAGGTGATCAATCGATTACCTAACCTTGATTAGATTGGGTTAATCAATCCTAACCTAAACACAATCCAAAACCTCAAGCAAAATCATAATTATGAAAGCGGGTAAAGAATTGGAAAGAAAATAACATAATAAAATTTGCATAAGGAAAGAATTCAAGAACTCAAACTGAATTACAATCTTGAAACCTTGAATTGATAAAATAGCTTAGCTTTTCATGACAATCATCATAGAAAATACAACATAAAATACAAAGAAACCCTAGAAGAGGAGTGATAATTGCTCTCAGCAAACTATCAAATCACTAAATTTCCCTTAAATTCTGTAGTGTAGGGACTAACCTAGGTCGATTCTAACAAGGACATAATTATATTATGCCTAATCTTGTTGATCAAAATCCAAAATGAATGTGAAAAATGGGGGTTGGATTATACAGAATTATGTAAAGCAGGAATTATGTTGAATAAAATTCATACAAAACAGAATAGATCTAAAATGATTTGTGTAACATTAATTCAAGGATTCAATCATGCAATCAATTATCATGGTCGTAAGAAGGGTGCAATTTCATATTAATCTAAGTTTCTTTAGATAATCATCTAACATTCGTCCATGCATATTGAGCTCACAATCGTAATCCCTAATTAGCATGGATTCAGGATCATAACTGGTTGATTTTAGGTTATCAATCGATTACCTAATAGAACATAATCCAAACCTAAAGTGAGATCACAATCATGAAAACAGATTAAAAATTCGAAGGATAAAATAGTAGAAATTTCATAAAGAAGATAAAGAATAAAGAATCAAGAACTCAAACCGATTTGCATTTTTGAACCTTGAATTGACAAAGAAGCTTAGCCTTCCATGGCCATCATCATAGAAAACCTATCAAAAATACAAAGAAGGAAAAAACAGAGAAAATTGTAGGAAAACATAGCAAAAGACTATAGAGCAGAGAGAAAAGCTTCCAATGCAAGAAACCCTTTCAACTTCCCAAACTCAAGTCTCCAACAAGTTTCTAACTAACTAACTAACTAACTCCTTATCTTCCTAACTAAACTTAATAATGATTATATGCTGGAAAATGTTAAGGAAAATGGGCTTGGATAGAAGATTTAGCCCAAAATGGCCACCAACCAGGGCCCCATAATCTAGGCCAGAAATTATAAGGAAAAGTCTAAATAGAGTGGTGTAGAGGCAGTAACTTCACGTCCATATTTGACACTACAAATGGTCGAACTGGGTTAAAAATGTAAGGAGAGAAGTTGTAGATCTTTGTTTTAGCTTTCCAGGGCTACTACTAAGATTGTTCAATTTGAGGGTCTATAGCTCTAGATATGACTTGCACAAAATAGCAACCTCATAGTGAAAGTTAGGTCCAAAAATAAGAAAAGATTAACAACTAACCTCAATTTAGCTCAATGACCCAAAACTTAACCAATTTGTGATTATTAACTAGAAAATACTGTCAAATATGTCTAGAATAAATCACTAGTAGATGCCTCAAACATGTTCTATCAAATCCTCCCACACTTGAACTTTTGCACTCTGAGCAAAATCAAGAAAATGTAAAATAAAAAATCTAAATCATAAGGAAATGAAGCAAATAAACTAAAGCAAGTACAATAAAGTGCAACACCTTCCAATGAATTCTTAGTTAATAAAAGGAATAAGAGTACAAACATCCTAGAATCAAAGTACCCAACAATCTATGAATTTACTTCTAACATAAACAAGAGAGTAATAAAAATTAAAGAATAACCTACAAATAATAGAACTCTGTCAAGATACATACTCTCATTCTCTCAAGTGTTTAGGTTTATGTTTACATTAAAGCACCCTATGCTAACTAGCACTACCAAGCTTTGACTAGTATATAATTTCTACAACTTGAAATACATGCACAAATGAACAAAAAGACTTTTATTAAGATTGTAATGTGGTCAAGGACAAGGTAGGATATGAGAAATGATTTAAGTTTGTACAACCAAAGAGGGAAGATAAGCAATGGGGAATAAGTCATTAAGCATGAAAATCATCCCCAAAACAATACAAGTCACTAAAAAAATGCTAAACAATACAAAACAAGTAAGGTCCACTTTGCCTCCTTTCCTCTTATACTTTTCTTTTTTCCTTTCTCACTTTCACTTCTCTTTTTGCACCACTACAACCCTTTGTTGATTTTTTTCTTGCAACCTTTTTGTTGCCTTTTCCTTTCTTTGATTCATCATTTTTTCCATACACTTTTTTTTTCTTTTTTTTTCAACAACCATACATCATAACATAACATGACTGGAGGTGGTGTCTTATTGCTTTTGGCACCACATTCAAGACGTCATGTTGCTCCCACAACTCCAACTCACGTTCTCCAACCCTCCTCATTGTAGTCTCTTGCTTTTTATCTATGTCTTTCTGAATTTTATCCAAATCTGTTTCACTTTTTGTTCTCATTGGATGACAATCTTAGAATATTTTCTTTGTGAAAAGATTTTGTATTTGCTTTGCTAAGAAAATTTTAATTTTTTGTTTGTAACTTTCATATGCTCACCTAGTGAGTTATCTTTGTAAAAGATCTTTTTTTTGTGATTTCCTGAAGAAGCTAAGTGTTAAAGAATACTTAGTGTGACTTGTAATGAGGTAGATTACAAGTGTTGTATAACCTAAAAAGGTTGAGAATATTTGGTTTGCAAGTTAGTGTGATTTTAGTGGATAAATCCTTTGAGTTGAAGGGACTGAATGTAGCTCTTGTGGAAGAGTGAGCCAAGATAAATTTCTTATGTTGTTTTTCTCTCTTACCTTCCCTATTTTATTTTTGTACATCTTTGGACAGTCTGTTTGGATAATGCTTGAAAATTTATATACATCTTTCATTTTCAAAAAAGGTTTATACAAATCACACACATAATTCAATCCTATTCTTGTATGTTTCCTATTTCTTCAACCTTGAATGACCATAATGAAACTATAGGCATAGATAAGTTGTATTTAACATCAAGGGAATATAATTGAGGTATTTGGCGTAACTTACCTTCAATGACCAAAATGAAATGGTAGGCACAAATTGATTGTTTTTGATATTAAGGAAGTTGAAGGTGATCTTCATGTCACCATTGATGTGTTTTAGCGCAACTTACCTTCAATGACCAGAATGAAATGGTAAGTTGAGATCACTTGTATTTGATATCAAAGGAGTTGAAGGTGATCTTCAAATCACCACTGAGATGTTTGGCACAACTTACCTTCAATGACCAGAATGAAATGGTAAGTTGAGATCACTTGTATTTGATATCAAGGGAGTTGAAGGTGATCTTCAAATCACCACTAAGATGTTTGGCACAACTTACCTTGAATAACCATAATGAAATGGTAGGCAAAAAGTGGTTCTATCTAATATCAAGGAAGTTGGAGGTGATATTTGAATCATGGGTCGTTTGATTTCATAGGTGTTCATGAGTTATGAAAATTCTTTATATGTATCCATACGTGCATATGAGTTGCTGTTATAGACGCTATTGACTTTTAGAGATAAGTTTGTGTGAGAGTAAGTCATAAAGCATTTTTGAGGTACCTAATAGTGAGTTATGCTGGACATATTTGATATTGTTTTGTAGTTAATAATCACACATTGGTTGAGTAATGAGCCATTGAGCTTAATTAAGGATAGATGCTAATCTTTGCTTATTTTTAGACTTAATTTTCATTATGAGGTTGCTATGTTGTGTAGGTCATATCTGGAGCTACAGATCTCCAAATTGGACAATCTTAGTAGCCCTAGAAAGCTAAGACAAAGATATACAACTTATCTTTTTACATTTCAACATAGTTCAACAATTTTTAGTGTCAAATATGGACATGAAGTTACTGCCTCTGCACCACTCTCATTGGGCTTTTCCTTGTAGATTATGGCCAAGATAATGGGGCCCTAGTTGGTGGGCTTTTGGGGCTGCTAAATCCTCTATCCAAGCCCATTTTTCTTGACATTTCTGAGCATGTAATCATTAGGAAGTTTAGTAAGGAAGTTGAGGAGTTAGTTAGTTAGAAACTTGTTGGAGACTCTTTGCGTTTTGGGGAAGTAGAGAAGATTTCTTGCATTGGAAGCTTTCCTCTCTTGTCCATACACTTTTGCTGAATTTTTCTACAATTTTCTCAGTTTTCCTTATCTGTATTTTTGTTGAGTTTTCTATGACAATGGCCATGGAAGGCTAAGCTTCTTTGTCAATTCAAGGTTCAAGAATGCAAATAAGCTTCTTTGTTAATTCAAGGTTCAAGAATGCAAATCGGTTTTGAGTTCTTCATTTTTTATCTTCTTTATGAAATTTCTACTATTTTGTCTTTCCAATTCTTAATCCATTTTCATGATTATGATCTTGCTTGAGTTTTGGATTATGTTCTATTAAGTAATCAATTGATAACCTAAAATCAACTAGTTATGATCCTGAATCCATGCTAATTAGGGGCTGCGATTGTGATCTCAATATGCATGAACAAATATTAGATAATTATCTAAAGAAACTTAGGTTGACATGAAATTGCATCCTTCTTAGAACCATGATAATTGATTGCATTATTGAATCATTGAATTGATGTTACACAAATCATTTTAGGTTCATTCTATTTCGTATGAATTCTGTTCTACATAATTCTTGTTTTGCATAATTCTGTGTCATCCAACCCCCCCATTTTTCACATCGTTTTTGGATTTTGATCAACTAGATTAGTCATAATATGATTATGTCCTTGTGAGAATCAATCTAGGTTAGTCCTTACACTACAAAAATTAAGGAAAATCTAGTGATTTGATAATGTGTTGATAGTAATTATCAGTAAGTTTACCCTAATGCCTTTTGTATGTGATTGTAGTGACCTTGAATGTCATGTTCGTTGAGAGAAATTATCAAGGCTACCACGTATAGAGAACCTCATGCATGCCCCAACGCAAGGTGCACACAAGATTGTTAAGCATCTGATGTCGAGAGACTATGATTGGCATTAGAGGTGTACAAAGGATTATTGCAAAGTTGTTCTTATTGAGACTTTTTCAGAGGGAGTACCATCTTTGGCCCTTCCTCAATTGTAAAAACGATTGTTTTTATTACTTTTTGGGGTTTGTGATCGACTTAGGCGGATGTATAATGTACCTTGTTTCCCTATTCTTTTTTGGATGTATAGTTTATGTTTGTATAGTTTTAGTGATGCCCTCAACTTTAATTGGTTCTTTTGGCGGCTAGATACATGTGCCAGGTGGCACAAGTTATTATAATTAACTCAAGATATATGATGCATATATTTCAGTTGTGGATCTATGTATAAATGCATCATTTTATATTTGACATTCGATTTGATTTGGCCAATTGCACAAAATTTGCCTGTCTTTTTCATAAGTAAATTAAAAGAAGAATTTTCTTAAAATCAACTTCTATGTGTTTTGTTTCAGTGTTTAACAATTGTGACAAGAGTGAGTTGTTACATGTATCAACGTGGTGGTAATTTTCTTCGCCAAGTTGATTGTAATTATTTTCTAGGCATCGTTTTCTTTGGTGGTGGACATTACATTTTAAGGTACAATTCAATTTTTGTTTTGTAATTATATCAAAAAATACTTTGCAAAAAATACTTTGCAAAAAATATACATACATATTTTGGAATGTACTTTTCAAAAATATGTACTTTTTGTTAAAACATAGTTTAGAGAAGACTTTCCGAAAAAGGTATTTTGGGAAATTTTTAGAAAAAAAGTGGAGTTATATTTATTAATAATGGGAGATGTATATAACATTTATCTTAGGATTTAATTGAGCTTCTTAACTATAGGTCCGAGAAAAATCAAACATATTTATTTTGGAGTTTATGATATTCACATTTTCCCTATTAATAAATATATTTTTTATTATTAAAATATTCTTTATACAAAAATAATATAAATCGTATTTTTGCACTCAATCTTTATCATTCTTTAAACTCTATTTTTACATGTCATCTTTATCATTCTTTAAATCCTATTTTTGTATCCACATCTTCATCATTCTTTAAATCTTATTTTTACAACCTTGTCTTCATGACTATTTTTTAAACTCTATTTTTGCATCTTTCATCTTTCTTATTCTTTAAATCTCTTACACCTATTTTATCTCATCTCTTTTTTTTTTCTATCGAAATTAATAAAATTTTATCATAATTGTACTCCTTACATTAAATACAAGGAACTAATGTGTTAGAATACATTTTTATTAGTATAGTTTGTAATTTACATAGTAAAATATCATTTATTATGATTAATATTTCCAGTAATACTATTTAACAAGTATCACCATGTGGTGCTTATTTTCTTCAACACATGATGACCATTAGTTTTTAAGGTATTCTTCTTTTCTTTAACATGATGAGCATTGTATTTTCAAAGTACAATTCAACTTGTGTTGTTTTCTATTCTATCTAAAATTATTTTCAGAATAATCATATACTTATTCTAAAAATTAACTAATTTTTAGAACTACGTTATAGTTTCCAAAATTATCCCTAATAAAATAGAAGGGTATATAGGAAAATCATTGATTTTCAAAGGCATTCTTGTTTTCTCTAAGGTGGTGGCATTTCATTCTCATTATACAATTTAACTTGTGTTGATTTTAGTTTTACTAAAAAAATAATTTCAATAGCAAACATATACTTATTTTAGAAAATAATTTTCAAAATTATGTAATTTTTGTTAAATCATAATTTTGAAAATTATTTTATTAAATAAGTATATATTTGTTCCAGAAAGTAATTTCCAGCAGTGAACTTAGTCAAAATCTTCAATAAATTAAAAAAACATTTAGGGAAATCTCTAGAAACAAAAATTTTACTAAGAGAAGAAAATCGAACCTATTTAATATGATCCGATAAAGACAAGAGAGACTTGAGTCCTATAATAAAGTTCCACTGACCCAAATTCAGCAACGGCGTCCAGTTAGATTTTGATAGTTGGAATGTCATCAACAGGGGGACTATTTTAGATGCACTATCCAAAGGTCATTAACCCATTGTTATGATGGCCGTAAACCCAAACATCAGGATTATAAGCTTTTCACCTACACCTATATTTCGTGAAACAAAATCTTATCACACGAGACAAGCTAAGCCTTGCTGTTTGGACACAAGCTTTAACTATCAATATATATATATACATATACATAAATTAATACAACATTTAAAAAATATTATAAAAATATAAAAAAAATATTTATTAATTTTGTTAATACTTTTATAATAAACATTATTAAAAATAACATATATAGTAAAAAATCAAGATGTTTTAACGATCATTATTACATATATGATTTTTAACAATATCTAAAAAATATTATAAAATATAAAAAATATTATATATTAATTTTGATAATATTTTTATAAATATTATATTTGAATTATGTTATAAAATGTAATTAATAACATTTTATATTTATTAAATATTATGAAAAACATAAAAAATATTACTAATGAAAGTCTTAATAATATTTTTATAATGAATATTACGAAAAGTGATCTATGTAATAATAAATATTTAATTTTTATAAAATTAATTTGACCAATATACTACTAAAAAATTTAAAATTTGTTACTAACTTTGTGACTAATTTTAAAATCAATAGTTATTTTGTAGCTAATTTCTAATAAAAATAATTAGCTATAAAGTTACTATAATATTAATGGTAGCATGAAATAAGTAACAAATTAGTTAAGAAAATAATTTTAGTTAATTTGTAGTAAATTTTTAAAATTTGTAGTTATTTTCTAACTAATTTATAGTAATAAGAAGTATAAATGAATATAACTTAAATTTAGTTAGAAAAAATAATATTCTAGTTAATTAATAGTTAATTAGTTAGAATTTAACTACTAATTTTTTAACTAGCAAAATAACCCACTAATAACAAATTCTTAGTCTAAAAAAAATTTAGGTTGAGTCAATACAGTTCGTCTTTACACTGGCTAGATGGATTGGTATGAGTTTATGGAGAATGAAATATACTCCGGTCACTGCCATCTACCAGGATTGTTTTGTTGATTCTGAATAAATAGATGGTTTGTGTCTTTGTGATGGTAGGAGAGGATGAATCAAATGAGTGTCTAAAGCAATTGTTTTCCAGAGATTAATTTCGGAATGCATTAAAATTTTAATATTCTTGAAAATATGTATTTAAATTATTTTGAAACATTTATTTTAAAATTTAATTTCTAGAAAGAGGATTCTTTTTAAAACAAAACATGAAAGAGAGTTTAGTAGTATAAAAATAAAAAGATGGATGGAAAAAATATGAAAGAAACACACTAAACTAATTATTAACCCAATTATTATAACTAGTATTCTAACTTGTATTTCACATTCATAATAAATAAATATTTTAATAAATTATTATATTATAAATAAATTTATAATAAATAAATATTTTGAATTTATAAATTATATTTTATATTTATAATAAATAATTTAAATTGTAATATATAGTTATTTTAACTGTTGATACTTAAAAATTATTAAAATTTAATTTAGAGATAGAGATAAAAAAATATTAAAAAAAAAATAATAGTTTGAGATAATTGAAAATGATTTTCTTTATAAATTGCAAGAATTTAATGTACCTAAAAATGACACAAGAAATAAAATATTAACAATTTTAATTAAAAAAAGGAAAAAATAGATTCTTTAAATTATTTATTCTAATTTATAATATAAAAATATATTTTTCAAACAACACCAGAATTTCATGTAAGCCCGTTATATGCCCATAAACTTTTTTATTCAAATCGTGCTCTAAAGTCCTACGTGAGAAACTTGTATATGTTTTTGTCCTTCAAAATATATTTTTGCAAAGAGATTATTCCAAATGTTAAGCGACCACCGATCCTACTCTAACTAAATATATTGGTTAACACGAGTGGTGATAACTTGTGTTTATTAACTAAAATGTTATAAGTTTGAATTTTATTTTAGTTATAAAAAAAATAATATTAAAATAAAAATTCATATCAGCTAATAAACTCATAATTTTTAATAAATATTAGTAATTACTTTTAATTATAGAAATTATACACTTATTTCATGAGTATCAATGGTGGAGTCTAGTGTAATAACCAAAAATTCTCGGCACAATTAATATAAAATATAGTTAATGCAAGTAAAAGTTTAGGGAAGAATCTATTTTCTTCTTTATATAACGATAAACAGGAAACGAACAAAACAAATCTGTCATCAAATAAAAAAATGAAATTACACTATATATAGACCATAAGCTCCATACTAAAATGTCAAGTACTGGATTGTATTCCTTATACATTCAATCAATTATTATAACAGTCGAATAATATATATTTGAATGCCCTTCTTTCCATTGAAATAGTTCCCGCCAATAATTTCAAGGGCATTTAGGCTTATTCCCATGAGTCTTGAGGCGTGCATAACATGGACAAACCTCCTTATGGCCATAGGTACCAGGGGGTACGCAGTGGCATCTGTAGCAGCATCACTTGCATGCTCGTTTGCATCTCTTCCTTTTAAATGCTTTGCTGCATCTTCGACAACATTCATGTTTGCAATCTAATTCATAAGGGACCAAAACCATTGATACTTTCTAATGTTACCAAAGATAATAAGGAGCATATATATAATTTTTGAGTTATATATGCTGGTACACGGCTTTAAAAACATATAAGCATAATTTATCAGTAAGTCTAACTGACTGAGTCATTCCACGAATAAAAAAAAAAATATAGCCACAATTTAACTTAATCTAAGAACCATCGTAGAATAAGATAAAATGGTAAATATCCTTGTCAATCTATAATATAATAAATGTCAACTGATTTTGAACTTTATTCTGTGTAGTTAAAAATAATTAATAATCTAAGAATTATTGTTAATGGTTGAAGAGCAAATTTTAGATTAATTTCCTATATCATCTGCATCAAGTTTTCAATAAAAAAAAAATTGACATATATAAATAAATATCTTCTTCGACGATAAATAGTCTCCATTAAAAATATGTTTTTGATTTTTTTTTTAAACTTTACAAGTCATTATTGGGATAAAACATATCATTATTTTTTTTAAAAAAAACTTTGTTCAAATTAAATAATATCGTGTGATATATGTAATCAATTTTATTTAATGGAATAAAATTTAATTGTTGTTGTTTTAAAAAAAACTCTTGCCATTATTTGATTTACGACGGATGATATAGTTAGTTTTGGTGTAACTTTTCTCCCAGGTTATATAGCATTTTCATATATTTTTCAACTTAATCCTAGAGATATATGGACAGATTAGTTAGCTGCATAAGCATTCAGATTATATTATAGTTCCACTAAGAATATAGAAAAGAGCCACTACAAAAAAAAAAAAAACTCCTCAACCTTGAACTCAATTATAGGGCCAGCTGAGCTATAATAACATCATTTATCACAATCATAATTTTGAAATGGAGTTGTGATTTCTATGCAATTTCAGATTGAAAATAAAATATGAAAAAAATGAAAACCATCATTACAAGAATTTTTTGATTTTGTTACTAATTTTAGCTACTATTTAAATTAGTAGCTAAATCCTAACTAACTAACTATTAATTAACTAGAAAATTATTTTTTCTAGCTAAATTGAAGTTATATTCATTTATACTTCTTATTACTACAAATTAACTAGGAAATAACTACAAATTTTAAAAAATTTACTACAAATTAACTAAGATTATTTTCCTAGCTAATTTGCTACTTATTTCATGCTACCATTCAATATTATAGTAATTTTATAACTAATTATTTTTACTAAAAATTAGCTACAAAATAACTATTAATTTTAAAATTAGCCACAAAATTATTTTGTAGCAAATTTTAAATTTTCTAATTGTGAAATTATTTTGTGCATAAGATGTGAAATTATTTAAGTTGGGTTTGAATACATAAAAAATATTACCATATGACATGAAAGATGAAACCTTCCCAATATTTGCAATCCTCCAACTAACAATAAACCGAACATTATATTAAAAAGATAAAATAGAAACATTTTATTTATCCTTAAAGGTGTGCAACTTACTGAATTTGTGCAACTGGACATGTTCATTATTAAGAGTCCCAATCTGACTTCCTTGAGTTCTTTCATAAGTCTGTTACCAAAACACAATGTTCATGTTTTTGTTTCCATTTTAGTTTTGCTAATATAAAGAGTTTGTAATTTACAAAATGTTGGACATCTCACGTGATTAGTGGTGAAATAACTTAAATAGAATATACAAGTAGAAATTGATTTTGTAGGAATTAATTAAATTCAAGTTCTAAGATAAAAAATGAAAAAAAGCATAGATTCATATACTACAACTCTCGCATGCATTAACGAATTGAAGATCTATATGATAGACTAATATTATAACAAATGGCATTAAAGTAAAACTCTGGATAACTCACACTCTCAAGAGAATTGGCTACTCCAGTAACGGATGAATGAGCTTCAGCAAAAGCCTAAAAATGGGAAATTACACAAACGAAAGCATAAAAAAGAGAATTTAATTAACTCATTTTTGTCAGTAAAGTAATGAAGATATTTGGGCATTTTGAATTGAAACTGTATTGTCCACCTGTAGTAGGAGAAGAATGGCAAGAATAAAGACTCTGAACTTCATCTTGTGCTAGGTTGATATTAAAATGAAGAAGTATTGAAGGAAAGGTCAATTTATATAGACATTTTCTTGTTAATATATTTTACCCTTTATCTCTTAAAAGAATTTACAACCAATAGATAAAAGCAAATTAATTCACAAGTTTTAACTGATGATTACGTACTCTAAAATGGTGCTGAGCTTGTTTTTACACTATTTTGGAAGCTTCCTTCACTTTTCGTTTTATTGCTTATGCTCTAGTGAATGCACAGCTGTGCGATGCTTTAGCTGGTTATGGTATCAAGAGAAAAGCTCAGGGAAATTGGTCCCCTCCCCTTTCCAGTTGTGATGATAAAATCGTCCATCTATTCCTCATTTGTGAATAAGCACAATATATTTGAATCCTGATTTTTAAGTATGAAAAATACTATATTAAAAAAATATCTATTAATCGGTGAAATCACAATTTTCATAAAAATTTATTATTATTTTTAGCTCTAAATACTTCGCACACGGAAATAGCTCCAACCCATTTGATGTATATGCCTAAGAGAAATACGACATGAAATAAAATCCTGAGTTTTGTTTTTATATAATAATTAGGTACAATGACCCGTGCATTTTGCAGGTTTCAATTTGAAAAAAATTACAATAATACTATCAAGCGGGAAAATAATTCATCAAATGTTAAGACTTGACAATGATTTTGACAGTTTGGCCATGATCATTTACACAAATTTTGACACGATCAAGCAAGGGTACGTAACATAACATTTATCGATTTTTTATGTTTTCTCGTACGTTGACACAAAAAAATAGAAACTGCATTGTGCCACGACCACACACATTAGACAATTAAAGATGTTAGTTATTATAAAGAAAATAATTAAAACTTAATTGCACTTTTGTCTTTTGTATTTGTGTAATTTTGATCTACATATTTTTCATATTGTGATTTTGGTCCCAGAATTTTTCTAGATGTTACAATCAGGTCACTCGGTCTTTTATCCAATTTTTAACGAAATCACGTAATTAACATTAGTTTTAGTTGGCAACAGATGTGTCCGTTACTTAACGAAAATGTGACATAAGCAACTTTCTACTTTAAAATAAAACTACAAATTCTAAATGTGAAAAGAACAAATCTACGAGAGCAGAATTAATGTGCACTACACGTGAGTATCACTTTTCAATGCTCCCATTGCTAATTATTCTTAAGAAAATCACATGTAGTCCTAGAAATTGTGAAGCAAGCAAAGAAAGTAGAGAACATGACAATCACTCCAAGGGGGGCAAAGGGGAAATATCCGCGTCCTAGGAGTAATTTGACAAAATAAATCTTATCTTTTGATGCTGTCTCTGCAGTAAAAAGAGAAAGCAAAAAGAGAGAGTGGAGAAATGCAGGGAAAATGAAAAAAAATAGAAGATAAAAAAAAATAGAGAGGCTGAAAAGAGACCAGAGAGAATCCAAGTCCGTAGTTTGAATAGTCTCAGCTACCAAGGAAAATTCATATTGTTCATAGGAAAATTTGCTTCCAAACGAAATCGACACATAAGATGATTGAGCGGTCTCTAGCAAGCGGTAGGACTAGGACCTGCAGAACTTGTATGGATACTTTTACACTCAAGTCAATAAATATGTTAAGTGAAGAATGAGGTGTCAGAAAAATACATATGGATATGAAATACTTTATATATAAGTAAAGTGGTAGAAAATATCATTAAATGATTGTTAAAGGTCTTGGAGCATGTAGTAGACCCAAAATGACTCTAAAACACGTATGTTCCTCGAGACCCAATGTTAGGGCAGAAGAAAAGTGCCATAAAAGTGCTCCACAACTACATATTTAGGTAAAAAACTCCCAAGATTATTAGTTTTCGTAATAAGCATTGGAATTGTTTGGTTTTAAATAAGGTTAAGTTATTATGTATTCATTAGGATTGGATTAAATATAGGTAAAATGTGATTTCTTTACTTATAGGATAACTAATCTTCTCCCATTAACTTTTAAAATTATTGAATGTGTCACTAAAAAAAATTGGATTTAATGGGGGTTGTTTATTGTTCTACTTGGGGCCAGGTTTTAACACCTGTTAAATGGATTACCCATGGTTGCTCCAGGCAAATTGTCTTTGGCTAACGTTTTAGCCGCAGTTTGCATCAACCCTCAAAACTTCAAAACTTACCATAGTTTCTAAAATCTTATGGTCCCAACAGTTTCGTAACCTCTGGTAAAAACCAAGGGTTTGGTAACCCTCGTGAATTCCAAAGCTATTTTATGTGGGTTTCTAACCTCGTGTATTTACCTACCATTTGTAGTCCATAGGAACCCTTGGAATGTACTAAGGGTTATGTAATCCCATTAATATAAAGTCATTTTATGAAGGATTATCTAACCACCGTTAATACCATTTTTTTTTTAATTAATTTATTGTTTTAGTGTTTACCTATTTCTTTTACTACTGCACATATAATAATATTTCAACCACTATTATTTACATTTCCTTATTTTCTAGTGTTGAATAATATATGTTGGAGGAAATCTCATTTTAAATCATGTGCTTGACTTTTTCTCCCTACAAAGAACCCAAAAAGAAACAACCAATTAAGCTAACATGAAACTTGGTTGAGCATTATCATCTTTACCAAAATTGAACTTACACTAATTTCTCTGGCCTCATCTTTCACAAATGTTCCATTAGCATGTTTGTGTGTCGCTATCCATACTTTTTCCCAACTAATTAACTTTGCGACCACATTCTTGTTAATACAAAATCCAACAAAAGTATACGACTTGTGCGTTAGAAGCAAAAGTATAATTTTATTATAGAAAGTGTTAGGTTACCATCTAATCCTTCTTGCGTGCAATGCTCTTGGATCTACCAGTATGAGCAATTGCTTGCCTTTTTCTGTTATCTTTATTTTTTGGGGCATTTTCCTAATAATTGACGTAGTAAAATTCATAAATCCAAGTAGATAAATATTAAGGATAAAATATATAGTTTTACCTTCATTTTTTTATTTAGACGATAGTCAACAAAAGAAGCCCAATGGTCTCTATCTATTCCTTCTAGAGCCATTGCGGTCAATTCATCTTCTATTACATGTGCCATTATCCCTTTGCTGCGACTATTCTTACTTATGCTCTCTCCATTTTATGTTAGGTGATTTGAAGACATAACTTTTATGAACATCAGAGTCAACCTTAAACTTAGTGTTCAAATTATCAAACAAATAAAGTTATCAACAATTTTAGTATAATTGAAATTTTAGTATAAATAAAATAAATATATCACCTACTTGAATAGTGTTTTTAAGTACATAGTCTTTGTAATCTTTGGGAATCTTCCTGCATTAGGGATCGCTAATAGGAAATGCATTGAAGTTTCCCTCAACACGACCTAAAACCCTATCCAACAACCCTTCGCTATCTGCAATTGATTAGCCCTCATTCCAATGCACGACAATCTTTTCAGAAGCAGACAAAGATCAAACATCATTAATTGTTAGTTCTTTTGTATTTTTTGTGCCTTGGTCATCTGTTAAAGTTTGAAATATATTAGAGAAACAATAATTTAATTATATACAAGCAGTAAATTTTGGTGCTAGTAACTCATCTCTAAAAGGTTTGGTTGATTATCACAAGATACATGTATGATATCCAATAACATTTGATACAATAATATAAAAGAGGTAGTCAGACTATACAAAAGAGGTGTATTATTTTAGGCCTACGATATTACTTTGAACTAGAAGTAATATGTGTAACAATATTATAATTACTAATTTAGGCTTACCGATCACATCAACAAGTCATGCTCTCATACGGGTTGCATGCTTTGGTTGTTTTGTTTGCATCTCAACTTCCTCATTTCATTCCTCTTCACTTTCAAATTGTAACTCTGGTGTAGCTATAGTTGTAGGTTTAGGAATAGATTCATGTGTACGCTGATAATCAGACAAATATTTAGTTGAGGTACAGAGTTAGTCTTTCTAGTGGAAAATATCCTCATCTTGAAGGTCCCTGCAATCAATTAGATCAATACAAGTGAAATAAGAAATATAGTCTAGACAACTAATGCAATTGATAAATGAGTACCAAATTCATATGCAAGTAAATACATCATACTAGGTCGAGATGGACATTGAAGTATTGTATTAGAATGTGGTGCAAGTGGGGGCAGAGGTTGATTACTAGGTTGTGGAGGATATGCATGCACTTGAGGTGCTAGCAATCAATTAGATCAATACAAGTGGAATAGAAAAATATAGTTCAAACATCTAATGCAATTGATGGATGAGTACCAAATTGATATGCAAGTGGATCATCTTACTAGGTCGAGATGCACGTTGAAATATTATTCGAGACTGAGGTGCAAGTGAAGATGGAAGTTGATTATTAAGTTGTGGAGGATGAGCATGAACTTGAGATATTGAGTTAGACTTTGTTAGGGCTACAAAATTCGTCTTGAAGGTTCAGTACTTGTATTGTGGGGAGTGATTGAGACTTGGCTTAAAAGGCCATTTTAGGTCCTACATGATGTTGTACTAATCTTCTTAGTGGAAATTTCCTTCATCTTCAGGTATCCTAAAAACAATAATATTAGTACAAGTCAAATCTATTAGAGAAAGATATAAATGTGTGCAAACTCTCATATGTTTTGATGATAACAAACATTATGACTAAAGAGTGGTGACTAATCTTTTAATTAAGTATACAAACTTTTCAGAAGAATAGTATCACAACACAAACATATGGAGTACATATAAAAGGAATCCATATCCAAAACACATATCTTATGAACCCTTATCCATAAAAAACACGTTGTCCATAGAGGACTCCATCCAATAATGCTAAAAGCATCTAATACTTTTTAATGCTCATATCAAACTTACAAGAGTTTTGTAACTTGCGCTTTAGCTTATATACTTTATCTCTCTTATCATTTGAATATAGATGTTGAATGGGAATTCAATTACATATTGTATGTTATTGTTATTCTCTATTTCTCAAGAACCAAAGCTTATCTTCATAAGCTTTGAAAAACAAGTCAACTCTTATAAAGGAGTGCACTAATTAAGGTATCCACAAGTTAGGTAACAAGAAGAATTTATGTTTCTATTGCTTTGTTGCTCTAACAAATTTAAGAAAATGAATGTACACGCTCTACTGTATATTTTCTCTCTCATAAGTACAAGACAAAAGTACAGAGTCAGTTATGTAGAAAATCTATCTTTGACATTTAATGCAAAGATATATTTATCTTCATGCACTTTCAATAGTTTTCTTCCCAAGGTTTATAAATATACAAAAGCTAATATATGCTTTGAACGTCTTTGGACAATGATTTTGTAACTATGTAAAAAGCTCTATTTTTGCTTTCAAGCTCTATTCTTAAAGTTTATTTTCTTTGTTTATACAAAGTTATAGCTATGCTTTTAAAGTTGTATGCTTACTTAGTGAGTTAAACCTTTTTTGAAATCTTTGTTTTCTAGGATAACATGAAGAGGTTAAATGTTAAAGAATACTTAGTTGCTTGTAATCTAGGTTGTTGATTACAAGTGTGTAGAAGTTTGGAGAAGCTTAGAATACTTGTTATTTATAAGTCAAGAGTGACTCGTGAAAGATCCTTAAGTTGAAGATAATGGACATAGCTCTTGTTATAGAGTGAACCAGTATAATACATCTTGTGTTGATATCTTTATCCCTCTCTCTTTTAATTTTTGTTAACACATTTCTTTGGATGATCTTGGAAAATTTTTTGGACTATGTTTTAACATTTCTCTTTACAAATTTATATCTTTACTAAACATGTTTAAAAAGTTCTTTAATAAAGGTTTAAAAAGTTCTTTAAAACTATACACAATTCAACTTCCTTTATTGTGTGTATTCTATTTATACTTTAGCTTTAACTCTTCTAATGTGAACAACAATCATAGAACATGCTTGTTCAGCCATAAAAATTATAAAAACAAGGTTGTGCAACAAGATGGATGATGTTTTTCTCACTGATTACATGATGATTTATATTGAAAAAGATATTGCTAAGAAATTCACCATAGATATGATACTTAATGATTTTTAATTTATGAAATAAAGACAAGCACAACTTGATAATGAAGGTTTATGTTTAATCTTTTTATATGTTTTATAATATTAACTATAGTTATATCTTGTTTTGAACTTTTTTAGATTAGTTGCATGTTGGCTATGTTTTCATTGACATTGTTGAAACAACAATATATTTTGATGCTAAGGATATGAATGACTTGTTCTTATATTGTTGAGGTTTCATCTTCATTTTAGAGATAAAGGATACTATTTTTTTGCTATTATTTTGAGAAGTGTACTGCTATGATTTATCTTCTTTCTTCTATTTTTTGGCAATTGGTCATTGGACGCTTGTGTATTGATTGCACTTGTTGGTTAATATATCTCTTATACTCAACATAATTATATTTTTTTTACTCATAAGAAAATATTAGTTATATATTAAATTTCTTTATGATTATTTTATATTGCCCCCTTAATAGAAATCCTGACACTACCCCCTTATACATGTTTTACTTGTATAGCACTAGAACCAAATTAATTAGTTCGTTGCCACTTGAAGTCAGAGTAAAGATGCGACAATTTTTTCCACTTTGTGTAATGGTATATAATAGTTAGACTTGTTGCACCATTAACATAATCACTATGTAAATTGCAAGACTCAACATATATGCCATTTTGCAATGCTATTGTTTTGTCACTACATAGCAATTACCTCCACCCAATGCCCATAGGCAACTTGATATTTCCATTGTAAATGACAACTACGAAGTTTCCACGGTATTCCCCTGATTATTATACCTCACATATATCATTGCACCCATTAACCAACTATCCCTAAATCTCAATTTTCCTATTCTTCAATTAGCCAACTCGGTTTACGTTAATTCCTAAACAAGATCACATCTATCAGTATTTCATTATAGAATATATTTTAGCTATTCCAATAATTCGATTCATTTATTTCCTATTTGTTGAGAAAATATGTGACTTATAAGCTAACTATATCGACCATATTACTTCTTGTGTAACCAAGTTATAGATGTGAAGTATCACTAGATTTACTTATAACTAATCTTCGCCTAAGAACCTTGGTGGCCACTTTTAATGGAATCATCTCAATTCATTTTAAGCACATAATTAAGAATCCCATAAGCCGTAGAAAATTCGATTGAGCAACATTGTATAATGTTAAACTAATGTTCCCCTAAGACAAACATTCAAGTTCGAACCATACTCCAAAGAGGTGTTTAGTAAAGGAATTCTTACAAGTTTCTCAAGAATTTTAGGTTAAGAATGATAGTCTCTTATTTTAGATATGATAATTTTCAAAATCATTCTCAGAAATATGACATTTCCAAGAATCATTTTTTAATTATGTTTCTTAGTAAAATTTACCCACGAGGGGAAAAGCTGGAAATTCAATGATATTATGAAAGAAAAAAATATAATGTAAAAATACATTTGTCTTTCATTATAGGAATATTTTAAATATAGTACCAATCATATTTATAACATTCTCTAAACACACGATTCCTAAATTTAAAAACAAAAAAATTGTGTACACAAAACACCTCCTAAAAGAAAATTTATATTAAAAAAAGTCTTCTAAATTTCAAAAAAAATTGTGTACACCAAACACATCCTAAAAGAAACTTTACATTAAAAAAAGTCTTCTTCTTCTTCTTTCAAAAAAAAATTGTGTACACCAAATACCTCCTAAAAGAAAATTTACATTAAAAAATGTCTTCTAAATTAAAAAAAAAAATTGTGTTCACCAAACACTTTCTATCCTCTTCTTCTACCCACCAAACACTTTCTATCTTCTTCTTCTACCTCCTAAAAGAAAATTTAAATTAAAAAATGTCTTCCAAATTAAAAAAAAAAAATTGTGTACACCAAACACTTTCTATCTCCTTCTCCTCCTCCTCCTTCCTCCTCCTTCCTAGCTTACACCTCCTTGATCGAGAGAGACGTAATACTAAAGCACCGTGTACCACCAATGGAGCGAGAGCGAGAAGATGGAGCGCAAATGGAATGGATAAAACTCTTCTTTTTCGCAATTCCTAGCCTACACCTCCTTGATCGAGAGAGACGCAATACTAAAGCACCGTATACCACCAATGGAGCGAGAGCGAGAAGATGGAGCGCAAATGGAATGGATAAAACTCTCAATTCAACAACCACCAAAATGTGCACTAGGTCCCTATATATACATGGGCCAGGTAGCTTGTGACACACACCTAAACCTTACAAACTCCTAACTGATTTACAGATTCCTAATTGACCTTTCTATCCCCTAGATGATCATTCGTGTGCTACACGCTTCTCCCAGAGTGATGTGGCAGTTGAGCTAGGCTCTGCTCGGAAGGAACGTGCCTTGGCTAGATCAACTTCATTTGGGCGGCAATGTTCCTTTTGGGTTGTTGGGCTGAGGGGCCAATCTGGTCCGGGAAGTAGTTGGCCGAGATAGCTTCTCCTGGACCAAGATTCCTTTTAATGGGCTAAGACGTCCTTAGCTTGACCTGCAATACGAATCCAATCTTTTATTAGGTAAAATCCTCTTTTTAGCACAGATTTATATTTTTCTTATTTCTAGGTCCATAATCTGAATCTAGGTAAAATGTGATTCTTAGTTACCAAATGGTCTCAATAACACCCATCTTAAGCCCTTGTGAGGTGTATAAAATATGACTTATCAGACCACCACACTTACACTTTTGTAGTCTTGGGCAAAATCAGATTCGATGATTCAAGGAATTTTGGAAGAGAAGATGTATTTTCAAATGAATTTCTTAAGTTTGACAAAAACAAATTAAGCACACATTCATCCCGGAATCGAGATATTGAAGCAATCTATGAAAGTTACTTTCTCCACATCCAAGGCAAATAAGCAACCTGCAAACATCAAAGAGTGACCAAGAAGTGATCGAGTTCTCTCTTAAGTCATATTCTCTCAATCTCTCAACTGTTTGGGATTGTATATACACTCAAAACATCATATGTCGACCGACACTACCAAATTTTGACTAGCCTCTTCTTCTACACCTTCAAAACACATGCAATAGTGATCAATAGGACTTTCTTGGACTTGTATCATGGCCAGGGGTTAAGGGAAGGATACAGGATGGTAAAGTGAGCTTTGATAACCAGAGGGGTGAGAGGAGCGATGGGGAATGAGTCTAAAAGTGTAGCTTGGACAATGGCAGGGCAATCTTGCTAAAATTCTTGATAAACCTTCTATAAAACCCTACATGACCAAGAAATGAGCAAACCTCCAATACAAAAGAGGGGTTAGGAAGAGAGGTATGATATCAATCTTCGATTTGTCAACCTCAACGCCTCTGTTAGATACGAGATGTCCTTAGACAATTCCCTTAGTCACCATGAAATGACATTTTTCAAAGTTAATCACAAGATTTGCATTTATGCATCTAGTTAACACCTTGGATATATTTTCCAGGCATGGATCAAATGATATGGCATACACTATGAATTCATCCATAAGGACTTCCATGCAATCCTATAGCAAGTCCGAGAAATTGTTCATGCAGCGTTGGAATGTACTCGGTGCATTGCATCTGGATGGAACTAGGTTTCAAACTCAGTTATCCAAAATGGATTTGGCTTTGGCTTGCTTTCGGCCTTCCATGTCTGAGTTGCTTTCGGCTCTCAGCTGTATACTCAAGTCAGACTCGGCCTTGATCTCTTTGACCGAGTCGCCTTCGGCCTTCATCGGATCGTGACCTTTGTTGGTCAAATCATACTCGGTAGTAAAAATTGTTGCCACTTGTGCTGATAACAGATTTTTGGTCTCGACAACTTGGACTTCTGCACGCTTTGAGTACTTCGGTTCTTCATACTTGCACACTTGGTCAAACAAATAAAAAAATTCAGCCTCATGACCCAAGATGACAAGGTCAGCGATATCATCCTCGCAGTTGGAAAGATTGTGTACTTCCCATAATTTATCATAGTCGGCTTCATCTGTTATAGACCTTAAGTAGTCAAATACATTAGTGTCTCCAATAAAATTTGAAATTTCATCACTATCGGGGTCTATTTGCATGTGTTTTTCAACTAGTTCATCAATTATATCTATGCCAAAGAGCGAAGGGTCCTCGGTGGGGTGCTTCATTGCTTCAAAAATGTTGAATTGCACCAGATTCTCACTGAATTCTATCGAGAGCGTCTCGGCATGCACATTAATCTTTGTTCTGGAATAACACTTATATTTGTGAGTTGTATTGTCATTCCAATGGGCTCCAAATCATCGAAAAAATCAAGGATTTGTAGATTGATGTTGGCATGACATTTATTGGGGCTCCTAGGTCCAACATGGCATCAACAAAGGTATAGTTGCCAATGATGCATGGGACAGAGAAATTTTGGGGTCTCGGCACTTCTTTGGCAGGGCTTCTTATGATTCGACAATGATGTCATCATTTCTAGTCAACGTCGATACTATTCCTCCCAATTCCAACCCTCATTTCATCTTTTTCCTTTTGTGCATGCACAACTCCTTAAGGAATTTTGCATACTTGGGAATCTGTTTTATGGTGTCTAGGAGTGGAATGTTGATTTCCACCTTCTGAAACATCTTCAACAGCTCTTCATCAGATTCGGGCTCCTTGTTGAGAGAGTCCGGGTTGGAAATGACAATAGGACAGATCTAGCCTGCTGAGGTACCTGTGACTCGGCATCCGGCTTAAACTTGGCATCAGTTGGTCTCGACCTTTGTTGCAGTGCTGCTTGTGGTAATTCTCTATCACTTCTCAATGATACTGCACTCGTATTTCCCCTCGGATTCAGAATTGTCTGTGAGGGAAGGTTTTCGAACCCAGTCGATTGTAGATGACACAGTGTTGGCCAGCTGTCCTATCTATGTCTTAAGGTCTTGAATGGTGGCGCTCATATTTTGCTGGAATGGCATGTTGCTGGAGTGCATGTTTTGTTGGAACTCCAGGTTGCTTGTTGCTAACTGCTTCATCAAGTCCTCTAGAGATGGTGAGTTTCCTTATGATAGCACTCTCTATTGTTACTGTTGTTGGAATGATGGTGCCTGGTATTGTGGACTTGACTGTGATAACCACTCTGATTTGGAGGTACGCTTGGGGCAGATCCAAATCGTTGAGTCGAATATGACCCTTGACTTGAACTTGGCCGAAATTGCTGCCTTCCAAATTGTTGATTATCAAACTGCCGACTCTGGTACGGTTGCTTCTCGTACTGATAACCACCTATTGCTCCAATGCTTTCTAGATGGTCCGACTCAATTTCTTATAGTGTGGGGCACATGTCAGTTGGGCGCTCCACGAACAAATGCCACAAACTCTAGCTGCTATACTTGGTTGATGTTGTCCAACAGCAAGCCACCTTAATAGTGATTTCTGCTCAATCAATTGGTTTTCCAGTCTCAGATTGTCATTTGGACCGACTTCACTTACCACCCAGGATGGGCCAGCTCCTCTGATCCCAAATTATTGTGTATTGCTTACCATATTGGAGATCAGGTGCCTTGCTGCTACTGACGTCTTATCCATTAATGCTCCTCCACTTGCAGCATCAATCATGCTTTTGTCCATCATCATCAGACCCTCGTAAAAATACTGAATCAACAACTGCTCGTTGATCTAATGATGTGGACATGTGGCACATAGCTTGTTAAATCTTTCCCAGTACTCGTGTAGAGTCTCTCCAGAATGTTGCCTTATCCCACAAATTTCCTTCCTGATGGTCATGGTTCTGGATGCCGAGAAGAACTTCTCTAGGAACATGTGCTTTATATCTCCCCAAGTTTTGAAAAGAACTAGTTGCAAATAGAGTCAATCCTTAGCAACACCATCCAAGGAAAATGGAAACGCCTTCATCTTGATGTAGTCTTTCGATATCCCCTGCAACCTCATTGTGGAACAAACCACATGAAATTCTTTTAAGTGCTTGTGAAGGTTTGCACCTGCAAGACCATGAAATTTGGGAAACAAATGTGTTAAACTGGATTTCAATTCATAAGATTGAGCTGGTTCCAGTTGTGGATACTGGATGCACCAAGGCTGGTACACTACATCTAGCGTGGCCAACTCCTTGAGCGTTCGATCATTGTTCTTCATTGGTTCCGGCTCTTGAAAATTACTTAAACCAAAATTAAAATCAGAGTTAATGTTAGAACATCTGTACTCAAAAGAATCAGAATCGTTAGAGATGGAAATACTATTGTCAGAGTTAGAAGCAGAATTAAAAGTAGAATTAGAACTACCACTATTACTTACGTCAATACACCTAACCTTCCTTAACCTATATAAAGTCCTATCTATTTCAGGATCTAATTCATACATAATGTCAAAACTACTTCTAGTCATGCACCATAAAAAAATTATGTAGAAAATAGCGGAAATCAACTATGAAAAAAAATTAAAACCACTTATGCAGAAAAATTAGAATCAATAATGCGGAGAATTAGTATCAGTTATGCAAAGCAAGAAACAAACTCAATTATGCAGAAAAATGACAAAAATACAAAGTTAACAATTATTTATGCAAAAGAAATATAAAACCAATGATCTAACACTCTTTTTTTTTTCTTTTTTTCTAACAATGCTCAAAAGACATGCAACAAAAAATTTTAACACAGACTCAACATGTTGTAAGAATTTCAGACTCAACCAAAAGAAAACAAAAAAGGACTCAACAAACTCAGCAAATAAAAATAGAAGAAAAACATACTCGGTATATTAAAACAAATAAACCTAGCATTCTATAGATTTGGGATTCGACAGAAACTCAGCTTTGGCACACTAAGACATAAAGGAACTTGTGTCCCCAGCAACAGTGCCAATTTGATAACTCGTTTTTAGTCGTCTTCAGTTTATCAAATAAAACTAAGGCTAACTATAGCATAGTGTAATCCTAGGTCAAATCTTTCAAGGACACAATGTGCTCAATTATGGCTTAATGTGGAAATCTGAATTTTACGTAGAAAACGCTAAGTGTGTAGAATGCCAACTTGCTCTTGGTAGAGAATGATCTGATTTGGTCTCAGTAGAGGCGGATCCGACATGGTCTCGGCTAAGCACGGACTTGGACACGAGCAAACGCGATGGAGTCGGACTAGACTCAGTCTCAGACTGAAATGCAGGAAATAGGGGGGTTTTGTATAAATGTAGAAAGTAAACAGAATGTAAAACTAAGTACGGAAGTAAATGCAATCTAAACTATACTAATTAACTACTGTACCAACACAAAGTTCAATAAGCAATTCGTTCTCGGTTCTTCACTCAAAATTATGACTCTAAATCAACCTAGAGTTCTTACAACACCCACTGAGGATTTGTCCATTGCCATACCAAGGATTTATACAACTACTACCTCATCAGTTGGTAGGGAGTATGCACGTGGTTGATCTACTCTTATGAATGCACAATTGTTACACAGTTAAAGCAGATTAAAAACAGGATTCACAATCAAATGATAAGAACGTAAACCAATTATATTATTGAAATAGAGTACTGATACAGGGAGTGAATTCATGGATTCCAGCTTCCACAACGACCGCCATGGAAGAATGGCGATGGTTCACCAATACTGGCTAGAACGCTAAGGATTCAGTCCACTAGAGTGTATCGACTAAACTGAGCGATCACCTTTGATAACCTCCAACTTCCCAGTTCCTAGCTTACACCTCTTCGATCGAGAGAGACGCAATACTAAAGCACTGTGTACCACTAATGGAGCGAGAGCTAGAAGATGGAGCGCAAATGGAATGGATAAAACTCTGAATTCAACAACCACCAAAACGTGCATTAGGTCCCTATATATATATAGGCTGGGTAGCTTGTGATGCAAGCCTAAACCTAACAAACTCCTAAATAATTTATAGATTCTTAATTGACCTTTCTGCCCCTAGATGATCATTCATGTGTTGCACGCTTCTGCTGGAGTGACGTGGTAGCTAAGCTGGGCTCTGCTGGGAAGGAACCTGCCTTGGCTGGATTAGCTTAATTTGGGCCACAATGTTCCTTTTGGGCTGTTGGGTTGAGGAGCCAGTCTGGTCTGGGAAGGAGCTAGTCGGGACAACTTCTCCTAGGCTGAGATGCTTTTTAATGGGTTGAGATGTCCTTAGCTTGGTCTGCAATATGAATCCAATCTTTTTATTAGCAAAAATCCTCTTTTTAGCATAAATTTATATTTTCCCTATTTCTAGGTCCACAATCTGAATCTTAGCTAAGATGTGATTCTTAGTTATCAAATGGTCTCAATAACACCCATCTTAAGCCCTTGTAAAGTGTATAAAATATGACTTATCAGTCATAGGACACCCTATTAAGAAGTGTTGGGGTCTCAAACATAAGGTCTAGGACCTTATCGAAGGGGGATGGCTAAGCTTCGAAGAGCACGAGCCAAACGTGAACAATAATTCCTTTCTTGTGCACGGAGGGTCATCCATCAATGCTTTAACTGATGAGATTTACAAAGGGGAACCAATTGAGGTCGGAGAAGTCATTTCAGCCAAAGCAAGGAGAGAGGACATGAATAAAAGAAGGAAGCACAAGAAGATAGAATTGTTTCGCACTCGGCCAACTTGGTGGAGGAAGGTTCCCATAAGAGTCAGAAGAACTTGGTTGAGTCCATTGAAGTTGCAATGATAAGGGAAAGTAGTCACCCTTCTCCAAAACCGTTAATAGTACACTATAGACCAGGATTCCAAGCTAGAGCACCACTAATCATCCAAGTACCAACTCCTCCCACATACTATAGAAATCAAGCAGTGCCATGGAGGTATAGTAGGGGAGGAGCCCTCCCTACAAGTAAAGAAAAACAGATCTGGTTGAAGAGATCACCAATAATGCCAAAATAGGAGGGGCAACGAGAAGCGAAAGGGGTTATGATCCCAAAGAGCTATGGAAAAAGGATCAAATCAAGGAGAAAAAGAAAGGAAAGATGATAGATGGCCAAAAGAAGGCTATGGAGGAAGATGAAGCAACAAAAATCTTAAAGCTCATGTGTCACAGTGAAAACGAACTGCTGGACTAGTTAAATAAGACCCCAGCACAAGCCTCCCTTCTTTCCTTGTTAATGAACTCTGAAGGTCATCACCAACTTCTCCTTAAAGTCCTCAACGAGGCCCATGTATCCTAGATTTAACCTTTGAGATATTTGGGGGCATAGTGAATAATATAATCGCCAATAATTACCTCTCTTTCTCTGATAATGAGATCCCAACTAAGGGGAAAGATCACAATCAGCTCATCCACATTACAATTAAATAGAAAGACTATATTATAGCGAAGGTGCTAATTGACAATGGGTCATCCCACAATGTTATGCCCAAAACCACTTTGGATAAATTATACTCCATTGGCTCTCAACTATGAGCCAACTCTATAGTGGTTAGGGCCTTTGACAAATCCAAAAGAGAGATCATGGGTGAAATTACACTCTTAATATGCATTGGGCTAGTCATGTTTGACATCACCTTTCAAGTGATGGATATACGGCTAGTGTACAGTTGACTCCTGGCCCAACCTTGGATCCATTTAGCTGGAGCCGTCCCTTCCTCCCTTCACCAAAAATTCAAGTTCATTGTGAGCCAACAATTGATAAGCGTTATAGGAGAAAAGGACTTGATGATCAGCATGCCAGCTCTTGCTGAATATGTAAAAAGGGATGAAGAAGCTCTAGAGACTTCCTTCTAATCACTAGAAATTGTGGGTACAGCCTGCGTAGAAGCAAGACAAGGAGGCTTTAAGCCCTTAAGAGCAGTACTCATGGCAGCCAAGGTACTGATCCAGGGAAGATACTTGGAGGGCACAATCGAGACATTAATGGTATAAGAAAATCCAGGAAGGACTAGGCTCGACTATTACAGGCCCAATACTGGGGGAGGCTTAAAGGGAAGATCCTTCGAATCTAGGGCGAGGACAGCCTAAGATCATGTCAGATCTCTATCAGCATTTTGTTAGTAGGGGTGTCATACTTCCAGAACAAGTGGCAATGATGGGAGACCAGTTGGCAATTCAATAGGAATAGGTCTACTTCAGTAGCAAGGAGTCGGCCAACTGGAGAGCTGACATGCTCCCGGATCTATCCTTTGTGGAAATGTAATCTAACACTTGTATATTCGATCCCGACAATCGAAATTATTATCTTATGAAATAAAATGCACTTCTTTCATATTTTATGTGTCTCATTTGTCTTTCTCTATGTCTTGTCTATTATTCTTTGCCCCCTGTCCATTTTTCCTTATTTTTTTTGCATCTCTTTCTTGTCTAAAATATTTCTTTTTTATTTATGCCAAAAATCCAATAATACAGAATAAAGAAAGAACCCCTCGTTCAGATTGGTAACGCAATCCTTGTACACGATGACTCTAATAAACCCAATAGTCGGATTAGGGATGAAAGTACGAAGACCAAAACCTTAGTCGAAATAGAGAGGAAGATAGAGGAAAATGGTAAACCCTGGTATCATGATATAAAGAGATATCTTGAAAAAAGGGAATATCCGAAAGGGATATCCGAAAATGACAAGAGGATGTTAAGGAGGTTGGCATTTGGGTTCTTCTTGAATGGGGAAATTATGTATAAAATGAGTGTTGACATGACACTACTCTGATGCGTTAATGCCCAAGAAGCCAAGGAAATCATAGAAGAAGTTCATGAAGGAACCTTCAACACACATACAAACGGGCATTCCTTGGCTTGGAAAATCTTGAGGGCCGAGGTATTATTGGACTAAGATGGAGTCGGATTGTTGTCAGCATATGAAAAGATGCATGAAATGTCAAGTCTACACTGATAACATTCATATGGCCCTAATCCTGGCCAACATCGAAAGGGCAAGATTTAAAGCATCTCGTCAACACGGATTTAGTGAAAATGTTTTACCCTTGAATTCGACCAAGGAAAGGCCAAAGGTTGTCATCCCAAAATCCGAGTAGAGGAAAATTAGAGGAAGCCAATACAAGGAATGGCATTATCTTTCTTTCAACCTTCAGTGTATATGACATTAGGCCAAAACGCCAGTCCAAATTTTGTAACCTTGATAAGTCATATTTTATAAACCTTACAAGGGCTTAAGATGGCTATTATTGAGACTATTTGGCAACTAAGAATTGCATCCTAGCTAAGATTCGGATTAGGGACCTAGAAATAGGAAAAATATAAATCTATGTTAATTTGAGGATTTTAGCTAATAAAAGATTGGATTCATTTTGTAGGCCAAAGCTAAGGACGTCTCAGCCCAATAAAAGCATCTTGGTCTAGAAGAAGCTGCCTCGACCAGACTAGCTCCTTCTCGGCCAAGCCTAGCTTAACGGCCCAAGTCACTCTAGGTGAAGCGTGCAACACATGAAGGATCATTTAGGGGTAGAAAGGTCAATTAGGAATTTGTAAATCAGTTAGGAGTTTGTTAGATCTAGGCATGCTTCACAAGCTATCCAGCTCATGTATATACACGGGTGCTATTGCACATTCTAAGTTGTTGTTGAATTCAAAGTTTTATCCATTTCATTTGCGCTTCATCTTCTCGCTCTCGCTCTCATTTCTCAGTGGTGCATGGTGCTTCAATGTAGTGTCTCTCTCGGTCGAGGAGGTGTAGGCTAGGAACTAGGAAGTTGGAGGTTATCAGAGATGACCGCTCGGTATAGCCGACGCACTCTGGTGGACTGAATCCTCCGTGTTCTAGCCAGTGTTGGTGAACCATCGTTGTTCTTCCATGACGGTCGTTGTGGAAGTCGGAATCCATGAATTCACTCCCTGTATCAATACTCTATTTTAGTAATATAATTTGTTTGTGTTTCTTATCTTTTGATTGTGAATCCTACTTTTAATCTACTTTCATTATGTTGCGGTTATGGATTTGTAAGAGTAGATCAACGTTACACTAGGCCAGTTGGAACCAGTTTAACAACTTAATTAGGTAATCGATAAGAGAACCTAAAATCAACCACGTATATACTCCCTACCAACTGATGAGATAGCGGTTGTGTAAATCCTCAATATGGCAATGGACAAACCTTCGACGGTCATCGTAAGAACTCTAGGTTGATTTGGAATCACAAACTTGAACGAAGAACCGAGAACGAATTACTTATTGAATCTCTATGTTGATGCACTAGTTAGTGTATCTTAGCTTGCATTTACTTTTGTACTTAGTTTCTTTTCTGTCTTACTTTACACTTTCAAGCAATACAAAACCCCCCTGCTACATTTCCGTTCCATGTCCGAGTCAATTCAACTCCAGTTCGAGTCAAGTGTCTCTATTCGAGACCAGTCTGATGATGGGGAAAAAGCAATAAGGCACATGCAATGATGCAACAACGCAGCGGATATAAATTCCCCTTACTTGCAAGAATCTCTAAGGAGTAACCACAAATAAGAATGATAGTAACAATGAGAAGAATTACACAAGAGACATCAATATTTTTAACGTGGAAAAACCCCCTCAACGTGAGAGGTAAAAACCACGGGTCGTTCAGACCAAAGAAATCAATCCACTATGATCAAATAAGAGTACAATAGTGTTCAATCAAGAGCACAAATTTGTGCATACAACCAACCAACTCAATCAAGCAACAAAGCTTGCAAATGGAGAGTAAGAAACGAGAAACGAGAAAATGGAAAACTCACAAAATCGTGCTATTGTACAAGCACGATGTCTCACACCAGCAAGATAACAAAGTCATCATTAAAATTTTTCTAACAAAGACACAATGATCAGAAGTAGTCTTCTTGTAGCCTTGCTCACACATAATAGACTCAAACTTCTTGTACCATTGTCTTGGAGCCTATTTCAGACCATACAAGCTCTTTTTGAGCCTGCATACTTAGTCTTCCTTTCCACTAATTTGAAAACCATCAGGTTGCTTCATGTATATCTCTTCCTCCATATCACCATGAAGGAAAGCTGTTTTTTTATCCATCTACTCAACCTCCAAATCAAAGGTAGCAGCTAAACTCAGCACAATTCTAATGGATGACATCTTCACCACAGGAGAGAAAATCTCATTGAAGTCAACGCCTTTTCTCTGTCTAAATCCTCTCACAACTAATCTAGCTTTATACCTTGGATATGAAGAATTACTCTCTTGCTTTATCCTGTAAATCCACCTATTTTCCAAGACCTTCTTGTCATTAGGCAACTTCACCAAATCATAAGTGTGATTATCATGGAAAGACTTAATTTCATCTTGCATTGCATCCATCCACTTTTTCTTCTCTTCACTCTCCATGGCCTCCTGGTAACACTCAGGTTCTTCTCCATCTGTCAAGGTCATATACTCATAAGAAGTATACCTTGTATATGATTGACTCTCCTTATTAGACCTCCTGAGTTGAATTGGAGGTGGTTTAGGAGCATCACCTAGATTCTCATCTTGTGACATTTTTTGTTCCTCTTTAGCATCATCATCAAGAGGAAATATCAAAACCATCTCCAAGCTACTGATCACCAACATAATTATGTTGATCACCATTCTTAACATTATTATCAATAGAATCCAAATCATGTACAAGCATCCAAACTGGATCAATTTTGGAAAAACTATTGTCTTTCTCAAGTGTAGACTTCTTTACCTTATCAATGTCTTTAATGGTTTGATCTTCCATGAATTGTACATCACGACTTCTGACAAGTTTCTTCTCAACAGGATCATACATTCTATAACCATACTCATCATGACCATACCCAATGAAGATACACTGCCTAGTTTGCAGATCCAACTTGGATCTTTCATCCTTTTGGAACATGCACAAAGGACTTACATGCATCTTTGTCAAACCAAATCTTGTCTGGCACCTCAGTATTCAAAGCAGTTGCAAGACTAAGATTAATAACATGCATTGTTGTGTAAAGTGCCTCACCCCAATAATGCTTAGGTAACTTTGCTTCAAAAAGCATGCACCTAACTCTCAATCAATGTCCTGTTCATAACCACCATCATCAAGCATATGCACAGATATCCAGTTAAAGCGAACATCTGGAGCATGTTTGACTCCTCTAAGCCACAACTGCATTCTTGTGTTGGTTTGCAAGCAAACATCACCAACACCGATCACCTTGGTCATACCATCATTACCCATCTTCAACACTCCAAAATCACCTATAGTGTAAGATGTAAAGAACTCCTTCCTTGATGTAACATGCAATGTAGCACCACTATCAATAATCCACATGCTCTCATCGGATACAAAATTAACCGACTCAAAGTCTCAAAGAATGACAAGATCATCACCTGTAGCAGTAGTGACATGATCATCATCATTCTCTTTGACTTACCCTTTTTGCCTTTGTTCTCCTTTTTCCACAAGAAACAATGCTTCTGTATATGCCTTGTTTTGTGATAGTAGTGACACTCCACATTCTTGTATATGGACTTGAATTTACTTTTACTCTTTTCTCTTTCCCTTTTCTAACTTCTCCCCCTATTTTTCAGTGACAAGTACCTTAGATTGAGATGAAGAACCTTATGTCTTCCTTCTCATCTCCTTGTTAAGGATACTACCTTTTATCACTTGTAAAGAGACAACATCATTAGGGGATGAATTTGTGATAGTGACCTTAAAATTCTCCCAAGACTCAGGTAGAGAATTCAAGAGTAGTAATCCCAAAATATCATCTTCAAACTTGATGCCTCATAAGTCATATTTCATCCACTGTACGAGGTCTTAAGATGGGCACAATAGAACATGTTTTGTGGCTAAGAAACTCATATTAGCTAAGATTCAGTTCATTGGCCTAGAAATAGGAAAAATCTAAATTTTTGTTAATATAAGGATATTATCTAATGAAATATTTATTGTGCAGGTTATAGCAGAGGTCTCGATCCTTCCAAACCTAAGTCCGAGCTTGACTCCCAACTGGCCAACACTGGCTCAGCATAGCCGGCCGACTCTGAAACTCAGGAGTAGGATCTGCTTCGGACATCAAGACCGACTCTAGCAATCTCTAACACATAGCACATAAAGAAGGTTACAAGAATACCGTGACAATTGTAGGAGGTTATCAGTTGGAATCTTCTGGAAGTTGGCTCCATGCTGGAAACACTAATCTAGCTCCGTGCAGTGAACACTAATCCAACTCCGTGCCATGAACACTAATCCAGCTCCATGCTGGAAACACTAATGCAGCTCCGTGTCGTGAACACTAATTTGACTCCGTGCTGGAAACACTAATGCAGCTCCGTGTCGTGAACACTAATTTGACTCCGTACTAGAAACACTAATCCGCTTTGTGCCATGAGCACCTTCATTCTGCCTTCGTGCCAAGAACATTTTAAACCTGCTTTGTGTTGAAATCACCTCTATCTGGCTCCACACTAAAAACATCCATTTGATCCAACTCCACATCCAAACCACTTCTAGTTGGCTCCGCACCAGGACCTCACCTATTTTGGCTCCGTGCCGAGTACACCTCCATCCGACTATGGTCATGAACACTTATATTCAGCCCCACGCTAGGACCCTTCCATTCAACTCCGTGTTGAAAACATTCTATCCGACTCCGTGTCAAGACCATCCAGCCCGACTCCGTGCTGAGACCTCTTTATCCGGCTTTGTGCCAAAAGCATCGATTCTAGATGACTCTATGTCAAATCCATTCTAGTCCACTCATCCATCCAACTCTGTGTCGAGGACCACTCCACTACGATTCCGTGACGAGGATATCCTTACTTGGCTCCAAACTAAAATTCATCTGTCCATCTAACTCAACTAAATGCCGAATCCCAAATTTTCGGCTCCGTGTCGACATCAAATCCATCAGGTTCCAACTCTGAGATAGAATGAATCCAATCTGGCCAAGGCCAGCCTCATCCCTCTTTGAAGTCTTTATTTTTGTTCATTCAAGAAAGAGGAAATTCCTCTCCTATAAATAAACACAAATAAAGAGGGGGCAGCTGTAGAACCTCATTTTTGTCCGGGTACAGAAAAATGGAAAGGGAATTGAAACGTAGTTAAAAACGGAGAGACAAAAAAGAGAGAGGAGAATTGCGGGTTGATTATTCTTCCTAAAAGAATGAAAGGACAAAGGAGGAAACTAGGAAAGCGTGTAGCAGCAGGTCCTATGCACCTCTTTCTTCCCCATGCAGGCACGTGTGAGGAGAGGTGTATGACAGGCGGTGGCTTCTGCAAGAAGCCACCCCAAGTCTACCACTATGTAGGAAGGCAAGGATGCAGAAGCTACTTTCCGCCGAGCTCGTCAAGGCCAAGGGATGAATGGTCACCACCGTATTGAATGTGAAGAATGGTGGGAAGCCCTCGAGAGGCACTGTGGCATTAATGAGCACGGGAAAGGAGATGCTGCATTAATGTGGAGTATCTCTTTGAAGATCCAGGGATGGTGACTTGAGAGTGAGGGGTGAGCCTATAAAAGGACCCAAGCTTGAATGAAGAAGGGACTTCTAGAGGGGGAGGTGAAAATTCCAATCCAAAGAGAACATTAGAGCTAGTGGTGAAAGAAAGAGTCTGGAAGGATTTATGTTCTCATCTAAGAGTACTGGTAGTATCTACGTCATAGTAACTAGAATCCAACCCTCATGCATAAGTATTACTAGATGGTTCTTGTCAATGGACGAAGCATCCAACCAAACAGGGAGTGGGGCTGGAGTAATATTTGAAGGACAGAATGGAGTGTTGATCGAGCAGTCACTCCATTTCGAATTCAAAGCCAACAACAATCAGGCCGAGTATGAGGCACTACTGGTCAGGATGAGACTAGCCAAGGAACTAGAGGCGAAAAGCTTGACTGCCAAAAGCGACTCAAAACTAATAACAGGGCAAGTAAATGGAGAATACCAAGCCAGGAACCCCCAACTAATGAAGTACCTAGACATAGCGACCAAGATGGCGGCAACCTTCGAGAAATTCACCCTCAATTGCGTACCCAGGGAGTAGAACGAGAGAGCTGATTTGTTGTCAAAGCTCACCACTTCCCAGAAAAGAGGAGTGCAGAGGTCTGTCATCCATGAGAGCATAGGCTGACTGACTATAGAGGAGCTTGATGTCGGCTGCGTGGAGGAACGGACGACATGGATGAGTCCCCTAATAGCGTACTTGAGGGACGAGACATTGCCAAAAGACATAGTTGAGGCTAAAAGGATAATCAAAGATGCGACTAGGTACATTATCATTGGAGGAGAACTATACAGGAGAGGTTTCTCCTTCCCACTACCAAGGTGCATTGAGGGTGAGGAGGCACGCTATGGAGACCGAGCGTTGGCCAGTAAGATCGCTAGGACCAGCTATTACTGGCCGACATTGAAGGGCGATTGCATGGATTACGTGAAGAGATGCAACAAGTGCCAAAGATTCGTGGAAGTGGGCAATGCACCCTTGGAGCAGCTGCACTCCATCACCTCCCTATGGCCATTCGACATATGTAGTTTCTACTGGAAGAAGATCATATGTCATTTTTACTGGAAGAAGATCATATGTCGTTTCTACTGGAAGTAGAGAGAGTCAAGTGCTTCTACTAGAAGAAGATCATATGTCATTTCAGTCTACCAGCCGAAATAGTGTTGGATAACGGGACACAGTTCGCATCCTGGTCGACCACGAACTTTTGTACCAAGTTGAAGATAAAGCAACGATTCACGTTAGTCAAACCCCCCAAACGAACGAACAAGCCGAAGTTGCAAATAAGGTCATCTTGAGAGGGCTCTGCAGAAGACTTAAAGAAGCAAAAGGGAGGTGGGTTGAGGAACTTCCCCAAGTTCTTTGGTTCTACCACACGACCCCCCACTCTTCCACCAACAAAACGCCTTTCCGCCTAACCTTCAGCATAGAGGCAGTCATCCCGGTCGAGATCAGAGAGCCATCACCACGGACCGTCCTATTCCGACCGGTCGAGAATGAAGATGAGATAAGTGTAAACTTGGACCTATTACAAGAAGCATGTGAAGTGGCACAGGTAAAAGAGTACGCGGCCAAGGCTCGAGCCGCCACAAGACAACGATGAAGACTAGCCCCAAGACATTTCCAACCTCACGACCTAGTTTTGAGGAAAATAACAAGAACGACCAATAGCAACAAGCTCACCCTAATTTGGGAGGGCCCGTACAAAATAACAGAGGAAGTCGGTAGAGGAGCATACCGCCTAGAGCACCTCAACGATAAGAAAATACCCTAAACATGGAACACCATGAACCTCCGTATATAATAGCTAGACCTAAGTATACCACCGATGTATCAAATTTCAATTTTCTTTTACTAAATTAATAAAATGAGAATGCATTTACAACAAAGTGAATGAAGACCAAAAAAGACCTGCAAAGGACAATCGAAAAGGTCCCCTCCAGGCATGAAGAAAATGACCTACGAAGGACGGCCAAAAAGGTCCCCTCTAGGCATGAAGAAAAAGACCTGCGAAGGACGGCCAAAAAGGTCCCTTTCAGGCATGAAGAAAAAGACCTTCGAAGGATGGCCGAAAAGGTCCCTTCCAAGCATGAAGAAAAAGACCTGTGAATGACGGCCAAAAAGGTCCCTTCCAGGCATGAAGAAAAAGACCTGCAAAGGACGGCCAAAAAGGTCCTCTCTAGACATGAAGAAAAAGACATGTGAAGGACGGCCGAAAAGGTCCCCTCCAGGCATGAAGAAAAAGAGCTGTGAAGGACAGCCAAAAAGGTCCCCTCCAGGCATGAAGAAAAAGACCTGCGAAGGACGGCCAAAAAGGTCTCCTCCAGGCATGAAGAAAAAGACCTGCAAAGGACGGCCAAAAAGGTCTCCTCCAGGCATGAAGAAAAAGAACTACGAATGATGGCCAAAAAGGTCCCCTCCAGGCATGAAGAAAAAGACCTGCAAAGGATGGCCAAAAAGGTCCCCTCTAAGCATGAAGAAAAAGACCAACGAAGGAAGACTGAAAAGGTCCCCTCCATGCATGAAGAAAATTGCAAAGGATGACCAAAACGTCCCTTCTAGACACGAAGGAAAAGAATTGCGAAGGACGGCCAAAAAGGTCCCCTCCAGGCATGAAGAAAAAAGACCTGGGAACTCGGCCAAATGGTCCCGTCCAGGCGAGAAAAGAAAAGACCTGGGAATTCAGCCAAAAGATCATATCCAGGCGAGGAAAGAAAAGACCTGGGAACCCAGCCAAGAGGTTCCGTCCAAGCGAGAAAAGAAAAGACCTAGGAACCCGGCCAAAAGGTCCCGTTCAGGCGAGAGAAGAAAAAGACCTGGTAACCTGGCCCAAAGGTCCCGTCCAGGCGAGAAAAGAAAAATACCCACGAACTCGGCCAAAAGATCCCCCTAGGCAACAGGAAGAAAAAATCGATAACTACACCCCTCAAGTGATATCAAGGTATCGCCAACACACCCAAAGGCCGAGAGTCGATCTTCAAAAGATGCCAAGTCCAATTTAGAAAGATTGAAGGAAGAGGCCAACAACCAACTTTCAAAAGACGCCAAGTCCAATTTAAAAAGATTGAAGGAAGAGGCCAATAGCCAACTTTCAAAAGACGCCAAGTCCAATTTAAAAGGATTGAAGGAGGAGATCGAGAGCCAACTTTCAAAAGAAAACCAAATCCAATACAGTTCCAAAAAGAAGATTGAAAACCAAAATAAAAAATATTCGAAGAAATGCGAGCACCTGATCTAACAATAAAATGTTTGCAAAGACAACCAAAATGATCTGATTAGGCCGAAAGCCTAAAATTGCAAAGGGAGGAAAATTGGTCGAACACCAAACAGGTCCCAAAAAAGTTCCACGCGAAGTAGACAAAGGGTAAGATAACATAATTCGTAATAGCCAAAACCAAATTTGTAACAGCCAAAATGTACCAACAACCCAATATGCAAATATACAAGGAAAGATAACATGAAATCTATTCAGCAATCGAAAAAAGTAGAAAAATTCAAACAAAAGTAACAAGAGCGAAATCCAAAAAATTAATCTTCAGATGCAGGAGGAGGCTCCACCTCGATGTTGACGAGCCTCCCATCAATCATCTCTTTAAAGGGACCAGTAGTAGATAAGTCCACATTCGGGTGAAGAAAAGCCACCTACTCCAACGCATGGGCAAATCCTCCCTCGAATTGTTCGGTGATAGCAAAGTCACGCTCATCTAAAAGGACATCTTTCTCCTTCAATAGATCATCCTTTACTATAACCTCGGCCTTTAGTCGAGTTACCTCCTCATCAGCAGAAGACTTGGTCGATGCTAGAGCCTCTTTCTCCTTTAATAAAACTTCTGTTTGAGCACAGAATTAATCCCGGGAGCTCTCCAACTCTTGTTGTGCCAACCGTAGCTCCTTGATTTCCTTCACGGCCTGGTCAAGATCACCTTGAAGGTTGGTAGTGGAATCCCGATAATTATTTGTCTTCGTTTGGGTGTTCGCATACTCAAAAGTCAACTTCAGCAAAGCATCATGAGCCTTCTTATTTTTTACGGATGATGCCACTTCACGAGCCGCTAGATCGCCAAATTCTTGCTCTATAGCCCTGGCAAAAATGAGGGCATAGCTATTATACCTTTGAAGCACTTCCAAAGACTGAGGTAGCCCCAACTCTCTGGCCTTGAACTGGTCACTCGGGAAAATTAGTTGTTTATCTACCACCGCGCTGATAAGGTAGCACAGATTAAAAATAGACGGACTGGGAGGTCGACTCAGCATCACTCCCACCCAAGCCTCATCAACCTCCTCTCGACTGATAGTCGCAGGTGCCAGTCTAGAAAACAAATTCACAGCGCTGTCGGCTGCATCCCCTATTATTCGCTTGGAAGGGCACTCTTCACCTTGAAGTGCCCTTTCCCCAGCGGCATTCTTATTAGAAGCACCTCCAATCTTCTTCGTTATAGCCTGTGGAGGCCTTTCAGCCAAATCCACCTCCACCACAGGAGGCACCGCCTCAACTGGCTTGGCAGCTGACAGTGGGGACGCCTCAGCCACGACCACCAGAGTAATGGAACGGGAGCGCACCTTTAACGAAGCAATATCCTTAACAGAATAACTTGCACCAAAATAGTGATAGTTAAAAAAGCAAGGCAGAAGAAGAAAATCACTTTTATCAAAAATAAGTCTAGAGCAAGAGAGGGTAGGAAGCTGCTTGAGCTCCTCAATGAACTCTCGTTCCCAGTCCTCCAACTGGTTCTGAGCGACCGTGACAAAAATGGCCGGCTAATCACTCCAGCTATTTGGGTGCAACTAGGTCGAAGCCACATTCAGCGCCCACAGGACCGCCTGTTTGAAGTCAGAGAACAAGAGCTTAATTCCAAACTTTGAGAACATAGTCTCGTAGAAGTAAAAATAAGGCTCCCCTCTCTCACTGGCCCATGAGCATACGACCTCATTCGACCAACAGGGAAGCACTCACACCTCCCACGAACCCCGCAAGCAAATGGCATTGACCATCCCCACCAAGGAATTTGACGGTGTGTAGACAGAGTGGACCTCCATCACCCTAGGGTCTATCTACGAAGGCGGTATCCCATCCTCCGAATCACTCTCTAGGGCCTCCCGAAACAAAATATTGAAGGGGAACTCTACTTCTACCGCAGAAGAAGCGAATCACTAAGTTTCATCATTCCCCTACACAGCGGATCCGCCAAGGCTAGAGGAATCTGATGACCCATCGAAATGGCTCCTTGCGAACAAAAGCACAAGGGTCAAACAGGAGACCCAAGCCAAAGCAAAAAAGAGGGGGAGAGGGGAGAAGAAAAGAGGCAACAACAAACAAGCAATACGCAGACAAGAAATATAAACGACCCAGTAAAAGGAGGATAAGGAGTTACCTCCTCATTTTGTCATTGAAGATGTGAAGGAATGTCGAAGGAAGAGAAGCACCAAGTCAACACAGACACACAAAAGGAGGCAGAAGGCAACAGAACTCAAAAGCAAGCAGAGGAAGGAGAAAGGTTTTTTTGCAAAAGCAAGGGTGAGGGTTTGCAAGAAAAAAGGATTTTCGAAAAAGAAGTGAGGATTTTGAAACTAAGTCTCTGGAAAATATCGCAAAGGAAGTTAACAAAGAGGCAGCACGCCCCATAAAAGGCAATTAATGAGAAAAAACATGCTCCATGACACAATGATTAGTAGTTAATGATGAGCAGTTACGATGGTTACGTTAACCTAAGCAGCACATTTATGAGGAGCGAAGGAACTGCAACATTGTCGATCGGCCAAACCGGATCGCATAGACGACCAACTCCAATGGTAAAACAAGCTCTCGCCTACGACCAAAATCTTGGGGGCTGTGTACCGACTGGCCATCCCAGATCCACTAAGCAAGCCACCTGATCCAACAAGGCCCAATCCAAGAGAAAGAGAGGCCCAAGAATGCCGACCCACTTCTGAAGGCCTTCCACGTGGAAGGGACAATCCAAAGCGATTACAAGTTAGTTACAAAGTAGTTAGGACGTTACTTGTCTAGTATGCCACCCATGAGCATACCCTTACCCTATATAAGTATCCAATAATACTTATGTATAAGGGTTGGATTCTAGTTACTACAACGCAGATACTACCAGTACTATAAGACGAGAATAATTTCCAAAAGAAAGATGGAAGGAGTCCATCCATTCTTCAACAGATCAGCAATCCCTAGATACAAGGTAAGACCTTCAAAGTATCCCTCTACTCATATCCGTTTAGTGGCCTTAAACTCTAAGCCAACGCACTTCTTTTGTTTAGCCCAATAACATACTACAAAGCTATAGGCCAATTCTGGACCAACTCTCATGTAGTCGAAACCAAGTTGTAGGTCGATTTTGGACCAGCTCCTATGTAGCCGAAACTGAGATGTAGGCCGATTCTAGACTAGCTCTCATGTAGCCAAAATCGAGATTGACCAAGAGTTGGTGCTCTTCAGTCTAATACGGCCCCTCCACACCAACAGGACCAAGTCGGTCTTGGCCCCTCCCAGCATCTAACCTTAAGTCCCCCAGCTACACCTTTCTCCAAACCCTTTGAACGCCAATGGAAAGTCCACCTTATCCATCTCTTCGGACTCTAGTGGACAATTCGCTTTTTATCTAACTCTTTGGACGTCAACGAATAGTCTGTCCATTCCCACTTTTGAAACATATATCTAGCCCCACCACCATAGTTGGCACTCCAATGGGACCAAGTCAACCTCGGCCCTTTCCACTCCAATGGGATCGAAACGATCTCGATCCCTTCCATCCAACGGGATCAAAAAGGTCTCGGCCCCTTCCATCCCGACCCGGTCGAGATGGTCTTGGCCCCTCCTACCATCCAACCATCCACACCTCAAAACTATGTAAACTTTGACTTCTCCATTACAGTAGGAGATACGTAGGAGCAAGAGGCAACTCTTGTCAAGTTCTTAATCCAAAAAACTCAAAAACATCCCTTACTCAACTTCTGTAAATATCTCCCTTTCTTAGAAAGGCATAAACTGTAACGTATATGTCACATTGCATTTCATGCATCTAGTTAGGGTAACTATCTTCCAATAGACGTGATGGGGTACTAGCGATCCCTACACGTAACCGACTCCCGAACCTACACTCTGATTTCAGACCAGTCTTATCCATCCATAGGTTTCCTGGTGTTTTCCATAAAAATGACGATGGCGACTCCAATTGTGTCGAGTCGGTCTCGAGACTCTAAATGGGCTGAGTCGGTGGCGACTCTAACAGTATAGAGTTGGTGGTGACTCTAACAGTACAGAGTCGATCTCGACACTCTAATTGGGCCGAGTCGGTGCCAACTCCGCATTCCTTGTTCCTTCCCCAGAAGGGACTCAGATTCCAAACATCTATTGTTTGCTAACCCGCGCCGCGGCCTAGGTTGCAAGAATTGGCCTTTGGAGCTTTTTAAGGATTATACCTTTATTTGTAAAGATAGTGAAAATCAAAATTCTTTAACCTCAACTTGAAATCTTTTCCTCGAGTCAATAATGTTGATGATTAGATTCCTTTTGAAGGTCAAATATTTAATAATGATGATGATACTTATGACTTTTACTATTTATTTGCAGGAAAAAATGGTTTTTCAATTAGATGACATCACATTTACAAATCTAGTAAGAATGAGACTAAGAAAAATCTATTAGGTATTTATAAAAGAGAATTTGTTTGTCATTAGAACTAGTAAACAACACAAAGTGAATGAAGTGGAAAGTCAAAGGAAATGAAAGCTTCAAGGTGTCATTTATTGTGAAAAGTTAGTTACCAAAAGTAATAATCATGAATTATTAGACGATAAAGAGGTCTATTTTACTCCTGATTTCTTGCTTACCGTAGCATTCCAATTGTTGATCAAAATTGTATATTATTATTGTCAAAAGTTGGTTGCTTTATAAATTTGATAATGAGAGTGTTCAAGTTGTAAAAAGGAATAAATATCGACAATCTACCATTTTTCGAGAAAGATATTAGGAACTTTATTCAATCCCAAAGTGGTATTGGCAGAGAAAATGACATTCAATATTCTCAAATTATGTAAAAGTCTAGAAGATATTGATGATGCCTTCAAATATGATTTCACAATAGATGAAAGCAATAAATTAGAGCATATTATATGGACATTTAGGGACTCAATTTGATCATAAGAAATTTTAGGGGATGTGGTTGTTTTTTATACCACATATTGAATAAATTTTTATGATATGTTGCTTAGAATATGAATTGGAGTTGATAATCATGAAAATTCAATTTTCTTTGGTTGTGTTCTATTGAAAGATGAGATGATTCCTTCATTCACATAGGAATTAAAGATGATTTTTCATTTACTTGAAGTTGTTATCATTATTCAATTTCTAACTTCAAAATTTGAGTTAATTATTTATATTTTCTTTATTGTTTTTAGACATTTCTATCTTTTGTCAAAGGAAAATATCCACAAATAATTCTTTCATATCAAGATCTTGCACTTGAAGAAGCTATCACAAAGGAATTGTCAAACACAAAACATGCATTTGTATATGGCATATTGTTGCTAAGTTGTCAAGTTGGATTTCATTTTCATTGGGTTCAAGATATAATGACTTTAAGTGTGAGTTTCATAGGTTGTACCATTTAGAATGTGTAGACAATTTTGAGTGTGAATGGAACTTGATGGTTTCACAATTTGATCTAAGCATGGATTGCCATATTGATCTTTTCTATATCCATCGACAATTTTGGACCCTAACTTATTTGAAGGACTTCTTTGTTGGAACGACAACAACTACACATTCAAAATCAATAAATTCATATATTAAAAGATTCTTTTATGTGAAGACAAGTTTGACAGGCTTTGTAAATCAAGTATGAATCTACTTGGATTACTTATTGTAAATACATTATTTTTTAATCAATTGGCTTATAATTTTGTTGTAATGTATATATATTTTTATAGGTTGGTGGTGTTGTCAAAATTAGAAATCAAGGTAGAGAAGAGGCAAGAATGCGTCAGAAGTATCATAATCCTCAAATTAAAAAAGGTTTTCTTATTGAGGAACATGCTTCAACTATACTCACACCTTATGTCTTTGAGTTGCTTCAATGTGATATCTTGTTATTTGCAAAATATGGAACAACTGAAACTGGAAATGGCTCTTACATTGTGTGTCATCATACCAAACCTGATGGAGGTCATCTCGTAAATTGGATACAAGAAAAAGAATCAATTCAATGTTCTTGCAAAAATTGAGTTTTCTAGAATATTATGCAAACATGTTATTCGTGTTGTAATGGTGAAAAATTATTTTAGTTTCCTTCCTAAATATATTCCTTTTTTTATGGAAATGAGAAAGTCCATTGATCCCAGCATCTAGTCAAATAGTCAATTGCAATGGTGGCTCCTCTATTGAGTTTTGATCTCTAATTCAATGTCTAGAAGCTAAATCTTTGAAGACAAAAGACTAGGAGCAAGTTGCTACTAAAGAATTATAAAAAGTTATTTGAATGATAAATTTAATTCATTTGGAATATGATGTTCCAAATAATGAAGGATATGTTGCTAAAGATCCCATTGTTTCAAAAACAAAGGTCCAGCCAAAGGAGTCAAGACCAAAAGGAGGAGTTGAGGTAACAAAGAAGTCTCATTAGTCTCCAAATAAGTAAATTTTAGTTTTTATATATTATTGTTTTAATTAATGCCTAGACTTATTGAATTCTAATATTGATTAAGTATTATCTTTTTCTTGTTGTTTGATAGGATGACAAAAGGTTGGAGAAAGGCTTCTTAAAATGGAGTGAGTTAGACAAGCGAAATGAGAAAATTGTTATATCTAGAGCTTTATCAATGCTTCTTGATGTGAAGATAATAAATAGTTTTAGCTAGAGTTATTTATAATCAAATTTTATAGTTAGATTTTAGCTTCTGCTTTGGTGCACTTAGGGGGTGGTTGGACAAACCATGTTTAATTGGCAAGACATGTATAATCCACTATAGGTAGTATACCTTGATATTTTTGTTAGATTGTAACTTTCTTGTTGATTTCTACTTAGCTCTTTTTTATGTTAGAGTGCAGCTCCCTTGTTGATTTTTACTTGGTTCTTTTTGCTGGTGGGTATTTATATTAATTTGTATAGTCACTATTATGCAGTAATGGGCTGTCACTATTTTGTTTAGTTAAAATGAAAATTATATAGTCTCTGTCATGTAGTAATGGTGTGATTAGAAATTAAGTGATTAGTCATTATTATCTTGTATAATAATTGTTATGCAAAATGGTGTTATCAGCAATTATAAAGAACTGCATCAATTTAATCCTTTGAAAACTTAATTTAATAAATTTGAAGGGTGGGATTTATAACTGCACAACCCGCAGTTCGTTTTGAAACTATAGGGATCCTACTATTCCTTTTGATTAGTCAAAGAAAGAAAAGAATAGAAAGTACAAACTTTTATTACCAAGTACCATTCATTTGAAATAACAAAGTTGCTCGGTATCAATATTCATTATCAAGTACCATTTTTTTAAGTTACATACTTGTTTTAAACAAACAAAAAATTTGTTCACGACATAGTATCCTAAAAGCTAAAAATTATCATATTTGAGGCCTTTTCCATAAGCAAAACAAGCTTTCATAAAATTTGCCTAAAAGTAGCACTCTGTCAACAAACCATACACATAAGCAAAGCGAAGTTTGTTTTACCCTTCAATTGCGGAGTCTACAATTGTTGAGATGGCATACAATAGCAAGGTATACAATTATTTCTCCTTTATAACCCACAACTTCAGCTATAATATCATCATTGGTCCAAACATCAAAAGCAAGGACAACACTTAGGTAAAACAATAACACTTGCACAAAAACAAAGTAATGAGATCTCATCAATAAATTACGTTACATTTTGTTCAAAGAACTACTTGACTTAAACGCTCAAGAAGTTAAAGATGGGATGGAAACAATTTTATAATTTAGCACCCCTTCAAGTGAAATCATTTAGGAATAAAAATAAAGTTTATACTTTATATTCAAAACTAATGCTACTTGATACTAAATTTACTATGAGATTAATGCAAAAGAGCCAAGGAACTATAAGTCAAATAACTTCATTTTAAGCATTAAGCAATACATTTTTCTTTTAAGTTTTCTAGAATGCTCAGTCAGACATTTTTATCTTCGAACTTTAGTTTCTCTTCTCTCTAAAATGAGTATTGTACCTTTTCCAACTTCATATATATATATATATATATATATATATATATATATATATATATATATATATATATATATATATAATCGAAATAAAGAAAATGTCTTTGTCAATTATAGATGCCAATAGTAAAAGAATACTTTGTTAGAAATCATTTTTACAATTACATAGTTTGTAGTTTAACCTTTTTTATTAGATCAAAACGTCCCAACAATCCGTTCGAAGGGGGATTTCGCGAATGGTACCCAACCACAATGAAGAGCACCACTTAACACTACATGTGTTCTGGTTCAAAAGTCTCATATCCCCTCTCCTTTGTCTTCGTTTCTCTTTATTCTAAAGTGGATGTTTATCTTCTTGCGGCGAAAATCCCCATGACCTGTGGTAGGTAAAGTTTGGTATGTCAGTGATGGAAGTTTCAATCAGGGGAACCGTACACGCAAGACCCTGACGCCTTTTTCTTCCCTATTCTGACTTCATGATGGGCTAGAGGAGGCGATCTATAGGTTAGGACTTGACCCTGCTGACCTGTCGGCCGGTCACGAGGATAACTACCCTTTTAGGATAGGATATCGCGACCATTCTTCCGACAACCTTGTTGATGGCCCTTACTCTTGGCTAGACCCCGAGGTTCTGAGGGTTTCCTCAATTCTGACGCATCCCGACTCACTATTGGGGATGGCTTCAGCCATCTGCCAACCAAGGACGTGGTCGGTCTCTGTGTCGGCTTGTCGGACTGGGGAGGCAGTATGTATGTGCTTGGTCGGAGGGGCCGGACCATTTTTCTATCTCTATGACACCCTCCATTCAAAACTAGGGATAAAACTCCCCTTCACCCACTTTGAATGGGCGGTTCTCCATGCTCTGAATGTGGCACCTACCTAACTCCATCCCAACAGCTGGGCGTTTGTTCGCGCATTTGAGCTCTTGTGTGAAGATCTAGGCAAGGCCCCCTCCCTAGGGGTATTCTTTTGGTTTTTCTCTCCCCGCAAGACTAATCGCGTGGGATGAACTTCGCTGAGCAATAGAGCAAAGTGCAAGCTTCTACGGCCATTTCTTGAGAGCTATAATACTTGCAAGGATCATTTCTTCCGGGTCGCGCCTAGTGACCCAAGTTCTAGACTGCTGACCGATCGCAGTGGACGGTCGTTCTTCCCTTTGCAATGGACGCACCAACCGGCAGTGTCGATCACTGTTGATCTCAAGGATCTAGAGAGCTGGGAGCGCTCCTTTATTGCTGAATTGACGAAGATGCCTGTTCTCCACTGTGTTGAGATCATTAAGGGGATAGGTTTGTAAGACAACTAGAGTTCAACCTTTTTTCTTTTTTTTTTCTTTTTTTAACTTGTTGTCTCTTACCCATTCTGTTTCTTGCTCTTTTCAGGCTAATCAACCAAGGCCTTGGCTAACCTGAGGAAAAGGAAAGAACAAGCTCCACAACAAGCTTCTCCGATGGTCGAGGTGGAGGCCGAAGCTGCTCCTCTTTCCGCTGTCGGTCCTGCTGACTTGCCCCAAGCTTCGCAGGAAGAAGCGTCGCGCACCCCATCTGTCTTCGAACTTGAGAGGAATGCTCCTCCGTCCCCTCCCCAAGCTGACCAAGTATGGAATGAAGCTGACGGCCGTCCTAGCAAGAGGCCACACTTAGACGAGGAAGTTCACATGGATGAAGTCTTAGCTGGTTGTGACGTGTCAGCGCCTCATTCTTCTAACCCTCGACCATTGCTCTACAAGTCTTTTCTTCGTGCAGCGGACCGCACACTGGCATCTTCCTCGCTGGAGCAAGACGTGGAGCGATTGGGCTTAGTTGGGGTTTATGGCGCCCTCCAACAATATGTTGCCCACGGGTTTGCCCTGGCTCGTGCTGTTGAGAAGAAGTTTGGAAATTTGGAGGCCAAGCGGACATCTTGGGCTGAGCACAGCAAAAGCTCTGAGGAAGAGAATCGCAAGCTGTTTTCGGCTCTTTTTGAAGCTGAGACCAAGCTTAATGACTACCGGCTTTCCACTTAAAAACTCCAAGAGGCTTTGCGGGTAGCTCAGAAAATGAACGGGGAGCTTTTGAATGCCAAAGCAGGGCTGCTGCAAGCGAAGTCAGACTTGGAGTTGGGCAATGATTTGCTTCAAGCCGAAGTGAGGAAGCTGCGTGAAGACATTGTCGAACTAGAGGCTGCTCATCAAGATGAACTGAAATCAATGGAGGAATCCCTCAAGTCTGCTCAAGCCATAATTGAGGCACACGACAAGACCATTTATCAACAGGGTATTGATATTGTACATCAATACAAGGTGGGCTTCGCACGTGCCCTTGGGCAAGTTAAATTTCTCCACCCTTCCATTGACGTCTCAAAGGCCGATCCTTTCAAGGAGATCGTAGAGGGTCGTTTGGTATCTGTGGTGACCCCGCCAGGGTCCCCAGCTCCTTAATTTCGCAATTTTCTTGTAATATTGAAACACTTGCTCAAATTTATGAAATTTATGTTTGTTTTTGACTTTAGATTCTTCTCGGGTATACTTCTGCGTCGTATTCTTTTCGACTAGGAATTTGACTTCACTTTTATTCTGTTGTTTTCACGCTTTTCCTTTTCTTTCAATCCTATAAGATCGTACTCTTCTCGGTACCAGTTTTAATCTTTTACCCTCCGTCTTGAGACACCCATGGGTTATCCCTTAAGGAATTTCCTTTTTGGGAAGACGATCGAGCTTTGTAGGCTGCTCTGTTATGTTTGGTGTGAATTCTAGGTCGTTCGTATTGGTGGCCTTTGTGTGATTTTAACTGAGGTGATTTCAGGGTTAATTTTATAGAATTGTCCTCTCTGGATTTCGCCGAAAGCGAGCCCTGGCCGACCACCGAGTATGCGGCACTTATACGAGTTATCCGAGCCAAATTCATGGTTAACTTTGTAGATTTGTCATCTTTGGACATTATCTGAGGCGAGTTCTTGGTCGACCGTATAGGTGGCACTTATAGGACTTATCCGAGGCGAGTCCATGGTCAACTTTGTAGAGTTTCCATCTTTGGACATTATCCGAGGCGAGCCCATGGCCGACCATATAGGTGGCACTTATAGGACTTATCCGAGGTGAGTCCATGGTCAACTTTGTAGAGTTTCCATCTTTGGACATTATCCGAGGCGAGCCCATGGCCGACCGTATAGGTGGCACTTATAGGACTTATCCGAGGCGAGTCCATGGTCAACTTTGTAGAGTTTCCATCTTTGGACATTATCCGAGGCGAGCCCATGGCCAACCGTATAGGTGGCACTTATAGGACTTATCCGAGGCGAGTCCATGGTCAACTTTGTAGAGTTTCCATCTTTGGACATTATCTGAGGCGAGTCCATGGTCAACTTTGTAGAGTTGCCATCTTTGGACATTATCCGAGGCGAGTTCATGGTCAACTTTGTAGAGTTGCCATCTTTGGACATTATCCGAGGCGAGCCCATGGTCGACCGTATAGGTGGCACTTATAGGACTTATCCGAGGCGAGTCCATGGTCAACTTTGTAGAGTTGCCATCTTTGGACATTATCCGAGGCGAGCCCATGACCGACCGTATAGGTGGCACTTATAGGACTTATCCGAGGCGAGTCCATGGTCAACTTTGTAGAGTTGCAATCTTTGGACATTATCTGAGGCGAGCCCATGGCCGACCGTATAGGTGGCATTTATAGGACTTATCCGAGGCAAGCCCCTAGTAGACTATTGGTGCACCGTATCCTGGGTAGAAGTGACATTTCATTAATGTTCAGCTATAGTACATTCGTAGAGAGGCGGCATTCCACGTTCTTGGTATTTCTTTGCCTTTTAACGTCTCCAGCCTATAAGCTCCCTGTCCTACCTCCTTCTTGACCCTAAAAGGACCTTCCCACTTGGGCGTTAGCTTGTTGCTTTTGGCCCTATGGATCATTTTTCTTAGTACCAAATCCTGGAGTCTGAAACTGCGGGGGATAACCCTTTGGTTGTATAGCTTGGCGACTCTGGACTTGATCGCAAATTCTCTTATGTGAGCCGCCTCTCTCACCTCTTGCAGCATATCCAGGTTTGCTCTTAATTCATTCTCGTTTGCATTTGGCTCGAACAGTGCTGTGCGTATCATCGGCTCTCCAATTTCTACTGGGATGACTGCCTCGATTCCAAACGTCAATCGGAAGGAAGTCTCATTTGTCGCCGAATGAGGAGTAGTGTGGTATGACCATAATACCTGTGGCAGCTCCTCAGCCCATCGGCCCTTCGCTTCCTCCAATCTCCTTCACAGCCCTTTCAGAATGACCTTGTTGGCAGCCTCCGCTTGACCGTTTGTTTGAGGGTGCTCTACCGATGTAAAAATTTGCTTGATCCCCAGCCCCTTGCAAAATTCTGCCGTAGTCTTGGATGCAAACTGAGTCCCGTTGTCTAATACTATCATGGCTGGAAGGCCAAAACGGCAAATAATCTTTTTCCATAGAAATTTTTTGACTTTCTCCGCGGAGATAACGGCGACCGGCTCAGCTTCGATCCATTTGGTGAAGTAATCTACTGCCACAATTAGAAATTTGATTCGCCCCGGTGCTAAGGGGAATGGCCCTAAGATGTCCTCCCGCAGTTGCAAAACCGGCCATGGTGAGGTGATTGCGTGCAACTTTTCAGGGGGTGCTTTGTGTCCTTCAGCGAACCTCTAACACTTGTCGCATCTTTTAACATAATTCATACAATCGCTTTTTAAGGTAGGCCAGTAATAACCATTCCTAGCAATTTTGCTTGCCAGGGCCCGCCCTCCTATGTGTGTCCTGCATATTTCTTCATGGACCTCCTTCATTGTGTACTCAGCTTCCTCCTGGTCCAAACATTTAAGGAGGGGAAAGGCAAAACCCCTTCTATATAATCGTTATCCAACCAGAGTATATTTTGTTGCTTCCTTCGTCATTCTTCTAGTTTCTTCCCCATTCTCAATGATCTGACCGTCTTGAAGAAATTGGATCAGCGGCGTCATCCATGTCCTTTTTTCTTCGACATTCCATATCTCCTCTCTGTCTATCGTCGGTGCTTCCAGGTTTTCATGTATGACCGACCTCAACTGTCCTCTCCTATGGGTGCTGGCTAGCTTGGCTAGCAAGTCGGCTCGCTTGGCTAGCAAGTCGGCTCGCTCATTCTAGTCCCTCGGCACGTGGATTAATTCGAATTTTTCGAATCCGGCCGCCAGCCTTACTGCCTGCTCCTTATATCTAGCCAACTACGGGTCTCTTGTTTGATATTCATTATTCACCTGTCCTGTCACCAATTTTGAGTCACTTTTGGCAATCAGGCTACTCGCTTCTAGGTCTCGGGCCAACCTCATCCCTGCCAACAACACTTCGTACTCGGCTTGGTTATTACTGGCTCTGAAATCGAAGTGTAGCGACTATTCTATGAGAACGCCCTCGGGTCCCTCCAGTATGACTCCTACCCCAGATCCTGATTGGTTTGTCGATCCATCGACCGACAGATACCATTCACCTCTATCTCTGGCTGGGAGGTTTTCGGGGGTCAGTTCCGTGATGAAGTCGGCCAGGACTTGTGCCTTGACGTGGCCTCTTCGTTCGAATGAGATATCAAACTCTGACAGCTGAATGCTCCACGCAACCATCCTTCCGGCCATATCTGGCTTCCTCAAAACTTGCCTTATAGGTAGATTTGTTCTGACTATTACGCTGAAATTTTGGAAGTATGGACGTAGTCGTCGCGAAGCTACTACTACGGCCAGGGCAGCTTTCTCAATCTTTTGATACCGCCATTCGACACCCTGGAGTACTTTGCTGGTAAGGTATACAGGTCGTTGTTCTCCTCCTTCCTCCTGGATCAAAGCTAAGCTAATAGCACATCAGATATTGAGATGTACAAATATAGAGGCGTACCTGGTCTCGAGCGGATCAGCATTGGCAGAGCAGCCATCATTGCTTTCAAACGCAAGAAAGCTTCTTCACACTCATCCTTGCATGTGAATCTCCCTTCTTTCTTGAGAGTGGCAAACAAAGGTGTGGCCGTTTCTACCGCCTTTGAAATGAAACGAGCCAAAGCTGTGACTTTTCCCATAAATTGCTGGACCTCCTTAACGCTTCTGGAACTTCTCATGTTCGTTATCGCCTGGCACTTTTCTGGGTTTGCTTCGATGCCTCTCTCGCTCAGCACGAAGCCTAGAAACTTCCCTGCCTGCACCCCAAATGAGCACTTGTTTGGATTCAGTTGAAGCTGATGTTCTCTGAGGATATGAAGCACTTGCCCCAGTGCTTCACAATGCTCTTCCATCCCTTGGAACCTGGCTACCATGTCATCAACATACACCTCCACATTCGCCCCTAAGATTCCTTTGAATATCTTATCCATTAAGCGCTGGTAAGTGGCTCCTGCATTTTTGAGACCGAACGGCATGACCTTATAACAGAAAGCCCCTTCGTCAGTGATGAACGCTGTCTTCTCTTCGTCCTGCAAATGCATCCGAATCTGGTTATATCAAGAGTAGGCATCCATAAAACTTAAGAAAGCAAAACCCGCGACATTATCAACCAGTCTGTCTATGCTGGGTAGAGGATATGAATCTTTAGGGCAAGCCTTATTCAGGTCAGTATAATCTATGCACATCCTCCATTTACCATTCGGCTTCCTGACCATTACCACGTTGGCTAGCCAAGTTGGGTACTGCACCTCCTGCACGAAGCCGACCGAGAGCAACTTGCGGGTTTCTTCCTTCACCACTTCTCTCTTCTCCTCCCCCCGCTTCCTCTTCTTCTGGGCAACTGGCTTTGCCCCCTCTTCTATTGACAGCTGATGGCACATAAAACTGGGATCAACACCCGACATATCTCACGCGAACACGTCATAGTTAGCTTTCAAGAGGGTTATGAGCATGTCCTCCTCCTTCTGACTCATGGTCGTCCCTATCTTCATTATTTGTTCTCGTTTAGGTCCTAGCTGAACCTCTTTTAAATCTTCTGCGGGAAGGGGCCCTTCTCGTTCAAATTGGCTCCTTGGATCCAGGTCCAAGTCAAGAGCGTTTACTTCGTCTGACGGCACATGCCTCTCCACCTTTAAGCTGTCCTCATAACATCGCTGGACTACATGGGTATCTGCCCACACACTCCCTACCTTCCTTCCCACCGGGAATTTCATGCACAAGTGTTTAGTAGACACGATCGCCCCAAGTCTGTTTAGTACTAGTCGCCCTATGATGATGTTATACGAGGCAGGGGCATCCACGACCATATATAGCACTGGGACGGTTCTACTGACCGACCGTTCCCCGAAGCAAGTTTCTAATTCAACCGTTCCCAAGATTGGGACGCATTCTCCTGCAAAGCCATATAGACTCCCGGGGCATTTCTGCACCAAGTCGGCTGGCAATTGCATTCTTTCCAACGTAGCCCAGTAGAGGATATTGGCTGAACTTTCTTGATCTATCAAAACGCGCTCCACCTTGTATTTGGCTGCCACCACCGAGATAACCATTGGCTCGTCTCGGCCTGACGTCTGGCCCCTTATGTCTCGGTCGTCAAATGAAATGGTGGGTGTGGGCTCTCTCTTCCCAAGGGGCGTTATATTCGCTCTTATTAACACCGTTTGAACTCTATCACTCGTCGCCCTTTCTTCGATATCCTTCCTCATCTCTCTGGAACTCGGCTGGGAGTTTACCATTCTGCCTCCCGAAATTGTGGTTATGGTACCCCTGTGAGCAGGGGTTCCCTGATGTGACCTACTCCTTTCTCTCCTACCTACGCCGGTTGGCCGACGCAAGCTTCCTTCCTGCAACTGGCGTCGCCTGGGTGATACCTGTTGAACATAGCGATCAAGGCGGCCGGTTTGCACTAGCCTCTCAATTTGCGTTTTCAACGCCCAGCAATCCTCAATAATGTGGCCAAACGCTCGATGGAAGTCGCACCAGCTATTTTTTTCTTTTCCCATCAGCTTTCCTTTAGCCTCCTGAGGGTATTCCAACGGAGAAGTGTGACAAATCTCATGTAGGATTTGAGTTCTCTTCTCGGTAAGGGGGGTGAAGCGTTGTGCATTCTCATTGGTTTTGGAAAGCATGGGCTGCTTGTCTTCCTTTGTTTTGCTCGCTTGCCTTACTTCCTTCCGTTCAGCCCTTTGTTCTAACCTCCGCCGTTCATACTGGTCTTCTTCCATCTCCACGTGTTTTTCGGCTCTGGCCCGTATCTCCTCCATGTTTACTGGTTTTCTGAGAGCCAGCGCATCGCTAAATGATCCCGCCCTTAGGCCTTTCTGGAAGGCTTTGACAAAGAATTTCTGATCGGGTCGTCCCACTCTAACTATAGCATTGTTAAAGCACGCCAAATAGTTTTTTAAACTTTCTCCTTTGGTTTACTTTATATCAAAAAAATCTACTACCTCTAGCTTCTTCACCTTGTTCGCAGCAAACTGTGACACAAAAGAGCCAGCTAGGTCCTTGAAGGTTTGAATGGACCTAGGTGGGAGCATGGCCATCCATTGCATCGCCACTCCCCTCAATGTTCCTGGGAATAGTTTGCAGCTAAGTCTATCGTTCCCGCCGCTGATATACATCTGCGTCTGAAAGGTTTGCAAATGCGCATAAGGATCTTGGCTTCCGTCGAAAGGTTCTACAATTACCTCCCTAAAGTTCGGAGGGATAGGCGTCTCATCTATTTCCTTACAAAATGGTTGTCCCAAGAATGGTTGAGTCGCATCTTCCTCACAGTCCGCCTGGTCCCGCTCATTTGCTGCCCTGAGAGATGCTATTTGTTGGTGGAGTTCCTCTTCCCTTCTTTTTGCGGCTTTCATAGCATCCAAATGTCTTTCCTCCGCCTGGCGATATCGTTCTTTAGCTTCTGCGTGCCTCTGCTTAGCTTCCGCACTGAGTCGCGACTGCTCGTCACTCCGCACCTGAAGGGAGGCTACTGCCCAAAGTAGCCTCTGCAACGTATCTTCGTCTCCCTCGTTGGTGGAACTCGCTTGGTTTCTCGTAATCGGCATGGCTCGTATCTCGCTCCTTTTGTGGTTGTTGGGATTAGTTTTACCTAGCCCCACGGTGGGCGCCAAATGTTCTGGTTCAAAAGTCTCACATTCCCTCTCCTTTGTCTTCATTTCTCTTTATTCTAAAGTAGATGTTTATCTTCTTGCGGCGAAAATCCCCATGACCTATGGTAGGTAAAGTTTGGTATGTCAGTGATGGAAGTTTCGATCAGGAGAACTGTACACGCAAGACCCTGACGCCTTTTTCTTCCCTATTCTGACTTCATGATGGGCTAGAGTAGGTGATCTATGGGTAGGGACTTGACCCCGCTAACCTGTCGGCCAGTCACGAGAACCGTTCGCTATGCTTGGACGGCCTACCGATACAACATGGATGAAGGAATAAGAGTATGCATTGAAGAGGATTAGCCAATATGCCTTCTAAAATGATGTTCGGAGAAAGAAATTATAGCGCAAACTAAAAAACAGATGGGAAAAAAAAAGAGGGAGAGCTCACTTGAGATTACAAAGTTGTGAATTTGAAATTTGAAAGGAATACTAGTCAATGTAATTTTGTAATGTGAAAAAATATTAGACAAGAAGAATACATAATGTTAAGGCAATAACAGCTCACTTGCATAGGTGCATACACAATGGTGAATACGTAGCGTCAAGGGGTGCAAGAAAAAGAAAGACAACGTGGTAAAGAGGAAAAAAAAAGTTATTTATATTTTAAAAATAAAATAAAATAAAATTACATAACAACCCTTTAATTTATGTTTTGTCTAAGTAAAATGGTGTTGAGGCTAATATCCACCCTCAAATTTTAGTCTTTTTTTTTTCGTTCCCTAGATTTGAAATTGTTTTTTTAGTTTTTACATTTTAAAAATAGATTTTGGTCTCTTGTCATATATGAAAAAACAAAGTACAAATCATCATTTTTCATGTGTATAGTTGAAAATTGAAGAACACTTTTAACCATAAATATTGTCCTCCAATATTCTTCAATTTTCGACATACACATGACAAATGATAACTTGTACTTTGTTTTTCACATAAGAGGAGGAACTAAAGCTAGCTATTTTCTAAATGTGAGGACTAAAAAAAATAATTTTACATTTGAGGAACAAAAATAAAAATTTACTCAAATTTAACAGACTAAAAATATTTAAGTATACACGCTGCTCACACACACACACACACACACATATATATATATATATATATATATATATATATATATATATATATATATATATATATAACAAGCATATCAAGTAAGATGAGTTTTTATATACATGAAAGGTTAGGATTAAAAGTTATTAAATGTTCACACCACTATCTAAAAATGTCACATGATTTTATAATTTAATTTAAACCATCCACGTGCGATTGTATTATCCAGATTTACTTCTTTCACTCTCATTATAACACTCCTCTTATTTGATATGCTCCATATATATATATATGAGAAGGAATCCACTTACTCTAAGAATAACTCTAAGAGAGGTACTCTCCATCCTCACCTTTCATTTTCTTGCAATCTAACGGATAAGATGTGTCACTCATTAGAATCATTAGATTGCAAGAGAAATGAAGGGTGAGGATGAGGAGTAAATTTAGAGAGAAGATAATCGTTAATAGTAACAGAAGAAATGAGGATCTTGACAATAAATACTCAATGTCTTTCTTCACAAGTTCTCTAGCACGGTTAGTCTTTTTCTATTGAAGAGGGAGGTGTAGTAGAGAGTTCTAATTTCTTTCCTTAGATGTGATTAGAGGAGTTTTGTGCAAAAAAGTTTTTCTACTTATTTACTTTCTTTCAAATTTCTTATCAACTGATACATTGACTTACTTTTGTCTAGAGCTTAAAGAGATCAAATATCTTCTTTCTAAAAATAAGACAAAACACACAAACCCTAACATGGAAATGAATAATATATCATAAAACATATAGCATAGGATAACTTAGAAGAGATAAGAGAAAGCAACTCTACTTATAAGAGATAAGAAAGAGAATCTATGTGTATAAGTGCAAGTCTCTATGTGATAAAAGGTAAGTTAAAAGATAACTTCACTTGTGAACATTTTTAGCAAGAATGATTAATGGACAATTTTATTACTAAATATTTGGACTTTTTTTCTCAAACATGAGCAATTATATAGATGATTTCTTACTTCTTCAATTTGTACATGCAATAAATAATTAGTTATGATACTTATCGATAATTTTTGTTATTACCAAAATATACAGGAGATAAACATCTTTACATCTTTGATTCAACATATTAAAAAAAGGATTAGATTATGTGAAAAAACTCACTTTACAAGATAGAATGAGTTATTTTTTCCATTAAATTTTAACAATTCTCATTAATTAATAATAAAAGACTAAATTATAATTTTAATTAGTTATGTGAAAATTGAATTTGATTTTTTAAATTTGAGCTAATAAACAATTATCATTTTATAAATTTAGTGTAAAATTTGTTCCATTAAATTCAAATACATGAAAATTTTGAAGTTCAACTAATGTTCTTATTAAGAAAAAATCATAAACATAGTAAATACATGAAAAGTAAATCCCAAGCATACAGAAAAGTAAAACCCAACCTTGTACATATTTTTATCATTTTTATTACTACTTTTATGCAAACATTATTTATATTTTATATAAATGAAACTAATAGAGCAAGTTTCACAATTTAAAGAAGTATAAAAAAATTGTACCCTAATATCAAAAGAAATAATTGTTTCATAAAAAATAATATTAACTTAAATTTAAAACTTAAAAGACTTTCTAAAACGAATTTTTAAAATAAAATAAGAAATCAAAATTATAATTTAGCTATAATAAAAAAAAGTATTGAAAATATATTACAAGCATTTTCTCCAACAGTATTTAACAAAACTTAAATGATTAAGTTTTAAAGACTTAAATACAAAATTTCAAAATTATAAAGACTAAATTAAATGTTTTAAAACCATTAAAAACCCAATTAAAAATCTAATAAAATTATTTGGATACCAATCTCACCAACATTATATTAAAATATGATATCCATACAATAATTTACAAAACACTTTTATATTTTTCTCTCTTTATCACAACATTTATTACAAACCTATTTCTTTTTAGTTGTAAAATTTGTTATACAAATTACTTTCTACTTTAAACTAACATTTCAATTCTAATCCAACCACAATTAAACCAGCAAAGAAAAAACGCTAACAATACACTTTTTGAACAAACTTTCAATTATTAGTTAAAATTTATTAAAATTCACGTAATTTTGTAAATCTGATTTTATATTTAATAAATCTCACTCATGATTTAATAATTTTTAAGAAATGTGTTAGAAAATATGTTGCTAGGAGTCTTCAACTAATGAATGAGACATGAATTATTCCCTTTGGCCCGCCTAATTTGAACTGACATTGGTTAATAAAGCAAACGAATGGAGATGTGGAAAGGAAATATAAAGCAATACTAATATGGTATCCCGAGTTTTAATTATTATAAAATCAAAGCAGAGGGCACTATATATGTATATGTACCGACAACATCCCCAAACAACTTCCTTTGCACATAAGCAGTCACCAAAGGCATAAGCATATATCCTAGCTCATGGCGTATTTTTGAGTCCATGAACGGGCAGTACTCTCGTACTTGGCTCTGTCAGTCTTGTACATGTGAGCAATATCAGGCACCAAAGGATCATCCGGGTTCGGATCTGTCAGCAGGGAGCAAATTGACAGTAGCACCTGCAAGAAAATGTATTATTTATAATCACTCTGAATTAATGTGACAAGTGTAAACCCTTCCTACCTTGGAAACTGTAAGAGCAGGACTCCACTGCTCTTTCAGAATGTCCAGACAGATACTTCCATTGCTGTTTATGTTAGGGTGAAATACCTTCGTTCGGAAGGAAACCTATACAAACCCACATTCTAAATTCAGTGAAATTATAAGCAAAACGTTACAAAACAGAAATATCAGAGGACCATAAATGCTTCACCAATATGCTATCCAAAACTGAGGATGTAAAGGTGGTTCTTCATAGTGGGTTTCGAGGAAATAAATCATCCTATCCAATCACTTTCAGTTTTGTTCTTTAACCGTCCAATTAGTTTCATTTTAAAATCTGATCCAATTTATTTTCAATTTGGATTGGATTGATTTATGGTTTTTAAAAGTCTACAAATATCAAAGTATCAAACATCACATCTCATATATAACTCATAGCATAGTTCAAAGCATAATTTATAATCTTACAATCTCTCAAATAACAAATATACAATAGATAACAAATTTCTAAATCATACAAGTTCTTGAATATATGAACATGTAATTAATTATTGAATAATCTTGAATACACAGCCAAGTTCAGTTCAGTTTGGATTGATCAGTTTTCAACAAAGTATCTGCAATCTGATCCAATCGAATGAACAAACAAATGAGTTTTTTCAGTTTAAAATTTTATTGGTTCAGTTTTTCCAATTTTGAATTTTATTGGTTTTCAGCTAATTTGATTATCGGTCTTTCAATTAAGTTACAGTAGTTTGTATAGGATTGAATTTCAATTGGTTGACGAACACCCCCTTACTTCCTTACTTGCACTTTACATATTTAAATATCTGGTTGAGTCCATGTCAATGACAGGGAGGCTTTTGTTTGCATAGTAGTTTAGTTATGAAAGCATAATAATCAGAGATCATGTCTCAATAATATTCTGACAACAGAAAATGGTTTAACTAAAATGTCATGGCATGCCAACAACTACACAAGAATTTTTAGCCAAAACACAATCAAACAGTTAACAAACAATTCAATATAAAAAAAAAGAAACAGACAAGTATTTCATCCCAAGAACATATTATTCCATTACAATATCCTATAAGACATTAAGGGTCAACAATCTCTTAAATGCTAATATAGTAAGTAGTAAAATGCATAGCAAGTAAGCACTTGAATTCATCAAGATGTTTAGGCCTAGTTAGTCACCTTTGGTGGCTTAAATGGATAATCCGGTGGGAAGTGAATGGTCACCAGGAATACACCACCAGCATAAGGGCTGTCTGCTGGACCCATAATTGTAGCTTGCCAATGAAACATATCATCACCAACAGGACCTACCAAAGAATGGAATATAAGAATCATGATAACCTTCCCATAGAAACAAAGAAACTTTAGGTGTACTTGATACAGATACATAACCAAATATAATGTTATTATACTAATATTACATTTTAATTTTTATACATGTACTGTATTATTAATCACAGATGGCGGTGTGGAGTGACTGCCCTAAAACTACTACAATGAGATAGCAGATGGCAAGATGGCCACTTTTGTGAAACTTTAGATTTTACATATGCACACAAACAGACACACATGCTCAAATATAAAAAGTTGCACAAAATTAGAGACATCCATATGCTGACAATAGAGAACAGAGATAAATGATGAAATCATAAAAGACATTCAAAAGAGAATATTTACTGCAATATAATGGAAGGGAAAATAATCTGAGAGACAGAGAACAGTGAAAGAGTGATCTGAACAAAAATAGAGCTTCAGAGATAGTGCCAGGGAACAGAGTGATAGGAATAGATCTCCTATTATTAAGGTCTGAGAGGAGGCGCAAGGTAGATGTAGAGGAGCATAACCCTTTACAGGTTACTTTCATTGTAAATAACCAACTAACATAAGTTGTTAGTAGTTAGTTAGATCTTGAAGAATAAATAGATGAGGGGAAGGGAATTGAAGGATAGTTAGTTGGTATTATGGCTAGGGAGAGACCTGGATGTCTCGAATATCCAGGGAATTTACTGTTCTTATATAGTTTCAGCTATTGGTACTGTACCCACATTAAGGCAGACTTGAAAACTAGGCATCATCAATAAAGATTCATTCTTTTACTCACAATTCTGATCCAGTTTCTATCACAGAGCAAGGCCAGAAACACAAAGAAGAGCTGGAAAGTGTCAGAAATGGGCAGAGATGGCACCAGAAAACAGTGGATCATGTTTCAGAGACACAAGGGCACATGACTATTTCAGAATAGGGTTTCAATTTCAAACCCCAAACATGGGAAGTGAAATCACATAATTGTCTACCATAATAAACCTTAAAGTGTGCAGTATTATGGGGGTAAATAGGGATTTTCAACCATTAATCAAAGTTGAAAGGATTAGTGCCACAAATTCATGCAATTTACAACACTACAGCAGCTGCAATAGCTGCAACATGAAAAAGTAACAAGGCCTGAAAATGGATGGCAGCCTAAGGCTGCAATGCAACGCTCCACCACTATAGCACATGATCAACCTATGGCACACACACACATGTTCATACACAATATATCTTATCCATTTATTACTTCATTTCTATTTCTATCACTTTCATTTTCATCCCAACCAATCTAAACCCTAATTTGTTATTGGGGCTACATGAACCAATGATGAAAAGTCAAAATCCAATTCAATAATGTACTCATGAGAAAGTAGACTGCTCCAAATGTAGAAATATTGATTTATTTTGCTGCAAATATTATAAACACGGGGCATCATTCTGATCTATTGAAAGTAAATAATATTATATAGGACTAAATGATATACACATATGCAGGTGCAGAAGGGACCAAGAGGGAGGGGGGAGGTGAAAGTAAAAAATAGAGAGAATGTATGTGCAAACAAACCAGCACTGCAGGAAACAGGAGGGTCCTTCTGCAGATCCTTCAACTCCTTAGTAATGCGCTTTGAAGCCATCACAAGTGTACCTGAATTTAAGAGACAAATTCCAGGCTTCTTATTTCTTGGTGCAATTTGTGAACCATTATAAATACATTAAATAGGACGCATTCCACTCCAAAACAGAATGAATAAAACCATGAGCACTAAATTCTTAGGACAGAAAACACTCAGTCTGAGAAAATCAAAATTCAATTCAATTTACAATATATGAAGGAAATACAAATAAATAAATGTTTTGTTGCAGTATCAAAAAAGGATTTTGCAAAAGATCAAAAGTCAATTTTAAATCAAACATGAGGCAAAATAACTGAGAAAATTTTAACAAGTACATGAAGTTACTTCCTTCATTAAAAATAATTGTCATTTAAGGTTTTGTATAGATTAAAAAGATATTGAATACCTAAAATTTCAAGGAAAACATAACTACGTTTGACAAAGTTACCATTTTACTTCATCAATGCTCTTTATCATTCCACTAAGTGAAAATACATGAGTACAATAAGAAGAAAACAAAAAAGGGCTGCCTTGATCATGAGTAGGTGGGGTCTGTGGAGCCAGGATGAGGAATGCTAGTAACATACTCTCTAACACTCTACTATTGGGGTTAAAATATTGGAAATTACAAAATCAAATCATGAGTGAGGACTAATTAAATAAGGAACTAGACCAACTTAAATTTTTTATTTCAAATAAATTTCAAACAATAATGAGTGTTTAAAAGATGGAGTAAGGTGTGTTGCCAGTCTCTCTCTTTCAGGATATGTACACCCTTGTCAGGAGACAACCATCAAATAAAAAAAATCATTAAGTTTTCGTGGTTAGCTTTTCCAAAATGACAAACAAAACAAAACTTCTGAAAGTGACAATTCTTTTAGAAGGAGGGGCAACCTATAAAACAGATTATTCAATGCATGTAAAAGAAACAGGAAATAATTTAAATCATCACAAAACAAAAGAGCCGCCATGATAGCATAATAGCCAATTCAAGGTATACACAAATAACTTTTTTAATTTATAAAAAAAAAATATCCCTCAGAAAATATCAGAGACCATTATTTAAACACAGAATTGTTTTCTTCCGATTTCTTCAAACAAAGTGGACTATATAGCAAAAGATTTTGCAACAGAATAATATGAAGTCAATTTTCAAACAAACTTCTTTTTGTACTATCTATCTCAAAAGTAATATTAATAATTATGACGAGTAAAAGAAAAATTATAAGGTCCATCAGAACCAACCTACAGATTTTCACCAAATAATATAAGGGCCAGTAGTTAATAACCAGAAGTGAAACCCAGGATTTAAACCATACATGATTTATAAGCGCACAGTTGAGTGTCCAGCATCAAATATCACAATCTCAAAACACCCAAATGAGTAAAGGAAAAACAAACACTAAAGAAAAGCTACCAGTTCCGCTGTCAAAAAGCAAAAAAGAAAGAAATAAAATCAAGAAAATAAAAGAAAAAAGCGAAAATAAACCCTAAAATCAAATTCCGCCTCCATCATAATACGATAAAGCAAAGAAAACGCACAAAGAAAGTGTTGCAGAGAGAAGAACAGAGGTAAAAATCGAGAGAGAATCGAAAAGGGTGAGACATACCTTCAAATCCTAGGGTTTGAAGTTTGATCAGCGATGAGAAAGCGTTGAGGAGTGGAAGAGTGAGTCTCTGATGCTATTCCTTATATAATCTTCCGTGCGTGATGCGTCCATTCGATGCTTGCCATGCACGTGAGCTAAATAAATAAATTTCGCACTCTTTCCCTTATCTTTTTATTCTTCATTATTCTATTCTCCTCGATATATACTATATATTATTAATTATTAATAAATTTATTATTTTACACATGACAGTTATACATATTAATTATTTATTAGAATTTTAATATGTACATATTTTTATATAATTAGAATTTATAATAAATAAATATATTAAATATATAAATTAGGATAAAAATAAAATATTAATTCCTAATTTTTTTTATAAAATTTACTTTTAGTTCTAAACATTTTTTTATTAGTCTTATAAAATATTTGATATCAATTCAAGTTACAATCTCCACCATGTAACTAAATATATACTAAGTCCTTCAAAAAGTTTTCGTCATTTGTAGTCTCTCTTGTCAAATTTATAGTTAAGTGATAATGATATAGTCAAATAACTTATAATGTAAACTACTAGTTTGACATGACAGTCACATAAAAATTTGTTGATTCAAGATATTTGTTTTCAAAAATTGTTTCATTAGGAACATTTTTTTATAACACTATAATCACTAAGTTAATTACTTTATTTTGGTTAACTACATATATTTAAAAGAATTGAATATTTTTTAGTAGTTTAAAATTATAAAAAAAATTTGCTAACGAAAATAAAGTTTTGATAATAATGAATACATTTCTAATTTGTTTTTATTCTCATTTTTTATTTATTTTCACTTTTGTGATCACGTTATTATTTAATAAGAAAAAAAAAGTTATATTTTTTATACATGTAAATTTTATATATGTAAATTTTATATAAAAAATACTGTAAGGTTATATTTCGTAAAATTAGTTGAAAATCTAGTTAGAAGATTAAAAAACTAGATGGTAACTCAAAATTAGTAGTAAATAGCAGATAGCTCAAAGTAACTAAAACCTAATTAAGCAAATTTATTACATTATAACTGGTTGATAAAATTATATGTTGAAATAGTTGATGAAAATAAAATGACATAAATGAACATATTTATTTATAAATATTAATTTATTTTATTGATAAAATATATTTTAGGTATTCTAATTTATATAAAGTGAAAGGGGATTTTCGATGCACACCTTATAGAAATATTTTATTTTATTTTATTCATTATTGGTATTAAAAGGGATAATAAGTTTTAATGGTTTCATTAATTTTGTGTTGTGAAGTAGTTTGGTTATTGAGTATTTGAAATTGTTAATTCATTGATTGGGTTTTATACATTCACTAGTTTTTTCAACTTCGTCCATTTCATTGGTTAAATTTAATATGTAAGTTTTATGATTAAAATAAATTATTATAGAAATATAAAAAATATTTATATTAGATAAATAAAAATCAACATATAAATTGTAAGGACAAATATTTATATAATAAGAAAATAAAACTATGTACAAAACTATATTAATATTTAAATTACATGATAGATATGCAGGGATATCAATATATATATTATAGGATTTGTTTCAGAAAAGTAATATTATAAATATTTACAATGTTATGTAATTAATATTTATATATAAAATAAAAAGTAAAATTTTAATTTAGTCTCTAACAATAATATTATTAATTAATTACATATTTGAAATTAAAAAAGTACAATTAAAAATAATATTGTCATTAATTTTAGTTTATAAATTATCAAGTTGTTTCTTAATATTAAAAATTAATTAATAATCCTCATTTTAAAATTAAATTAATTTTTAATATTAAAAATATAAATTTTATACTATAATTAATTGTCTCAAAAGTTGCATAGAATTATTCATATCATATAATTAGAGAAAATAAGTATCAAATAACCATGATAAAGTGTTCAATAATCTTATTTACAAAAAATATTAAACATGACTTAATATAATAATTGTCAACTTAATGTAGTGATATATTTAAAACTCTATCATCTTTCACTATATTGACATGTTTAAAGTTTTAGTGGATAAAGTAGGGAGGAAATTAATTTTGATTAATGTAGTCAAGATTCAAATCAAGAATTCTTTTCAAAGGTGTAACATCTATATATGAGATAAAATCAAATTATTTTCACTTGTAATAGATATATAATTATGCAATTCAACGGATATCTTGAATTAACCGAAAAGAGAAAGTATACGAGTCAAGTAAAACAAACATTCTATTTTTAACTTATTTTTTTAACGCATCAAGTGCATGCTAGTATGCCAAACTAATCATATAACAAATAAAATATCAGTAAATTATCTAGATGTCTAATCATATATTAAAACCAAATGCTAATGGACAAAAATAATCACATATCTATACCAAATTTGATCACATAACAAATCAAATCAATAATAAATTTGTATCAAATAATCATTCTATGTCAAATATCATTATAACAACTTACTTGATAATTATAAAATTTCAAAGGTTTTACATAAATGAATGAAAAGACATGTTGATAGGATGATAACTAACAACATAAATCCAACTTCTAAAGACTTAAAACAAAATTTTAATTTATTTTATATTGATGTTGTTTTTTGCTTTCTACTATTTTTTTACCTTTGGTTTCTTTTTTTTTCGCCAATTTTAGTTTTTGCTTAAAAATTGTAGTTTTTGCTTTAAAATTGTAGTTTTTAGCACTTTTAGTGGATTTCTAAGTTGTGTAAATTGTGAATAGTTACACCATTCTTTATTGAGAGGTTTCACAACTCGATTTGGAACCATTTTTTCATCTTTAGTGTAATATGTTGGCTTGAAAATTAAAGCATGAACCATTTGTGATAGAGTAATTATCCTTGTGAGATTTTGAGTCTTATGTGTTGATGACTTACATCTTATCATTCTTTTCTTTCTTGTGTGATTTGTACATATGTTGCTAGTTATTCTAGGTTTTGCTTGACACTTTTTTACGCCTCTTGTCTCACATGCATTATTAATATGATTTAGGCCTTCTTTCTTTATATTCACTAGTCAAATGGACTTGCCTTCCTTTAAATTCCTTGTTTACCCTTGTTGAGCCTATCTAACCCTTTCATTATAGCTCATTACAAGTCCTTAAAGTGGAAAACCATAATTTACCCTAATCTGAGGAGTTAAAGGAGCTTTGGAATTGTTTTGGGAATGAGTTCCAAATAAGTGGGGGAAAGAAAAATAGAGTTTCCTTTTTATTTGGAAGAACTTTTTCTAAAGACTTTCTACTAACTAACAAGCTTTTACTCTGTTGTTACTCTTGTTTTTCTTTACTTTCTTTTCTTTAATTTTCTTACTGTTTTCTCTCCTGATTTTCTCTCTTTTTCTTTCTCTTTCTTTTCTTCAGCTATTTTTTGTTTCATTTTTATTTGATCCTCTAAAACTTCTTTTGGAGTTAAAAGTTTAAGATTTACCTTATTACCCCCATGCATAAAGGAGAATTTTTTAGTAACACCATCATGCGTTACCTTCCTATCATGTTTCCATGGTCTTCCTAACAGGACATGGGTAACTTCCATTGGAACTACATCACAAAGAATTTCGCCTTTGTACTTGTCTAATGTGATGGCAAATGATACATTCTTATCCATAATTATTTCTCCAACCTCACTCAACCATTGAAGTTTATAGAATTTAGGATAGAGAATAATAGGAATATAAAATTTATCAACTAGTCTTTGACTAGCTATATTTACACTACTTCCTCCATCTATTATTAAAGAACAATATTTGCTTTGGATCAAACATCTTGAGCGAAATATATTTTGCCTTTGAGATTGATCTTCTCCAACAAAGGTGCTCATCAATCTCCTCACCAACAATAGGTCTCCTTCATAAGGTGCTTCTTCTCTTGAATAGCAGCCACCTTCACTTCCTGATGTTGAAGTTTCCTCTTGGGAGCTTTCACTTTCAATGTCCCCATTTTCTCACAGAATCATTGTTATTTTTTATGGGCATTATGAGGCAATATGTGTAACAACCTAGTTTTTATGCTATTTTATTATTGGTTGTAAATATTGTATTTTATTAATTATTATTAATAAATGATTTAATTGTTTTATAATTAAATAAATAATATTTTAAGAGAAATATATGTTGAGTTTTAAATTGGATTTTAATTAATTAAATTAAGAAAAATAGGCTATTTAAATTTGATGAAAGCTTGACCCACATCAGACAATATAAGCTCATGTCTCACCTTCTTTTCTTATATAAAGAGTGGGATAGCTCAAGTCCTCCACCAAACATTATGAGCTCATGCACTGTCCCCTTTTCCTATATAAGGAGTTGGATATGAAACAAAGGAAGGGAAGAGAGTCTCCAAACAAGTTGGGATTGATGCAAAGCATTGAACCCAAATAGTTTGAATCTTTCTCATCTCTTAAAGCTTCCTTAAGAGAGTTAGGACCCTTTGTTTGGATTTCACATGGGCTATTAGAGGGAGTTGTGAGGCCTATTCTATGGTTATATAAAGGATTGACTAGAGGATTTGGAAAGATATTTTTTGTTGTGTTAGTTTTCCTAAACACATGATTTCAAGTCTACATAGTAGAGGAAGGAGAACCTCTGGAAGAAACATTAAAGAACAAGAAGAAAGACCTTGAAAAATGTGTTCTCTACATCTATGCTTCTCCAGGTAAGGGGGGAGTGAGAAATCTTGCTCAAGGGTATAGGTATGATTGTGGATAGAGGGGTTAGCCCTAGATCTTGCTTGGTGTTTGTGTTTGACTGTTTTTATCAACCGACAAAGTGTTTAGTCACTTTTATACTTAGTTCTTGTACTTGAAGTGCTTGTGTTTGATTGCATTTGTCGTGCAGGTTATGCATGCCCTTGCAAAATTTGTGTACGCCCATGCAGAGCCACGCTGATTGTGTACACCCATGCTACCAATCTTTGTTATAGGAGTTTATGTGATAATTGAATTTAATGCTTATTTGTTAACCTATATGCTTATGTGAAATTTACTGTTGTTGTTATTACTGAAATTGCATTAAGAACAACAATATGTGATATAAAAATGAGTAATGAATAATAAGGATAAATGTGAAGGGCAACCTAGTTTATGAGAGACAAGAATGAGCTAGAGAGACATTTATTTAGTGACTAACCTAGCTTGTGAGGGGTCAAAATGATGCTTACTAATCGTAATAAGGATAAATGTGAAGGGTAACCTAGTATGTGAGAGACAAGGATATGCCTAAGGGACATTTATCTAGTGAATGACCTGTGATGGGTTGAGAGATGAGGGGTTAGCTTGTAAAAAGGTAAGAATGGTCATCATCGATCCAATGTGGAAAAGAGAAAACAACAATTTAATTGAACAACATTCATGCATATTTAATGAAACAAGTGTGTAAGGAATGTAGACGCGAACCCGAGTGGTAAGGTCATTAGACCTCTTGGGAGCTATTCAATATGGAAGATTCTAATGGCCATGACTAATCCCATGTGCCAAATCATATGATGCAAGTCGAGTAGTATCTAACATGCTACTAAAGGGATATTATGCTAGTGTGGTATGGCTAACCATAAAGGTAGAGAGTGGTAGGGTTTCCCCTAGCCTACTTCCTAGATTAGAGTTGGTACCACATGGTATACAAAGTAGTGTTAAGAGTGCATTGCCAATATTCATGTGCATAATTATTTGTTATTGTTTTCTAATTGTGGTTTCTTATTGTCTATTAATTATGTGTTGGTGTTATTCTTATTTCCTATGGCTTGTAGTTAATGGTATGAATGTGTGCTACTTAAGGTGTGCTCATGCCATGAGCTTAAATGGGGGTACATTTCTTACTCTTTTCCATTGTGTGTTATCTATGTTTGAGCTAAATGCCATATTGTAGGTGATGTTGGGAAGGAGTTTGAGGATTAAGTTGGGGCTCCTCATTTACTTTTCTTCCCTCTTCTTTTGTTCTTACTTTTGTTTTTGGGTTATGCTTTGATACGACATGTGATATCGAAACATTTTTTTTTTGTAATTATTTTACATTACGTAGTTTATATATATTTTACAACATTAGAAATTGGTCTTTGGAGTGCCATTATGGACACATGTTTGTTTCAATTACAGTATATGACCAGATTGTTTTTGAATTCTTTACCAATCGATGTATGTTTTCAAATTTAAATTGTTCTAAGTTTTATTTTATTAGTATTGTTAGTATCAAGGATAGAGGGTGTCACAATATGACCTTTACCTAAACACTTAAAACATCAATGTTACTTGATTTAGAAGTGTTAGGATTAGGAATACTTACCTTAATTACCTCATCTTTGTGTCCTTTGAAGGGTGTACTCCCCTTCTTAGGACTTTTATCCATATTTAGGAGATTATTTTTTCTCCTTTCCTTACCCTTCCAATTGGAGCTTATGGTAGGGTGAGTTCTTTTTCCATGCCTTTTAAGTTGAAGTTCAACTTTTGAGGCTTGGTGCACAAGTACAGATAGAGATGTATATTCATGCAATTGAACAATGTCTTGTATATCTTTATTCAAGTCATGAAAGAATCTAACTATTATGGCTTTTTGTGTCTCAATAAGTTATACTCTTATTAGAGTTACTTCCATATTATTAAAATACTTTTCTACACTTTTAGACTTTGATACATTCTTTGTAACTTTACAAACAAATCACTTTTGTAAAAACATGGTATAAATCTCTCTCTCATTTCTCTTTTTAGTTCATCCCATGACTTAATGGGAGCTTTTCTCATACCTCTTATTTGAATGACAATCTCATTTCACCAAATCAATGCATATCATTCAAAAGACATAACAATTAGCTTGACCTTAATTATATCATCACAATCAATACATTCAAGATTTTGCTCTACCTTTATTTTCCAATCATAATAATCATTTGGGTCACCTTTTTACCAACAAAAGGAGGAATTTTACCTTTGATAAGGTCCATGGGAATTATTTTTGGTTCATCCCTAAGTCTACATGTCTCTTTATATAGGCTTGGCTCCCTCACGCTTTAGATAGCCTAAAGGGTCTAAGGATGTTTGGATAAGAGGATTGGAATCCATGTAAGGAGGTATATAATATAGCTAGCCAAACAAGCTAAAGCTATACTAGTCTAAGAAGTGCAGTGCAAAGGAAACTACTTTTGGATGAGCTTTTGACACTTAAGAAGTTCAAACTAGTTTGAGAGGAAAATTATATATCTTTGTCTTAGCTTTCTAGAGGAAAGTTCAAGTGTGCATGTGTGTACATGTGTGTGTGTTTGATGTATCCCTTCCCCCTTTTTTTAATGTATTTCGTGTTGGGTATGATATCTATATTTACACCCTACTTTTTGAAGTACTATGATGATTTGGTTTGTAAGTTCCTTAAGGCACAAATATTTTCATTTTCTATAATTTTGATGCACGAGGTGTATTTTAGTATTTACTCCTCATGGTGTTTTATTTATGTGTCTTAACCATCTCAAAATGTGAGAAATTTACGCGTCTATCATAATCAAGTTAATACAAGGACTTTTTCCTAATAAATATAAGTTATATGCATGTTATTGTTTGATAGTTGTCATTGTGACAACAACTGATAATTACAAAATTAGGTCATGATTCCTTGATAAGAGTTGTAGATCTTTTTTCAAGCTTTTCATAGATACTAAGATCGCCTCAATAGCATTCTTATAGTCTAAGATATGACTCAAACAAGGACTAAAGGTAAAAACACATTAAAATGTGAGAAATATCAAAGATTTTCATTAAATGTCAATTAAGTCCAAATATACAAAACTAAACTAGAATATAACTTAGGTACAATAAATATCCAATAAAGTCAAGTACAAAGACATAATTAGTATATGTATCAAAATTAGTTGATCAAATTGCCTTACACTTAAGCTTTTGCACTCTTAGGCAAAATAAAAAATAAAGGCCTAAAGTTTCTCAAAAATTAACCGACATATTTTTCATTGAATCCAAAGAGTACAAGGTAGCAAGTAAGATGCAAAGAAGAAAATAAGTTAAACTAAAAGATAAACCAAAATGATGCTAACTAAAAACAAATCCAAGAGACTAAAGAAGCAACAATGAACGAATATAAATATGCATGAAAATTTATCTCAAAAAAAGTAATTCAAATACAAGTAAAACTTACTTTGCCTCTTTGTAACTTTTCCTTCCTTTTTCTATTTTTTACCACAACAATTTTTTTTTTGCAATTTTCCCTTCTTTATTTTTTTTTGTTTTTTGTATATATATATTTCTTTCACGTTGCCACTTTGCCAAACAATACAAACATTAAAATTTTCAAACAACCCAACATCATAACATTTACACACATAAAAAAATGTTGGGCACATCCCTACACTTATTTAAAAACTCAGTCTTAAAATAATTCCAAAGCTCCTATAATCTTTAAGATTAGGGTGAATCATGGTTTTCACTTTAAGAGCTTGTAATGAGCTATAAAATGGAGAAAGAAAGGGTTAAATAGGTTTAAAAGAAGGTAAAATGGAATTAATGTAAGGTAAGTCTAATTAGCTTGAGGCTTAATCACAAAAAAAGACTTAAATAATCTTAATAATGCATGTGAATGTAGATGCATAAAAAAATCACGTCAAAACCTAGAGTAACTAGCAAATACGAGTGAGATCACATGAAAAATGAAAAGAATGATATGATGTAATCCATCCATCAAATAAGGCTCAAATCTCACATGCAAGAATGTTTACATATCAAGTCATGAAACTTCTAAACTAAGAATGATGCAACTACTCAAATCCTACAAACTTAGAAATTCAATGAAAAACATGTAATTTTTTATTTTTCTATTTAAAAAAATAGTATGAAAGTGCAAAAAATGCAAAAATAGTAGAAATGCAAAAAATAACATATAGTAAAAAAAAGAAATAGAAATAATAACAATAACAACATAAAAACAATAAACAACAAACAAAAAATAGAAATAGTAAACAAAACAAAAAATAGAAATAGTAAACAAAACAAAAAATAGAAATAGTAAACAATAAACATAAAACAAGATGGAAAACAAAAATAAAATTGCAAAAATAAAAATAGAAAACAATAGAAAATGGAAAACAGAACAACAAAACAAAAACAACAAGCACAAAATTCTTAATTTAGAACAAAAAAGTCCTAATAACAAAAAAATGAAAACTAAAAACAATTTTTTTACACTAAAACACCATTGAAGAACATGCAAAGCAAATAAAAACATCACCTAAAAATGTATGATCAGTAAGCTATTTTTCAAAAATTCTAAATTAACATCTCCCACACTTGAATTACACATTGTCCTCAATGTGAGTACAAAACAAAGGGTAAAGAGACAATTGTAATAAATAAGGAGAGAAAACATCCTTATCATGGTGGAAAAAAACATTGATGTTAAAGTTATCTATCACCAAATTCTCTACTTTACTCATATCTTTAATCTCTAAGTTAGATCCCTAGAACAATAACATCCATCTAATCGACTTTGGATCCACATCCTTTGGCAACTTCTTTAATAAGAACCCTAAAGTGTAATGTTTGTGAAGTACTTGTAGAAACCTAAAAAGCCATTCAGAAAATCGTGGTGGAATTTTTCCACCAAGCGCTCAAATATATGATCAATAAAGGGCAAAGGACTATGATCTTTTCTAGTTGCTTGGTTGGGTCTCTTATGATTAATAGAAACTCTTCAATTATCATTCTCTTGTCCATCATGGAGATTTATGTTGCTAATAACTGGGAGGTTTTATTCTTATCTAAGTATGCATCTTTAAGCTCCAATGAAGGCAATTAGCCAATGGAAGGAATTGTTTCTACTACCTGTAAATCAACAAAGTCAAATTTATATATACTTGTTCTAATCAAGTTGTTGCACTTTTATTCTATTGAATCTTCAGATATGCCACCATCATAATTGGCATAACCATTCTCTAGGTCAGTTTAATTCATGTTTTCTATCTTTACATCTTCATAAATGAATAAAAATGATATAAATTGTTGTTCATCATAACCACCAATTACAACATCCTTGGAAAGTAAAACATGTGTTGAAACATAATCTATATGCATCCAAAATAACTCAATATTTTTTATGATAACAAACATTATGACTAAGTTTTTGACAATGTTCTTAAGTCTTCAAGAAAACATGTCATCATCATATGAAAGTTTGGAATGCTTCTATATGAAAAGAAACTTGCCCTTTAAACAAGTTCATCTTTCATGTCCAAACAAGTTATGTCATTGATAAGTGTTTTAAGTTTTCAACACAAATATAAAAAATAACTAGATTACCTATGATTTATATAGCATAGGGTCAACCTAGGTCGAATCTCTCAAGGACACATGTATTTGTGTGATGCCTAGTGTGGGAAGCAAAGAATAATACAGAATATGGGAACGCAAAATGCAGACTTGGACAAGGAATGTAAAGGCAGGGTTTTTTTTTGTTAGAATTACAAAGTAATTGCAAAAAGTAAACTAACTAGCTACAAAATTAAGGACAACTAAACAATGAACAAATAGTTAGCATATCAATCCAAGGTTTAACAAGTAATAGGTTCTGATTCTTAATGATGGATGTGATTCCAAACCAACCTAAGCCTTAAGAGGATCGCCTAACATTCGTCCATTGTCGACTGAGGGCTTACACAATCACGACCTCGAGTTAGCAGGGATTACACATGTGGTTGATTTTAGGCTTTCTATCGATTACCTAACAAGTTGCTAGATTGGTTCTGATCGGCCCCTAACCTAACGTGATCTATTCTTACACATGCATGATCATGACACAAGCAAGAACAAAGAAACAAATTAGGAATCACAAATAGAAAAGTAGAGAAATGCAAACCAATTCATTGTAGAACTATTGTATTAATACATGGAGTTGTTGATACATGGAATGATGGACTTAGCCTCACATAATGATTGCCATGGCAGAGCTGTAGTGTTCCACCGAAGATGGTCAGATATAGAGGGGTTAGTCCACCAGAGTGTGCCATCTAAACTGGTCAATCTCCTCTAGCAACTAACTGCTATCCAGACTCTGAACCTGCATCCACTCGATCGACTGGACACCATACTAAAGCACCATGAAACACTAATAAATGGAATGAGAGTGTATGTGTGTATGTGTGTTTGAACTGAACAATACAATTGTCCAACTCTATAATCAAGCTACACACCTCTTTTTTATACACGTTTTGACTAACTAACTAACTAAACCTACACTAACAGAATTAACAGAAATAATTGACTAACAAACTAACAGCTAATTGAAATAACAAACTTAACGAACTAACTATCTATTTCCTAAATGGTCGCATGCTCGAAATTGCTGGAGCGAAGTCATTCTTGTTGCTAGGATGAATTCAGATAAATGGGACGAACTCAGTAGTCGAAGACAAAGTCGGCATGTGGAGACAGAGTCGGCATGTAGAGATGGAGTCAACTACTAGAGCCGGAATTGACATGCAAAATGGCACAACTACTGATGATAGAGTCGGCTTGGCGAGGAACTCCTCTAGCCAGGACTACTTCATTTAGCCAGGACGATTTCGATCTTGGCTGGGATGACTTCATCTGGGACTCCAGTTTTGACCTGCAAAATGAGTTTACTCTTTTTATTAGCTAAAATCCTCAAATTAGCATAGATTTGTATTTTCCTTGTTTTTAGCTCGATAATCTAAATCTTAGCTATTACGTGATTCTTAGCTATGAAATAGGGTCTACTATACCCATTTTAAGGCCTTATTGGGCATCTAAAATATGAATTATCAGACCCCCACACTTAAACTTTTGCACTCTTGGGCAAAATTGAAAGAAAATCATCAAGAAAAAATGAAAAACAACTGATTGTGAGAATAAGATATATTTTCAAATGAAATCATCAAGTTGATAAATAGACTAAGCATACATTCACCCTAGAATCAAGATATCCAAATAATTTGTGCAAGTTACATTTTTAACATCCAAAGTGAACAAACAAACACAAAAATTTAAAGTGTAACCGAAAATAATAGAGCCCTCATAAGGTATGTGCTCTCAATCTCTCAAGTGTTTAGGGTTGTGTTTACACTCAAGCACCCTATGTTAACTAGCACTACTAAGTTTTGACTAGCCTTTAAACTTTTACAACTTGAACACACATGCAATAGTGATTAAATAGGACTTTTGTTAGGGTTGTAATATGGCTAGGGTTAAGGTAGGATATAAGAAAGTAAAGTGAGTTTCAATAACCAAAGGGGAGAGAGGAGTAATAAGGAATAATTCTTTATAAGTATGGAGACTAACTCCAAGATACTACAAGTCATTTATTTTAAATATTTCACGTAACTTCCAATGCTTTACCTTTCCTTTTGTGTTTTTTTCTTTCTTTTCTCACTTTTTATTTTTCTTTTGTATTCTTGCGGCCTTGTGTTACATTTTTCTTGCAAACCTTTTTTTGCTTTTGCCGCTTCCTCTTTTATTCATCCACCATTTTCTTTTTACACCCTTTTCTTTCTTTTTCAACAACCCTTTTTCCTTAAATATAGAAGTATCATTGGTGCAAACTACTTTTTTTCAATGTTCCTCTTACTCGCAATGCCTTAGAGTATCACCCCCACACTTATGTGGAACCTACTCCCAAAGCAATTCCAAAGCTCCTTTAACCCCCAAGGTTTAGATTGGTCATGGTTTATCGGCTTTTCGGCTTGTAATGAGCTACCATATAAAAAGGGATTCATTGCAAGGTAGGTCAATTTGGTTAGTAGCTTATAAGAAAGAAGGCCTAGATCATATCATTAATGCATGTGAGACAAAAAGTATAAAAGAGAGTCAAGGCAAAACCTAGAGTAATCTATCAACATAGATGCAAAATCACACAAGAAAGAAGAGAATGGCAAGATAAAAGCCATTATTATATACAAGGCTCAAATTCTCACCGGTTTAAATGCTCTATCACTAATTGTTTCAACTTTTAATTTTTTACTCACTTATTGCCTAAAGATGCAAAAATTTCCTTCCATGTCAAGTTGAAAAACCTCTTATCTAGGATTATGCACTACCTCTTTGTGTTTTATTCAACCTAAAGAAATTCATTTAAATTTTGCAAAGCATTTTCTCAACAATCAGAAAATAGAAAAACAAAGAACGGAGAAAAACAGAAAACAAAAATGAAAAACAGAAAGAGCAGAAAACGGAAACAAAAGAAACAAAAAAGAAAACAAAATCGGAGTCAGCATAAACTCGGCATATCATGAAACCGGAGTCGGCACAGACTCAGTAAAAACAACACACATGCTTGGAGTCGGAGTCGGATTAGAACCGGTAAAATACAACACATACGAATGGAAATAAGCAAAACAGAAACACTACTCCCAACTACACTACATCCCCCCACACTTAAATGATGCATTGTCCTTAATGCAAGCTATGAACATAAGGAGATGGGGAAATTTCTTTAAGGTATGTCTTCTGGAAGGGCTGCTTTCACCAGCGAGATGCTTTCCACCTCTCCCACCATCGATGTCAAACCTTCATAAAATGGTTTTATCTGGTGCCCATTGACTTTGGAATTCCTGTTATTAGCTTCATCTCTTAATTCTACTACACCATAAAGAAAACATTAGTAATAACAAATGGTTTGTCCCATCTAGAACGGAGCTTACTGGCTATGAGCTTTGATCGGGAATTAAACAAGAGCACCTTTTGGTCGACTGGTAAGCGTGTATTTTTAGTCGTCTTAACGCGCATCAAATAAACTAAAGCTAACTATAGCATAGTGATAAGCTCATTTTTAGTCGTCTCAACGCGCATCAAATAACTAAAGCTAACTATAGCATAATCAACCCTAGGTCGAATTTTCTCAAGGACACAGTGTGCTCAATTGTGGATTAGTGTGAAGTGAAATGATGTAGAATCTGAGGTGTAGAGTATTGACTCGTCTCAACAACTGGCCGAGTTGCTCTCGGCAGAAACCGAGCTGATATGGTCTCAACAGAGACTTATCAGACTTGGTTTCGGCTAAGTGCAGAGTCGACACTACAAAGTTGGATTGACTCTGTCTCGGATTTGTAAAGTAGTACATAGGGGGTTTTAATAGCGCAAACAATAGAAAATAATGAATATAGAGAATAAATGCAAAGGGAAGTATGCTACTACTACAATATAGCTACTATAATTATTGCGACGTAACTGTGTTCGTGCTCAATTCCAATTAATTCAATTCCAGTACAATTTCTTCACTCCAGTTCTCAGTCCATATCAGCCTTGCGAATGCTATGACAATCACCACAGATTTGTCCATTGCCATACCGAGGAATTACGCAATCGCTACCTCATTAGTTGGCAGGGATTAAGTTCGGAGCTGATTTTAGGTTCTCTATTAACAATTCGTTAAACGATTACCTACAAAATTAGCTAAACTAGTTCCAATCGGCTTAGTTTAACTTCATTCATGGTTCAATTGCAATCGCGGATTAGTAATGGGGAATGAGATGTAGTAATCTTAACTACCCTATTATATGCAAACTATATATATGGTAGTCATTCCTCTCCTGACCTCAAACTCTTTCCCACAAAACACCTTAGATAAGGTTCTACTCACCACTTCAATTTTTCCATTCATTTAGGGATGACAAGTGGTGGAGAAGAGTAACTTTATGCCAAGCTTACCCCATAGGGTTCTCCAATTATCAAAAGGTTATGTTTACAAGGAATGAAGGTGAATTATATAGTTTCCCATCACACCTAACTTGTGGTTGGATAGAAGGGTATCCTTTCTTGCTATCCAAGCAAGCTAGAAATCTATCCTAAGCTAGATTATCCATAAAGTCAAACAAGCTAAGACTACATTATTTACATAGCCAAACAAGAAAGCCTTTAGTATATTTTAAGAAGACTTAAGCTAAGATTTACAAATTCTAGCCAAATGACATTATCGTGCTTCTAAGAGATTAAGGAGCAAGCCCATACTGAATATATGGTTAGGCTTGGGCTTGGGCTTGAGTTCTCCAAGCTTCTAAGAACTCTTAGCTTTAGATGCATTTCTTCTTGCAATCTTCTTAGCCTCCCTCCAGTCATAGGGCCTTTGAGAACTTGATTTCTCTTGCCTCATGCTCCTCCTCTATGTCTTCATGAGTGCTAACCAGATCCTTATCATCTACAAAGTATGGGCTACAGGCACACCCTACTTTAAACATCATGCATCATTTGTTATTATACGGATAAAAGACATTTTCAAGTCTTAAGAAATTCATCTTAATTAGCATTTCACTTTAATCTTTTATACTCATCATACACATAATTCATCTTATACAACATCTTAATCAAGTCTTTAATATATAGATTAATAAGTATTCAACTCTCCAACCTAACAAGTTTTCTCACTACTAGTAGATTCACCCAGCAAGAAGGGTCATTTGCCCAACAAATCCTACACTCAATAAGATATGTCCTTGGATATACACATTCACTTAGAGAAAGTCTAGCCTCGCCCAACAAGTAGAGTCACAAAAGCCTTACTACATTTAGTCGTCCAACAAGTGTCACACTAGCTCAACAAACCAAGCCATAGTGACTAAAATTCTAAAACCTCACAATCCTTACTCAGCAAGAACACCTCATCGCTCAACCAAATGAGCTATATAGTGCTTCAACTAAGAAATCTCACTTATTTGCTCAATGAGTGGGACTACTTGCTTGACAAATGAATCCATGGAGATTTCACATTCACCATTGTACTTATCTCACTCAGTAAATATGTCTTTTCGCTCAACGGGAGGAGCCACAAAAAGCCCCCTAAAATCTCACCTCTTTTTCACTCTATAAGTGGGAGGCCTTGCCTAGTGAATGAACTCACTTGAATTGCCTAACCAAACACATGACTCACCTAACCAGACATTAGACTCACCTAACCAGACATTAGACTCACCCAACCAGACATTGGACTCACCCAGCCAACATTAGACTCGCCCATATTCATGTGTTCTTAAGCTTTTGCCCAGCAAGAGTTGTCTCTCACCTAGTGAACATTCAACAGAAACCTAGAAAATGGGCATTCGCCTAGCCAAAGCCCCTAGACAACAACATCTAAACTCTTCGAAAATCATCAAAACTCAACTAAATCAACATATAACTTCACCAATAACTCCATATCAACTCATATACATTATCTAAACATGATTTAACAACAAAAATTGCATACATGGACAAATCATCACCATCACCATCATCATCTTGCATAAAGCTCAAAATCTCATAACAATGGCTACCAACTCCAACCAAATTCTACTAGGCAATCCTAAGCATATAACCATGTATAAAACAACAATATAAACATATTCAAGCACAGGAAACATTAAGGCCAACTTCCCTTACTTGTTGTAGACAAAAGGAATGGAAAAGTTTAAGGAAGGGATTAGAAACTTGATCAAACTTGGAGCTTGAAAGCTTGTGAGTAAGGCAGATGAAAATGTAGTGAAGATGACTGGTTTTTGCTCTACATATTAGCCTTAAACTCAGCTAAGAGATGGCTTTTTGTAGGAGCTAGGGGAAGGATTATTGTCCAAGGGTTAAAAGGGGTTTGATTATAGAAGAGTTAAAGGAAAGCATGGAAAAGTGGTTTTTGCCACTAATGGTAAAGATATTAGTTGATTGGATCTTACCATAACTGGTTCATTTCACTTTTGAATTTTATACCAAAAATGGTAAGTGGTATAACCACCTTTTGTCAAAAATAGAAAGTCAACTAGTGATTTATCTCGAATGTGCTAACTACATTAGGAGGTGTGTTGATGACACTGATCCAACAAACTATAATTGGAATGTGTAAATAACCATAATTCATCAACTCAAAAGACTTCTCAACTTTGTCATCCAATTGTTACGGAAAACCTTGCCTCGATAAACATGCATCAAGTCGTTCTGATCTTATTTGAGACTTTCTTGAAAATTATGCAACACCACTCAATACAACTTATTATTAATTATTTTTCCATTGAAATTATATTTAATTACTATTGTAGTTTATCTCAATCACTTAATTAATCACATCAGAAAAAACATAGTGTTATCAGTTGAATTTCTGATAGGTTAGCATATGCAACAAAGTAAACCTATGAACACTAGACATATGTGACTCTTTGAACCAACCTTATGTATGATAGCTTTGTTTGGCATTTATTAGAAGATTCTTCCTTCGACAAACAAATTCATCATAAAAATGGGGACCTTCTACATCAAGTCTAATGAGAGCATCATCTACAACATTAACACCACCAAAATCTTTTTGCCCCATCCTTTTATAACATATGTGCCTTCTTGAATTCACCATGTGGCTTCAGCAATGGCTCCAATGTATATGACAACTTCAACATTAATAGATGATAACCTCAACTACACAATTATTCTCAAGTAATAATTTTCAATATCATATCAATAAGAACTACATGTTTGAAATAAATATTGTAGTTTAAGTGATGTTTAAATTTGACAAAATAAGTTGGTTAAGAAAAAGATTGAGATAAATAAAGTTGTTGAGAATTTGAATTCAAAACAAAATAGGCAAATAGATAGAGTTAGATAGATTTTATTGTTGAGAAAATCTCAAAGATTAGGATTCACACGAAGACTTCCTATTTACCTAATCTTCTTATCTTAAATGTTCCTATAGGTTCTCTTTGAAGGTAGATTAACCTATGCTAACCTACGTTTCCTTTCACGATACGAAAGTGTATCTAATTGAACGGATTCCTACTTTCATGGTAGTTATGTTCAATTAGATTCATTATGTTCTTTGATAATCTATTGGGTCATTAAAGGATTAAATCTACTTGTGTGGTTTAATATTTAATTTTCCTCTCTAGAGTTCCAACAATTAAGTTTACCTTTCAATTCTTTCATAAGTGTCTAAGGTTATGAAAAATGACAACTAATCACTTTGCATAGATAAATTAATAGGTAGAAGAATTAAGAGGATAAACCAATAAAATATGAAAATAATTTAATTAAGCATAAAAAATTGTCAAAGGTTATACCTCAATTCTAGAACAAATAAGACTACTCAAACATAGTCATAGAGAAAGCATAAATAATTTACCAACACTTATAATTAATCTGGTAATTAGTAATAATCATCATTTAAACATCTCTTGCAAATAATACTAATTTCATAAACTTTTTTAATAAAGAAATCACAATGAAATCATTATTTATCTCCTTTTATAAAATAACACACTTATAATATACATTATCACAAAGTAATAGCAATAAACACTAATTTAAAGAAATTAAGGAAACCAACACTTCCATACCATTTTCCCCAAAAAATAATAGTGTAACCATTTAAATAGGTAAGACACTTTATTCACAATAATTTAATAACAATGATAACCACATTAATAAGAATATAAAATATAATTTAAACAATTCTTAAAAATTAATGTTAATACTAATATAACCAACTTCTTGGATTAAAGAAACATCATAAATCTAATACTTATTAATTTCTTTAGTATTTGAGTTACTCATACCAATTTACAATGGAATATAGTAAAGATAATTTAAGAGACAAGGAAAAGCTCAAAATATTACATTTTCTTTAAAGCAATGTACACATTTTTTACTAGTCAAAATAATTTAATTTATTTAGTATATAATTATCACAAACACATGGTATCACATACGCTCTTAATTTATTATGCACATACAACTACCACATAAGGCATACAATAATCTAAAAACTAGGATATTACACCAGGTACCAACAGTAAAGCCATGGGTTGTTGGACCCCTTTTGCAAAAGGTCCTAAGAACCTTTCTATGTTAAGGCCCTTCGTGGACCATATTGCTCCATGATTATGGATAGGATAGAACCACCGTGAGCTTATGGTGGTCAGTCATTAGAACAAGGTGTTGTCCATGCCTCAAGACCAACAAGTGAACAAATATGTGGAGAGGTCCAGGCTGGCACCTCTTGTACAAGTATGCTACCACATAGTGAACAAAGGCATCTTATCTATTTTTGTTAAGCAATGGCACAATGGCATAAACTTCATCCACCTTTTAGTAGGGAAGATGATCATTCTAGATGATGTATCATCTCTTTTACATTTACTTGTCAATGGGAGGCTATATTCCTACCTAATACTATAGTACGAGGAGGCATGAGATTGCATCATACAACTGCTCAAGGTCACCTATGACTAGGCACATGTTGAGACTAGTTGAGGAGCATGTGTGTTACTGACCTAGTTGTAGGAGTTTTACAATGCACACTTCCAAGTTAGGAGTGTCAACTTAACAACTAGAACTTTTCTACATCATTTGATTGATTGCATAATCTTTAGTGACAATAGTTTCAAATGCGTGGATGTGATATATTTGGAGATTTTCCACAATCTAGATGTCTGTATGGAGTATACGTGGGTGTCTCTGCCTTGGCATACTAGTACGCTAAGCTCAAGTTGGTTAGTATGCATAAAAAAGTAGTTAGAAGGGTATATGACTCTTCTACAAGTGCCAATTTTTTATATGATTTTTGTATTTGTTTGTTTTACAACAATTAAATTATGTTAATGATTTTACAAGCTTGGATATTTGAGCACTTCTTAACCATTGACTCTTGCCAATTGGCCATAAGATATATTAAGTAGCCACAAGAAGGGCACTAGTGACATGCTCACCACTCAGTCAATGTTCGATGTGTTGCAACCGTAAAAGGTCATCTTGGTGTCTTATGGAGCCCACAAACAGGTGTAGGCTTTACAAGACCTCTTGGACTTCTTGGGATTCCTCAAAGCATGCTTATTGTCAAGTACCCATCTACTAAAAAGGGTGCTAATAGTTTGGGCACGTATAAGAGATTCCTCACTTGCCACATGTTATTATAGAGCATGTATCTACGGCCAAGAAATGTGATGAAAGGTTTATTTAGTATCTCTATCACATTCTTGATGATGGTAATAGAGGATATGTACGGGTGATTCGACAAAGTACATGGATAGATAATATCCTTATTTCCACCACATTTCCCTTTCTTATATCATACCTAAACAAGGAGATCCTTTAAGACATCCTTCAACAATACCTGTGCAACTCCCTACAAGCGATCAAACATAATCTGGTTTGAGCAGGTCTCACACTTGCTTAATAAGTATATATATTTTGTTCATATATATTGAATGACAAACACACATTCATAGTACTTGTTTATGTTAAATTCTTTTTTGTATAGTTTATTTCATAGAGTTTCTAAAACACTTCATGCCATGTTTGATCTGAGGATGGTTACTAAGAGCACTTATTCATGATGCATGGAGGCTTACATAAGTAGGCATTATTTTGTATATAACATGTATTATATGTAAGTATGTTGACTTATTTTTATTTGTCTAATATTTTCACCTCATATTTTATTTATCAAATTATTCAACTATTAAAGTTATTTAAAACAAATAAAAATTTTAAACGATAAAATTAACTATATATATTTTTTATCATAATTTCTTCAGCTCATCAAAGTTATTAAATTATTCAATAAACAGTAAACATTAAACACAAATTATAAATAAATAAACTATACTATAGAAACTAGTTTTCATTATGAATTACAACAAAAATACAAAACAAAAACTAACTCTTATGTGAATATGGAAACTAATTTCCATATGATTACAAAAACTAATTTATGTATGATTTTACGTTATGAAAACTAATTTTCGTAAAGTGTATTTAGTTTAAATATAATTTTGGTCTCTATAATATACTGCCTTTTTAATTTTTGTCCTTGTATTTTTTTTAAATAGTCCTTGTAATTATTTTCAGTCCTTGTAATATATTTATTTTATTTTTAATGCTTATAATATATGAATAATTTTCTTTTAGTTCCTATCATTTATTTTTAAAAGTACTATCTCAAAATGAACAAAATATTATAGAGACTAAAACAAAGAAAAATAGATATATTATAGAGATGGAAAATAATAACAAGGACTAAACTAAAAATAAATAAACTTTACAAAGACTATTTTAAAAAATAACTTTACAAAGACCAAAAGCAAAAAAAAAATTATTATTATATAGAATAAAAATATATTTAAGCCAAAATATTTTCTTTAAAAATTATAAAATAAAACAATTTCCAGGCAGTGCAAAGAGCAAACATTGGATGCGAATAGCAACTCTCGTATGTTATTCATAGTTTACAAATTTTGTTGTAATGCTACTTGTAGAGATAATGAGACAATGTATGTTGACCGGTTGGTTTGAACAAACTGAACATAAGAATAATTTATGCTTTTTCTATTTTTCCTTATCACTATTGTTTTAGGTATACGAAGGTTAAATTATAAAAATTTGTTCTGGTATTTTGTCTTTTAAAATATTCATTTTGATTATTTAACTCAAATCTAAATTAATATCATCCTTTTAAAAATTGATTGTTTTTATTTTGGAACATAGTTTTAAACTATTTTTTGACTCATTCAAGACATAATATTTAGATTTATTTACATGAAAATTATAAATGTCAATTATTATTCAAATCAAAAAGGATCATCAATAAGGTAAAAATTATATGAAAAGTAAGTCTCGTAAACAACTAAAAAATTAAATTTTATATCAGATTCTTTTCTAAATGTTTGTGAGATTCACTTATCACCTAATTTTCACCATGTTCATGACCCTTTTTAGTTTGAACGTTAATTGAGTTTTATAGTTTTCATGTAAATGAATATAATGGGACAAATTTTAAGTTAGAGTCGGTCCAAAAATAGTTCAAAATCATGTTCCAAAATCAAAATTTATTATTTTTTTTAAAAGAACAACATTTCATATTTTGAAGTTAAATGACTAAAATGAATTTTTTAAAAGATAAAGGAGCAAAATTATCATTTATCCTATAAATAAAGTCTAATGGTTTGATGAAGAAGTAAAGGAGAATATAATATATAAACATAGGTAAGTCTTGGTTAGAATTCATATTAAAAAATTTCATGCCCAAAGCCAAATTTTGGATTAAGACTCGTGCATACAAACTAGTATTCAACATAAAATATATATATATAGTTGTCATTGACATACTTAAACTCTAATGGTTAATGGATAACACCACTACCTCTAGCTCTATATAGAATTTTCATTTTCCCACCATACACTTCTATAGCTCATGACATCTCTTTGAACGACATAGCATGTCCAACCTTTAGTTCTTTAAGGGTGATCCACATGTGTTGATGGTCGTTCATCCTCTACTTGTAAATAAGCATGACCAACAAGAAAAGACATACAAAAGCATGGAGTGAGGTTGTGATTGTATAAAAGATTAGGTAGGAGAGTAACATACATCTAGATATATAGATACTTAGCATACATGATCATGACATTTCACATATCTCATCAAAGAATTAACTCATCACAAGTGGTAGAAAACAATCATTTAATATTTATTAGATCAACCAAAAGTTAGTTAGACATAGTACATGCAATGCATGTGAAGTTATAGGTAACGCATAAGAAGCAGGGTTGAATTATGTGTGTGTGATTTTTAAAAACTTTTTGCAAATATGAAGAACTTAAAACATGGTTTAATATGGTCTTTCAAAGGGACCATCCAAAGCGCTTGTCCAAAGAAGTGCAAAAAGAAAAGAGTGTAGAGTAAGAGAGAAAACATAGAGTTTATACCGGTTCATTCTTTCAACAAAGTTACGTCCATTCCCTTCAATACGAAGGAATTTTTCACTAAGTCTTACTTACAAGCAAGTATTCTCTACCTCTCTAGGTATTACAACCCTTGTAATCTAGTAGATTACAAGAAACCCAAAGTATTTTTTGAAATTTAGCATCTTCAGGCTAACTCAAGGGATGTTTTACAAGACAAGTACTCACACAATGAGCGTTTACAATACAAAGAACAAACTTTTCTTTTCTTGGCAAAGAAAGCTTTACAAGACAATCGTCCAAAGCGTAAGAGTGTTTATCTTTGTTGATAGTAAGCGTCGTGGTTCCTTTTCTTATGCTTTCGAGCTTGATAGATTCCTTTATATAACATGTAAAAAATTTTAATGTTGTTTTTTCCTTGAAGGGTGATTAAATTTGCATTAAATGCTATGTGATTGCTTCTTGCAGTACTTCAGCAAAAGCTCCTTTTTTCTGAAAACAAATACAGGTTGTGTTAGGAAAAAAATGTTTTTCTCTAAATTTTATATGTTGTCTACTATTTGATAAGTGAGGAAGCTTCTGTTGGTTCCTTTTGAAGAGTCATGATGTGAACTTCCTTTTATCAAACTTGACTTGCAATATAAAATATTTGTTATTGTTCTTCGTCAATCTAAAAGTTTAACACATTCTCAAACAGTATATTAGGTAGAAATTTGAATGTTGAATCAAGATAACCATCTTTTTATACGAATGAAAGAATTTACAAGATAAGTAAGATAAATAATACTTTACACTTATTAGTGATACTTCCTAATTAGAACAGTATAATCATTTTGCTTTTGGACGATTTCTCCTTTTGATGACAAGAACGACTTTGGAAGCTGAGTTCACTTATGGACAGTGAACTCATCATTAGACATCACACTCTTCTATGGACGTTAGATGAGTCCTTTGGACATTGATCTCTCGTATTGGACGGTGAATACATTTGTTGAACGGTAAGTCCCTTTCTAAATGATGAATACGTCCTTTGGATAGTAAGTCTCTTGTTGGACGATGAATACATCCTTTGGATGGTAAGCCCCTTATTGGATGATCACCTCGTTTGTGGACGCTAAGCTCTTCTATGGACATTTGATTGTGTCTTTGGACATCGAATCTCTTTATGGATGTTGACTACGTTTTTGGACATCTAATCCCTCTATGGACATTGAATACGTTCTTTAAACGGTGGGTCTTGCTATGGACGTTAAATGCGTCCTTTAGACTGCAAGTCTTTCTATGGATGCTAAATATGTCCTTTTGATGGTGAGTTTCTCTGTGAACGCTGAATATGTCCTTTGGATGGTGAACTTCTTTATGGACGTTGAATATGTCCTTTGGATAGTGAACTTCTCTATGGACGCTAAATATGTCCTTTGAATGATGAGTTTCTCTATGTATGTTGAATATGTCCTTTGGACGGTGATCTTTTCTATGGACAATGAGTGTATCTATGGATAGTGAGCTCCTTATGGATGCAATAGATCAATTTTCCTTAAACAGATGTGTTCCAATCTTTAAGTTCAATAACCTGTAGTTTTTCTGAATTCTAGAGAACACTAGTTAATCATAAACACTTTGGTCAGTTTGGACCCATAGACTTATGTTACAACAGCATGTCCACCTACTTGGTTAGTTACTACTCTTCTTTAATGCGTGCATATGTTTGAGGTACCTATCTTATTATTTTGGTGCCAATACACCCTGTGCGAGGCATTTCACACTCTACACGAAACATTTCTACCTTATGGGTGTTTATCAAATTTCATCAAGTAATCTCTGTATAGAATGCAATCATATCCTTATAGGATCTATACAATCACATCCTTATAGGATATACACTCTGCATGAGGCATTTCTTCACTAAGGTGTTATTTACCCAAAAGGGAAACTCTCGCTCCAAAGGGAGCCAAATAACCCTCATTCCATATGATGCATGAGTGGATTGTGTCTGTTTTTTCTTTCTTATTTAATGGTAGACTGGATTCCTTTCAATTACTCTACAATAATGTCTCATGTCTCATCTCAGGGACCTTATCACTCCGCTCTCATACTCAAATCACCCCTTCCTAGATTTACTAGAAAAAAAGTCTTTTTAATCATTGAAACTAATTAGTTCAAGAAATACATTGAAAATAGAATAGAAATCAAATTAGTTATATGTAAATAGTATTATAAATAACTTATTAAAATCTCATATCTAATACTAGAATCACAACTTTTTTTTTTGGAGGTGGATTAAAACGTTTATATATCTTTATTTAAGGATATTTAACTTATGAAGGAAACTTTATTTGGTTGTGTCAAATTTCACCAAAACCTCAACTTGTCCAGTTTCCTCAAAAAATTAAGTTCATAAAAACTAAGAATTTGGATAGTTTTGATGTGAAAATTCTAGTAAATTGAAAAAGATGACTTTGCGGCATCCCTTTGGGAGAGAGTTCCTTAAGCCATCACCACATTTCCTCAAAGCTTCACAAAATTTCTTTCCACCGGTACATATCCCAAATTTGAGTCACAACTAGCAACAAACACTCCACCCTACTACTGCTAAAATCCATCCACACATCTTATAAAATTTTCCAAACTTCTCCACCCATCTATTTATCATTATTCCAAATTTGTTAGTTTGTTAGAATCATCATCAAATTTAATTCATGGAAGAAGTATATGGCATGGTCTTTTCCACATCAAATGAAATATACTAATCAAGATAACAGAACTAATATACTTGCAGCATCATAATAACCAGTTTCAATGCAAAAATCATCATAAATCACACAAAATTTAAAAAGAAGTGATTCCAATTACATTAGAAGACAAACACGTAAATCCAACATATCTTAAAGCACAAGCTGAATTAAAATTGATTTATTCCCAGAACTGTTGGCAACACAATGCAGTAACAGGACATTCAATCAGCATGTATAACAGATACATGGTCCAGTATAAAAAGAACCAAAAATCTGACACACATGGTAAAATTATAATTCCAATGCCGTTGTAAACTAGACACAATTCCACAATCCTTCAAGAGGAAAGATTCAAATTTGAACCACACTTATCACAATAGGGAACTCAAAATAGATCATGCTATAGGGAAAAATTCTAGTAAAGAAAACATTGATTCTACACATAAGCATCTTGTATAGGTCCAATTCTCAACTAATATAGGTCATACCATGTTGAACCGAGCATCACTCTATCAATTAAATATAATTAATATTCAGTTCATGACCCAAGCCCCTTGCACACGGAATCAAATAAAAAGCACCCTACCATACATACATAGGATTCTAGTTACAAAAATCACTTCAATTTTATTTTTAATGTGTCATGTTCACTTAATTTATGTTTTAGGTTACTTAATGGAATCCCATTGCTCTCCTCAACTTATTCATGTGTTTTCCACAATTAAACACCTCCATCCAGCAAGCACTGACCATAATAGAACTGGAATCCATAATATATCAAGTACAAAGTTACTAATTTCAACTCTCCTACTTGATGCTCCTTATTACTCATAAATTACCCTTTTAATCAATAGTTTACCACTAAACACATGCAAATTTTAATTAAATATTCACACCCTTGTCCATAGTATTTCTTTCCTTCAAGTTCTAAGCAAAAACAAAATGGCATGTTTGTTTACCCACTTCAATCATTAATACAAGACATAAAACCATCAAATTTTTACCAATTCATTCGCCTAGAATTTAGAGTAGCACAATCAATTACTCTAACCAAATACTCTATTATACTCTAGAGACTAATTTAAGTCCCTCAACTTGATAATCAACCATTAATCACTAATGGCCAACAACCACAACACTTAATTAACACAATTTAGAACTGTTCCCTACGTCGTCATTCTACCTTTCTCCCTTACCCCCGAACAATTTTAACTCCACGAGGAGAAAATATAATTCAAAAAATCAACATATGCAGCTTCATCCTCACTTCGGTCTTGGAGAAGAAAAAGAACAAGGCATGTGTTTGAGTTTGGGAGAAGAATCTGTGGAGGAGAAAAGTACCAAGGGGAGGGTTTGCTTAGTAGACGTGGTGGCCGTGTGTGATTATGGAGGGAGGAAAGCTTAGAAAGTTTTGGAAATACGTGTTGCTACTGGAGTGAGGGGAGGGTTTGTGCTCATGAAAAAAAAAAAAAATAGTTCAAAGAGTGTTCGGGGGTTTGCTAGCCAAATGAGTGGAGTTATAAGGTGGTAAAAGTTTAATTTTTTATTTGGGGATTTCAAGTTACCTTAGGTCATAGAATTTAAATATACCGAACAATTAATCTCATTAACATAAAAGATAGAATAGGATACTAAAAAAAAATAAAAACAAATTTGTTCTCTTAAAAATTTCAACTTGACATGGCGCTTAGAACTGTCTTGTTCCTCTCTCGACTAATTAGTAATTATTATAATCACTAATTTATAACTTATAAAACTAATCTACATAATTATAAACTATACATCTCAATTAGCTTATTATAAACTTATTATTTAACTAAATTAATAACAATTAACAACATAGCTGTTTTTATTAATTATCATAATTTACAACAACTTAAATCAAAAAATTTAATTACTACGAACAATTAATATTAATACTACTCAAGTTAAAATAATTACCCGGCAAATAAATAATATAAAGGTATAATCTATATAATATATTTTATATTTAAAATAATAAAACTTGACATTATAATTTCTCTTATTAATAATAATAATAATAATAATAATTATTATTATTATTATTATTATTATTATTATTATTATTATTATTATTATTATTTACCAATCACTATATTTAATTTGCTAATTAGTAATAATTATCATTTAAACATTCTTTAGATCAGATTCATTAGCTCACACTCATCTACTAGAAAGGGTGCTACAATAGTTTTGGACATATACAAGAGATTACTCACTCGTCATGTGTTATTATGGAGCATATATCTATAGCCAAGGAATGTGATGAAATGTTTATTTAGTATTTTGATCACATTCTTAACAATGACAATAGATGACTGTCTGTAGGTAATTCAACAAAGTGAAAATGTATGGATGCATAATATATTTATTTTCATTACATTTTTCATTCATACATTATTTTTACACAAAAAGACGATCTTTCAAAAAACCCTTCAACAATACCTATGCAACTCCCTACAAGTGACTAGACAAAGTCTACTTTGAATAAGTCTCATACATATCTATTAAGTACATATATATTTCTCTTATATTTTAAATAACAATCACATCTTCATAGTATTTATTTATGTTAAATTCATTTTTTGTAAGGTTTATTCATAGAATTTCTAAGACACTCTAGGTCATGCTTGAGCTGAAAATGGTTACTAAGAATACTAATACTTGGAGACACATGAAGACTTGCATAAACATACATTATTTTATATCTGACATATATATTACATATGAGTATAACATATATATTATATATGAGTATGTTGACTTATTTTAATTTGTCTAATATTATTTCCACCTCATTTTATTAATCAAATTACAATTATTAAAGTTATTTAAAACAAGTAAAAATATATGCGACAAAATTAAATATATTCATATGAATATTTTATTTCATAAGTTATTCAACTCAGAAAAATTATTAAATTATTTAATAAAAAAATAAACATTGAACACAAATTATAAATAAATTAACTATAAAAACTAATATTCGTTAATTTCTGTACGAATACGAAAACTAATTTCGTATGAATACAGAAACTAATTTATGTATGATTTTACATTACGAAAACTAATTCCCGTAAAGAGTGGTTTTGTTAAAAATAAAAATTACAGGCCGTGTGAAGAGCAAACACGTGATGCGAATAGCAGCCCTCGCCTGTTATTCATAGATGGGCCATCTCCAAAATTTTGTTGTAATGCTACATATAGAGACAATGAGACAATGTGAATAATATGTGATGCAGACCTTTTTGGTTAATTAGAGCAAACCACATATAACCATCATTTATGCCTTTTTGGTTTTTCTTGTTTTGGGTATAAATAAAGTCCAATGGTTTGGGAAAAAGTAAAGGAAAATATAATTTATAAACACCGGTAAGTCCTGGTTAGAATAATACCATAGTAGAAATTTACATGTAAAAAGCCAAATTTTGGATTAAGACTCGTCGTACATACAAACTAGTGTCCAACATAAAAAAAATTAGTGGCCACTGACTCACTTCAGCTTTACTGTGAGATAGTACATACATTTAATGAATTAATGAAATCTTGACTGTAGCTAACAACAATTTACAGCACAAACTAATCAATCACCTATCATTTTTTCCATTGCAAGAATTTTTTAATTTCATGTGGATTGCATAGAAATTGTATCATGCTAGGTCTAGCCGTCAGCAAGTTTCCTCCGCATTGTAAACAGGTATCTGCCAAAGTTTAGTGTTCTTTTTGGGGTCATCGGTGAGGCTAAGGTCTGCCTCATCCTCCTTGAATGTTCTAATGAACGTTTTTGCTCCCATCATTAGAAGCCTCTCGATCATGAATAATTGGTAATTGTTCTCAATTAATGGATCCAAGATATGGCTATAGTTTGACGAATATGCCAATCTATACCTGCAAAATGAGTCATAAAGAGTATGAAGTAACAGTGTTTGATGCCGGCCAAATGTTTGCTCCAAAAACTAAAGCATATCCGAGTCATTGTTAATTTCTGTAAAGAATATGGACTAGAAATTATTAAGTGTCCATAAGCAATCAAATCTAATAACTAGCTACGAGTAATCCTTCCAAACACAGATAGAGGACATGGTACAAATGAAGAGGCAAAAAAAAAAAACTATAACTTCAGAGTGCATAGACTTGTCTCAGTTTCAGTGAGGGTTCGGTGAGAACTGAGAAGCATATTACAATACTACAATTATTGCAATTTTCTTAAAATAATTTGGATGAAAACTTAAAAATGACACCAAAGTTTTTTTTTATCCATTGGAATTGAATGACACCCAAAGGGTTTACAACACTCACGCACCCTGCTCAACCAATTGAGCTAAATTCTACCGGTACAATAGATAAGCATGATAAAAACTTTGAGAGAACCACACCACAAAAGCTAGTTATTGTAGTAGGAAAGCTCAAAGCCTAATAAATCATACACTAAAATCCCATTCTTCCAACGTGGGAATCAAGTCTCGTATCTTACAATTAGATCGTAACAAAGCATATGAATATTATTTTCATGGCTATTGCATAACCAGGGTCAGCTTCAGCATTAAACACATTCAATTACTATTGGATCCTAATAAAGCATATGAATATTGTTTCCATGGCTATTGCATAACCAGGGTCAGCTTCAGCATTAGACACATTCAGTTACTCTCAATCAATGAGGCATGATTTGAGCAGCCAAAGAAAATTATTGCATAGGAATCCCCTCCCTTTTCCCCCCATAATGTGAACATGAGAATGATTACCTGACAGAAAGTGGTGAAAAAAAACCTGGAGTCCTTTCATTTGAAGCAATAAACAAGGTTCTTCCAGGTGGGACCCACTTTGCAATCCTACAAAGAATAAACTCTGCCCGTGTATCCCTATCTAGATGAGGATGCAGGCTCCTCGCTACACCAAATCTATCTTTCCTGGTCTTTATCTTATCCCCACGACGAACATGGATGGCATCATAATCACCAAGTAATGCTTTGATCTGTGAACACGAGTCTGATCTGAAATTAAAATGTGTAACAAAGAAATATTGTTCTATTGCAATGCCGCAATTTTAATATATCAAGCATATATTACAAGTTTTGAGATTTAGAGGATAATCTAAGCAAATTTTCATCTATTGGTGCATAAATAAATTTCATTAATCTTATCCCATATCTATACCCTTAACTCAAATCCCTTAACCGCTCATCCTCCCAGCCATCATGCATGCAACTAGATGCAGATTAAATGGTCATTAGGCCCTATTTTCAAACCAAAAAAAATGCAAATTAAATTGTCAGTGTTTTTTGAAAATAGTTGGTGACTAAGGAAAAATGACAGTATTTGTGATCACAAAGTACTTTCTAAGTTTAAAGGTAGGTTTTACCGAAGTACTATATGCTTGTACATGTACTCTATTGTAGTGAATGTTGAACTTTAAAGAGAAAAGAGAAAAATGTTGAGAGCATTGTAGTTAGTATCGCATGAATCTTGATACGATTTATGCAATTTGATATGATTTGCAAGATGGACAATTCGAATCATGGGATGAATCATTTATGTTTGAATTGCAAAACGAATCGCGTGAATCATTCCAGAATCACATGAATCGCGACGATTCTGGTTCATAACAGGTCGCACCCAAAGCAGGTCAGGTCATGCATGACTTGGTTTTGTAAACCCTAAAAAATGCTTTTTTCAAAAAGTGAGGTAAAAGGGGGGGGAAATAAGCAGATCTTCTCCCTCTGAATCGACTCATGTTGTCCCCTCGTGTGTAACACCTTTTTTTTTTTGTCTCGTCCTTCTCATCTTTTGTTCTTCGTTCGTGCAAAAACAAAGTGACCCACTAGGTGGTCCTCTGTTCATGTGAAAAGCTGAGTGGGTTCTTTCATTTATGACCATGTTGCTGGTTTGTGGTGGCTGTGCTGCATTATTGCTAGTTAGTGGTCTTCTCCCCTATTTTTTTGCTGCTGGTTTGTGGTCTTCTCTCTGTGTGCACTACTGTTGGTTTGTGGTATGTGCACTATCGCTAGTTATTAGTCCCTTGACCCTCCCCTCCCCTGTTTTTGTGCAACTATTTTTGGCTGGTGGCTTGCAGTCTCTACTGTAAACTAGTTGGTGGTCCCTATTGTTGCTCGTTGTGTGTTATTAAAGAATGAGTCAAGCAAAAAAGAAAGAGGCGGATATTACATGGCAACATTGTGAAATGTCCATCCACATAGACTTCAAGTGAAATGCAAATATTGTTCTCATATTTGTTGGGGTGGGATTACAAGAATGAAACATGATCTTGCTTGGAACAAAGGTAAATGTTAGTGCTTTTACAAGTGTTTCAGATGATGTTAAGGAAATATTTGTCAAGCTATTGGAAAGTAAAGACAAAAAAAACAATAGAGGAAAATAGCCTTGATAGTTTGGAAGAAGTAGCAAAAGGAAAGGAGGGGCATCTAAAGTTGTCAAACAAAAGATAATGAAATTTGTAAAGATAAGGATGTTGCAATTCAAGAAATTTGCAATTGCATATATGGTAATGCATTACCATTTAATTTGGTAGAGTCCTATTTTTGTCCAAATATTGAAGGTCGTTGGAGAATATGGCAAGGGTTTGAAGTCTCCTACTTATCATGAGGTGAGGGTTTCTTTTTTGAAGGAAGCGATTGATAATATCCACAAAGGTCTAGATAAATATAAGAGCGAATCGGAGAAATAGGGATGAGTTAAACAGACCACTATATTGAACTGAGTAGTATGTAATACAATTTCTATTCTCTAGGGTAAACATCTAAGCCTAAAAAAGGAAATAAAGGAAACTATATCAAGAAGATACAGAGAAAATAAAAGTCATATCAGAAAAGACACAAGAAAACAGTAATATATTTAACACTCCCCCTCAAGCTGGAGCATATAAAGCTTGGAACATATGACTTGTATCCGTGGTCCCCTTAAAGATTTAATGAAAATGTCAGCAAGTTGATTACTCGAGTTGACAAATTTTGTATTTATTTCTTTGGCCAGCAACTTCTCCCGTACAAAGTGACAGTCAATCTCAATGTGTTTGGTTCTCTCATGAAATACAGGATTAGAAGCAATGTGAAGAGCCGTTTGATTATCACAATACAGTTTCATTGGTTGGACATCAACAAATTTCAATTCTTGAATAAGTTGTTTTACCCATATCAATTCACAAGTAGCTGAAGTCATAGCCCGATATTCTACTTCAGCACTAGAACCAGCAACAGTATTTTGCTTCTTACTTTTCCAAGAGACCACATTTTCCCCAATAGATATGCAAAAACCTGTAGTAAATCGTCTATCAATGGGAGATCCTGCCCAATCAGCATCACAATAACCTGATACATGCGTGTCTCCCTTATTCTCATATAGTAAACCTTGTCCAGGTGTCTTCTTGATATATCTAAGGATACGGAGGACTGCTGCCCAGTGATCAACACAAGGTGCTTACATAAACTGACTTACAACTCCCACTGCAAAGGAGATATCAAGTCTAGTGATAGTGAGATAAATGAGTTTTCCAACTAGTCTTCTATACCTCTTTGGATCAGAGTAAGGTTCGCCATGTTTTACCATTAGCTTCATATTTGGATCAACGAGCCTGCAATTACTCATACTAGTCTCTTGCAAGATACCAAGAGCATATTTTCTCTGAGAGATAACAATGCCGTCCTTGGATTGAATGACCTATATGTCAAGAAAGTACTTTAGATGGCCAAGATCTTTGGTCTGGAAATGGTTAAATAAGTATTGTTTTAACTAGGAAATTTTGATATCATCATTTTCTGTGATGACAATATCATCCACATACACAACAAAATACACACATTTACCAAAAGAGAAATGGCAATAAAATACAGAGTGATCTGCTTCACTTCTTGTCATCCCGAAGTTTTGAACAACTTGGCTAAATTTTCCAAACCAAGCTCTTGGGGACTGTTTAAGTCCATACAAGAATCTACGAAGCTTGCATACTAAACCAGACTCCCCCTGAGCAACAAAACCAGGAGGTTGTTCCATGTATATTTCTTCATCCAAGTCACCATGTAGAAAAGCATTTTTGATGTCTAATTGATGAAGAGACCAGTGACGAATAGCAGCCATTGCAAGTAAGAGGCGAATAGTAGTGATTTTAGCCACAGTATCTCCATAATCAAGACCATATACTTAAGTATACCATTTTGCCACCAATCGGGCTTTGAGGCGATTAACTGTGCCGTTAGGTGCAACTTTAATAGCAAATACCCACCTACAACCAACTGCCTTCTTACCTGTGGGAAGAGAAACTAACTCCGAAGTACCACTTTGTTCTAGCGCCTGCATTTCGACTATCATGGCTTGTCACCATCTAGAATGATTAAGTGCTTCACAAACAGATTTAGGAATAGTAATGGACGAGACAGAGGAAACAAAAGAAAAATACGAAGGAGATAAACGATGATAACTAAGGTAAATAGGATGAGGATTACGAGTGAAGCGAATACCTTTCCGAAGAGCAATGGGCGAACCAATGTCAGAATAATGGGAAGGTGAGGATGGAAGAGGATTCGGTGTGGGGTCAGTTGAGGGTAGAGGACATGAATCAAGTGAATCTTCACATACTGGGGTACCCATCTCTTGTGTCCTGCTTTGACATGTAGACATTGAAGGTGGAGATAGTTCAACTTGAGAATGAACAGAAGAGGAAGGTTGGAGTATGTCTTGATTATGTGTTTCAAGGGATGACGACTCTGTTGGACTAAGATATGGAATTGGTAGTGCCTGTTGGATAGAGTCACAATCATCTTTGGTGAAGAACATAGTTTCCTCAAAGAATGTAACATCAGCTGACATATAGTGTCTTTTTGTAGATGGAGAGTAACATTTGTACCCTTTTTAAAGACGAGAATATCCAAGTTGATTGCTCTTGCAGAGAGTTTATCGCAACCTGGAGAGACATTATGAACAAAACATACACAACCAAAGACTTTAGGAGGCACATGATACATTTTATCTTTAGGGAATAAAATTGAGTGAGGGATTTGATTCTCAAGTGAAGCAGATAGCATTCGATTTATTAAAAAACAGGCAGTAAGAATAGCTTCACCCCAATGATTAGTAGGGACATTTGCACTTAAGAGTAAGGTGCGGGCAGTTTCAACCAGATGCCTATTTTTCCTTTCAGCTATACCATTCTGTTGAGGAGTATGAGGACACATTGATTGATGTAAGATTCCTTTTGAGGACAGATATGAGTTTAGTTCGGAAGAAAAATATTCTTTTGCATTATCACTTCTCAATATTTTAATGGTTTTTCCAAATTGATTTTCGACTTCTTTATAGAAGGACATTAGGATGGACAAAAGTTCAGATCTTTCTTTCATCAAATAGACCCAAGTACATTGTGAGTATTCATCAATGAATGTGACGAAGTAATTAAAACCAAAAGATGTTACTCAACTTGGTCCCCAAATATTTGAATGGACAATAGAGAAAGGCGAATTACATCTTTTGTTGACATGATTTGGGAAGGTGAATTTGACATGTTTGCCTAATTGACAAGACTCACATTCTAAGGTAGACAGTTTATTGAGACTAGGAACCATTAACTTTAGCTTTGCAAGACTAGGGTGCCCTAAACGATTATGCAAAAGCTTTGGAGATACAGACGCAAAACACAACGTAGAGGGATTGTTGGATAAGTAATAAAGTCCTCTTGATTCATGTCCTTTGCCAATCAGCTGGCCCGTATTTCAGTCCTGTATAATAAAGGAATTAGCATAAAAGGTTACTGAACAATTCAAAGAATGAGTCAATTGACTCAAAGAAATCAAATTGTAGGGACATTTGGGAATGTACAACACAGAGTTTAAACTAATTGACGAGGATAGAGAAACTTGACCAACTCCCTGAGATACCATTTTGGAACCATTGGCTAATGAAATGAAGTGAGGAAACTTAGGTGAGGAGATGGAAGAGAACACAGAGTCATTACCAGAAATGTGATCAGAAGCACCTGAGTCAATTATCCATGGACCTTGACTCCCCATGGAATGAGAAATGCAGGCAGTTGAAACACTTGGTGATGCAGATGATTGGGCGTGGTTGTTGGACTTGAGCCTTAGGAACTCTTGATACTCTTCATTTTAGATTAATTGAGAATCAGTCCTTTCATTTGAAGGGATATCACTCGAAGATATATTTGCAGTTTTGTCTGACCAACCAATCAAATCATAACATCTATTTTGTAGGTGTCCTTCTTTTCCACAATGTGAGCAGATAAGCTTACCACGACCACCTTTACCATTTCGTAATATTCCTCTAGTACCTCGATCGCTTCTTCCTCTACCACGAGAGGCTACCATAGCAGAGTTTTCAACAGCAATATCATCACCTTTCGTTATGGTAGGAACCCAAAGAAGCCTAGTAACCCGGCTATTCATAGAGGGAATATGCTCGCTTGATAGGATTTGATCCCAAACATGCTCATAGTCAGGATGCAGATTTCGCAAGATTAGAACAATCAGTAGTTTGTCAATTCGCTTTGTTGTTTCCTCAACAGAGTTACACACAAGTAAACCTTTCAATTCTTCAACAGCAACCCTGCCTTTGGCTATGTGCGACACCATATCATGATTGGTCTGTTGAAGGGAAATACTCTTTTGAGTTGAATCAAACAGACGTTGAACATCATTAGCGAAGACATCTCTAGCGTTCGTCCAGAAGGAATAACAGGTCTTGAATGACATTAAGATTTCTAATAATTCGAGGCTAACAGACTGCCACAAAATGGCACATAATTGATAGTCAAGCTTCAGCCATGGAGCTCTGTTTTCTTCTGTTATTTCGGCCTCTTGTTTCTCCAAATGGTCATGAAACCCTTGTCCCAAAAACCACAACTCAACTGAATCTAACCAAGCTCTATAATTTTTCCAGTTGAGTTTCTCCGATGTGATTGTTGGGGTTTCCAAAAAAGAGATAATGGATCCTTGAGAAAGTGAGCTGGCAGTGGCCATTTTCAACCTCAAACAATTCTAACACTAATTTTTTTTTTGAACAGTAGCACGTTAACTCAGATCTATCAACTACAATACTTCCAACCAAGGTTCTAAACGTTGGAATAGGTAGGAAAGAGGCCGACGAACAGAACGGCGACGGCAAACAATGGTAGACAGCGGCGGCGGGTGGTGGTAGAAGGCGACGAGCGACGGCGGCAACACCCCAGACGACGGCCCTCAGTTGTGGGCACAGGCAGAGCTTTACTCTGCTCTGATACCAAGTTAAATAGACAAAATATATTGAACTGAGTGGTGTATGTAATACAATTTCTAATCTCCCTTTTATAGGGTAAATATCTAAGCCTAAAAAAAGAAATAAAGAAACTATATCAAGAAAATACAGAGCAAATAAAAGTCATATCATAAAAGATACAGGAAATCGATAATATATTTAACAAATGATGAATAGATCACCGAAAAAGAAAATTCTTATTTACCAATTGATGCTTCATGGATGGATCTACATGAGTGTTTTGATGTTGATGAGGGAGCTCAAAGCAAGGAAGGGAAGAGACATAATTATTTATATTTATAACTTATAAGTTACAAGTTAGAATTAGAACTAGAACTTAAAACAAACTAGAAATGCAACTTATTTTTTTTCTTTTAATTACATAGGTCCAAGAAATTTGAATGTAAAGGTTGATAAGGGAAAATCCAAAAATAGGAGATGAGGATGAATTTGAAGACAACAAGGAAGGGGAAGAACTTACATGGGATGATGAAGATGAATTGAGTGCTTTTTTTAGGAATACTGCTAAATTTGTATAGTACCAGCAGCCACTGTTTGCTGAATTTATTCAGCAACACTGTTTTTTGAAGGATATGTTGCTGAATTGTGCAACAGCAAACAAATTGTTTGCTGAATTTGTGTAGCAGCAAGTAGCAGCCACTTTTTTTGGCCTTATGACTGTCATTATTTGTATACTTGTTTGCTTTGAAGCTTATATGTCACTTTCTTAGCTATTTGACTTCAAAATGCTAATATATATATATATATATATATATACATACATACATACATATGTATGTATGTATCATTTTCATATGTTTCTTTGTCTTAAAATGCTCCCTACAATTGTTTTTTAGTTATTGATAATGAATTTGTAGTTTTATATGTCTTGTATACATATACATGTTATGTTTTATTATTGATCATGAATCTTACGATTTATGATACAATTTAATTCACGATTCGAAAAATAGGTTTTCCAATTCACAATTTGTATCCCGATTCAACTACCATGGTTGGGAGTAGCAAAAATGAGTATGTGAAGATTCAATGTATGGCCACACCATAAAGGATAAGATACAAAATGATTATATACGAAAAGATATTGGTGTGACAACTATCAAGGAAAAGATCACAAGGTAGCTTGAACATGTGCAAAGAAGACAATATGGAGGAGATCACATGATTTTAGCCAAGTGAAAAGTAAAGGGGGACCAAGAAGGATATCAGAGGAAACTATTAAAAGGGAGATCTCATGGTGAATAATATCCTTGAGAATTGGTTTTTAATCAAGCTCAATGGTGCAATCAAGCAACTCTTCCTATTACCTCTAATCCAATGTTTCATAAGAGGACCAAACATATACAAATTGACTATCACTTTGTTCGAGAAAAGGTTTTGGCTAAAGAAATCATCACTGAGTTTGTCAACACAAATGATCAACTTGTAGACATCTTGAAAAATCCTTGAAGGGGCCACAAATTCATATTATTTGTTCCAAGCTTAGTGCATTCAACTTATATGCTCCAACTTGAGGGGAGTGTTGAAAAACTATTCATATTCCTAGGAATTAATAGGTTAAATTATAATCTTGGTCCTTTATCTTTTAAAAAATTCATTTTTGTCTTTTAACTCTCAAATTTGAGTCAATGTTGTCCTTTCGAAAAAAATGGTTCTTTTTTATTGAGACACGATTTTGAACTATTTTTTTTATTGATTCAAGACGCAAAACTTGTCCCATTAGATATATTTACATAAAGACTATAAAACTTTAAGGTTTGAATCAAAAAGAGTCAGAAACTTGGTAAAAATCGCGTGAAAAGTAAATCTCATGAGGCATTTGAAAAAGAATCTAATATGAGATTTTTCAGTTTCTCGATTGTTCCTAGGACTCACTTTTCTCACAAATTTTACCTTGTTTATGGTCCTTTTTATTCGAATATTAGTTAGTTTATGTAAATGAATCTAATGGAACAAGTTTCACATATTGAATCATTCAAAAAATAGTTCAGAATCATGACTCAAAATAAAAAAGAATCATTTTTTTCAAAAGGAAACATTGACTCAAATTTGAGTTAAATGACCAAATGAATTTTTTAAAAGATAAATGACCAAAATGAATTTTTATCATAAGATAAAAGAACAAAGTTATAATTTAGCCAAATTAATATCTAGAATAATGCTGAGTGCTTCTACTCACTCAAGCAATTCATAAAGTATTCTAAATCTTCAACTATATTTAACCTTAAGTCCTTTTCTAGTCCAAGTTTGTGCCACCACTTGAAACCCTACCTCTTGCCATCTCCCATAAACACCAGCAATCTTTGGCAAGATTCCCTATGGCCCATGTTGATTTCCAGCCAGAATCCAGTGGTTGTAGCACCCTCAATATTCAATGAAGAACCATCTTCGTTCCAGCCATTTTCTGGCACGCTCATCACTATTTTGTTTTCTTCCTTCAACCTCTCTAAAAGGTTGAATCAGTAATGGCTTCATGCACTCAACCACAGGGAACACCACCAAGCATTGTCTCTACCTCTACCAACTTCTTCCTATGCATTGGTAAAGCCTATCAGTAACAACTTGGATATAGCTTGTAGTGGAATATTTTAAAAGACATCAGCAATACAAAGGCTATTACTTGTGACTTTTGTGGCAAGACTATCACCATTCACCAGTTGTATTACATAAGCAAATTGTTGGAAAGCTGCCTTAATTGTGGTCACTCCTAGCCCGCCTTAGTTGCGGCCTCTTTGAGGCTTCCTTAATTGCAACCTCAAGGATTGTGGTTTAGTCCCACATCGACTAGAAAATATAACTAGATGGACTAACTAACAGCCTCAGTAAAATTATGTTACACTGTGAATAAAAAATACATCAGAGAAGTTAAGTCGCATGTAGTCAAGTCCACCTGTTAGATAGTGTTAGTTGTCATTTATTATATTAGTTAGTTAGTTAGTTAGTGGGGGCTGGGATAATTAGAAAAATATGGCATGTTTCCTATTTAAATAAGAGGAGATGTGGAAAGAAAGGGTATCTTGTCATTTGTGAAAGAATTAGGGCCTTTGGCTATTGGGAAGTGCAGACCCTCAAGTTCTGCAAGTTAGGAAGTTCTGTTTTTGTAATTCCGATCCAGTTTCTATCACTCACATGCAACAAGCTAGCTCACAAAAGGATAGATGTTTCAAGGATAGGCTCAAGAAATCCTCAAGACTACAACCTCCATTTAATCTACCAATTGCAGAGACAGGAGAGCCTAGCCTAACATTTCCCCTTGAAATAACTCATTTAGTTTCATATTGGTTCAAAATATCCAAATCAAATATAGAAGATTGAAAAATATTTATGGTCTAACAGTTGTAAGCTCCAAGCAATAGATTGAAAACCTTTTATGAAAATAAATATGAATTTAGAATTAAATCAATCAAACATGCAAATATTAAAGACTTTAAAAGACTATGTAGCAGATGGACCTTTTCTGCTGCATCTCTTAGTTTCCCTGCAGCCATTGAAGGCAGAAATGAATATGGCAACATTATGGCACTGCGGTTGTTTCGATCCTTGCACTCCATAAACCTGGAAAGTTGTTTGGCACCTCAAAAAATGGCCATAACTTTAAGAAGAATCTAACTATTGCACATAAAACCAGTTTTATGAGCAATCATATATATAGTAGCATCATTTTGGCAGTTATTACAAGGCACAATTTACAAATCAACTTAATTGTGACTTGGGATACAATAAAATTTTGAAGACAACCATATTCATATTTTAAACTCATAAGTTGGACATTTGTCATGTATATCAGTTTTAATAGAGTTCTTAACTTCCTAGCAACATCAAATGTCTTTCTATCATATAGCAACTTCTGAAATCCTGCAAGTTTGAATTGAAGTCCTTTAACAAGAAAACATAGGTTAAATTAATACAAATTTCAATGTGGACTGAAGACAAAGACAACTTAGTAGGAAAGTGAAATTTTAAAAAGCTTCAAAAAGGTCATAGTTACAGAAATCTAGCAAATAAGAATGATCAAGATCATATTTGCAGCTTGACAAGCGGAACAAACTGAATACAGAAAATTTGTATTTCTCTCCAAGCTAAAAGGCAACCATTATTGTTTCCTGCATAATTGGCTAAAATCAAATAAGACCCATTCTTATAGAAACATACCCTACCTATGATTACACAAAACCAACCTTATTTTGCAATATAAGAAAATAAATCGGCCACAATTTTCCTTAAAGAACCTACCAAGAAAGGGGGCTTGCAGTTCTGTTTATCAGCAACAAATCTGAGTAGCGGCTATTTTCTTTAAGTTCAAAACGGCTAATTCCTTCTACATGTACAACTCCTCTGGCTCCCAACTTCATGCTCGTTGATAGAACCCTATACCACTCTTTCGAATTGTCCAAAATCACAGGAACAGTACCTGACATAAATTCTGTGTCATATAAAGAGTCCATGGCACAAGAACTTGCATCCCACCTAGCACATAGAATAAAAAAACACAAGACCTGTAAAATCAAACAAAACATTGCAATGAAAAAGTACAACAGACACACACATTAACAATAATAAAGCAACTCACAGTTCCTCAGAGCTGGCATTAGTGGAATGATGAAGGATCCCTTTCTTGTTATGAATTGGATTAATACACATCCTTGATGGCATCACAAAAATTCTGCAACCACCACATAACTTCAATTAGTATTTGCAATTCAGGCCCTGCAATTGTATTAAATATTAATTACAATTAAGGTTTCAAATTACTGTCCACAACTGCAATAATAGCCCCTAGCAATACACTCTCTTTTCTCGGCCGAAATTCATCGAAATCACAATTCACAAGTAACACTCATCAAATAAAGAACAGGACACATGTAATTTTGTAATTCTTAATGTATTAAGCTAACAGTAAGTTAAAGAATAATGCGTTGATAAGATTCATTTTAGTAAATATTATGAAACATGGTAGAACCCAGGAGAATATTCATTTTCAATATTATGAAACATGGTAGAAAATTTTAAATGGAATTAATTGAAAATTGAAACAAAACCATCAACTTGAGTTATATACAATGAGCCAACAAAGGTTGGTCTACTTGGTAAGGACCAAACTTGTATCCCCCAAGGACATCAGTTCGAGCCTCGCTGTTGATGTGAGACTCTTGGTAAGTAATTTATAAGTACCTTTGTAAGTACTTATTGAGAACCTAGTAGTCTGTCTTGACCGTAGTAAGCCCAGAGTCCCAACTCTCCTAAACTTCTGTCTAACTAAAATTTGAGTTATATACAATCAGAGAAGTAACAAACTTGTAACTAAAATTTGTAACTATTTAACTGTATCACTAATAGATTTAGATAAAATTAAATTCCGCATCTTAGTTTTTGGAAAAGTTAAATAAAAAAGTGCAAAGGTTGATTTTAGTTAATGAGATAAGTTCAACCTATTTTACATTCTTATATTCTCTCTTATAAGCACTTACCTATAAGTTTTTCCAAACATAACTTAACAGCAACCGGGGAATGCAAATTAAAAAATTGATAGGAAAAGTGGGGGAAATGTGGGAATTTGTTAGAGTACCTGCGAAGAAAGATGGCTTCTTCGAGGGCGCAGCGGAGGCTGGATTCTTGGTGACCCAATCCCTCACAAGATCCGCAGTGTTTTCCGGGGCAGTCGATTCGTGTGCCCCAATAAAGGTACTTTTCGAATTGCTGTTTTTGTTGTTGTTGTCGATGTTGTAAGAGGTTGGATTTTGAGGCGGTTGTGGAAAGAAAAGAGGAGAAGAGGAAGAGGAGCGCAATCACAGTCACAGCTGCCACGAGGACCAGAATTGGGGATCTCGTGGATTTTGGTTTTGCCTTTGAGCCTCTGTGAAATGCCATTGAAAGTTTAATTGCGGGACAGTGGAGAGGGAGGAAGACAAGTGCTTAGGATGTTAGCATTGTTGTTCTGTTCAGTTGAGTCAGTGAGGAAGATTTCATATTCTTAACATTAAGGTCCAAAGAACTGTGCCAATCACTTAAAATTTAGACCATAAACAAAAATTTGTTGAAGTTTAATTAATTTATAAAAAGTTAAAATGGAAGTCTGAGTTTTACTTGTGAGAAAAAAAAAAGTAAGTTTGAGTTTTATTTGTTTAATTTATTAATAATTTTATTATTGTTGTTGTGAAATAAATTTTAAATATACTTTTATTTTATTAATTTAGTACATAAATATTTTACCAGGTACTAATAAAAATATATTTATTTAATATCTAATATGTAAACTATATAAAAGTAGTATAAATAATGAGATCTATGTAATTTTACTTTATGAAATATATATACGAGAATTTATAATTAAAATATTAAAAGAATAAATCTAAATCGTATATTAAAATTGTAAGATAAATATTTATATAACCATTAAAACATTTCAATAGATTTATTGATTCAATACATGCAAATACATATCCCGTGAAATGATGGGTAATGTGCATGCATTGCATACTTTTTTTAATTAACATAAAAGAATATGTAAAACAATCAAAATTACATTCTAAATTATATAAATATAAAAGTTTAGATTATTTATTGAATATATTATATAAATGATTATTAAATTTGTTCCAAAGACACTTAATAATTTGTAATTTATGAAATATTTATCAACCAAATGACATGACATTTAAAATAAAAGTTCAATGTGTTGTAACATAAGTTTTTATGTCTAAAATGATTCAAGTATTTTGATAATAAATATTATGAAAATGGATAATATATTATGTTAATCATTGTTTTTTATATTTCAAAAGGATGGCAGATTATTAGACTTAAAGATTGAAACACGTTCGTTCAAATTATTTTTAAAATAGAAGTTCATTTACTGCATCTATGAGGAGCTCATCATCCACACACATACTCGTCTAAAGATGTATTCAGCGTCCAAAGAGGTGCTTAACGTCCATAGAATCACTCGTCATTTAAAGGACATTTTCAATATCCATGACAAAACTCATTGTCAAAAGACATACTTCAGCGTCTATAGAATCACTCATCATCCAAAGGACATTCACAGCATCCATAGCGAGACTGATCGTCCAAAAGACATTCAAGCGTTCATAGCAAGACTCATCGTCCAAAGAACATATTATATGTCCACAGATGCACTCAATGTCCAAAGAAGCAGTCAAGGTTTCATAGAAAAACTTGGCATTCACATACATGATGATCATCCAAAGAGGGACTTATGGTTCAAAGGACATATTCGTTGTCCAAAAAAGGGACTTACCGTCTAATACAAGAGTTCAACATCCAAAGGAATCATCCAACGTCCATAAAAGAAGTGTGAAGTCTAATAACAAGTTCCTCGTCGATAAGTGAACTCAGCCAAAGACGTTTCTGCCATCCAAAGAATACATCATCGTAAATGGAATGACTGCATTATTCCATTCAAGAAGTGTCTCTCTAAAAGCATGAAGAGTTATTTAAGTTATTTAAGTTATCTAACATATCACGTGAATCATTTCTTTCAAATATATAGCTTGAAATCATGATCTGATGTTCAAATTCTACCTAATGTATTGCTCTAAGAACATGGCATTTCAGATTGAATGCAAGTCAAGTCTTCAACGAGATCATGACTCTCATGAGAAGGAACCAATAAAAGCTTCCTATCTCGTCAACAGAAGACAATATGTTAAAATTCAGAGAAAAATAGTCTCTCTCTAATACAATCTTTTCTATCTTCAGAAAAAGAGGAGCCTCGACAAAAATCAAAATTGCAATATTTAAAGCTAACTCAACCACTCCTTATGCACAAGCAACATTCAAAATTTTCTACGTGTTATAAAAAGAAAGATTGCTCAAGCTCACAGCATAAGAAACAATAACACGAAAAACACAACAACTTCAAAAAGAAAAATTAAGTGATATATTCTAAAGTCACTTTGTACGACTCTCTCATTTTTTATCTATAGAGTTCATTTTACTTGGCAAAACTAAGTCTCTGTGAATTATATTGTAATACGATCACCATGAAAGTAGAGTTTGATGTAAAAACTCATTGAGTTGGTGTGATAGCTTGAAGAGACTATGTTACAAAAAAATATTTGGTTTTCTTATAATTAGGTAGATTACAAGGGTTGAAATACTTAGATAGATAAATAATGTTTGGTTTTCTTATTTAAGTAGATCACAAAGACTGAAATAGCTAGAGAGGTAGAGAATACTTGGTTTATTGTAATTAGATAGATTACAAGGATTGTAATACTTGGAAATTACAAGGGTTTTAATACCTGGAAAGGTAGAAAATACCTGTTTGTAAGTCAAGAAGACTTAGTGGAATTTCTTTGTGTTGAAGGGACTGAACGTAGCTTTGTTGAAAGAGTGAACTAGTATAAACTCTTTGCATTTTTTCTCTTACCCTACATTCTTTACATTTTACACTCCCTTTGCACTCCTTTTACATTCATCCTATGTAAAACCTTTTAAAAATCACACACACACAATTCAACCTCCCTTTTTGTGTGTTACCTGTACCTTCAATTGGTATCAGAGCTCATCCTATAGGGGTTGAGCATTTAACAATGCAGGGAAAACGATCTTGAAAGCGTTGGAAACCAAAGGACACGTAATGAAAAATCTCCTCCGTTCAAAGGCCAAAACTACGACTATTGGAAACAAAGAATGATGGCATTCTTTGATGCATGTCATATTGACATGTAATACGTGGTCGAAAATGACAAATATATCCCTACCAACAAAGGAGTAGAGATTCCAAGATCTTCGTGGAACGAAGAATAGAAGACAAGGTACCTTCTAAACACAAAGGCTAGAAACTTTCTCATGTGTGCATTAACAGAATCAGAATATGAGAAAGTCCACAATTGCAAGTCGTTCAAAGAAATGTAGGACACTCTTGCTCTAGCTTATGAAGGTGCATCTCACGTAAAAGACTCTAAAATTAGCATGCTAGTACGCAAATATGAATTGTTTAAAATGGAAGATAATGAAACTATTGATATAATGTTTGAAAGATTTCAAACGATTATTAATAATCTTATATTACTAGGCAAAAGTTATAATAATTATGATCACATAAAATTTTTTTTGAGAAGTTTGGCTAGAAGATGGAGACCACAAGTCATAGCCTTAAGAGCGTACTAAGACCTTAAAAAGCTTCCCATGAAAGAACTTCTAGGTACGCTCAAAGTTCACAAGATGGAGCTAAACAAAAATGAAGGGTGGTGAAAAGGAAGCCTATAGCCTTCAAAGCTCAAAAGGCTCCCAAAGGCTCAACGTCCAAAGCCTTCAAGGTAGAGGAATCATGTGGAGACATATCACACGAAGCTTGTTCTGATGAGGATGAACTCTCCTTCATTTCAAGGAAGATCCAATCTATGTGGAAGCATAAGAGAGGATCAAGATGGAAGAATGACTTCAAGAAGCATACCAAGGGAACAAAAAGCAAGATGCAAGCGGTGTGTTATGAATGTAAGAAACAAGGAAACTTCAAATCCGAATGTCCTAACCTTCAAAAAGAGGAAGAAAAAGAGAAGAAGAAATCATTCATCAAGAAGAAGAAAGGCCTCATGACTACTTTGGAAGATCTTGACCTATCATCCTCAAAAGATGAAGATGAAGAAGCCAACTTATTCTTAATGACAAACACAGTATTTGAAGATGAGGATAATGAAGAGGTAAATTTCAATAACTTAGAATATTTACAAATAGCCTACCAATAACTTCTTTCAAATTCCTTAACTCTTTCTCTCATATACAAAGGACTGAAAAGAAAATTTTCAAAACTATCCAAAGATTTTGAATCCTTGGAAAAAGAAAATAGTATCCTTAATAAAGAAAATGAAAAGTTGAAAGAAGAACAAGCTAATAACTTATTTAAAGTCAACACTTATGAAGTAACTAAATTTCAAAAAGAAGTAATTGACTTTAGACAAAATATAGTCAAATTTGTTAACCATATATAAAATTAAAACAAGTTGCTAAAATACAGTAGAAGTCCACATGAAAAATCTGGCTTATGTTTTAAAATGAAAAGGAAATAAAAGAAAAACTAAATATTTACTGTTCAAATTATAGAAAGTTTGGACGCAGATCCTATGATTGTAGAAAGCATCCAAAAGGACTATTCAAACCTTCAAGGACTAACCCAAAAAAACCCAAGAAAATTTGGGCAACTAAATCAATGATTATTCTTATTGTAGATGTGTTTAACAGCAAGAAGGAAACCCTCGTCATGGTACTTGGACAGTGGGTGCTCACATCACTGACAAGAGAAGAGTATATGTTTGAAGACCTCAAGCAAAAGAAAGGAGGATGGGTTATCTTCGAAGGTAATAAAAAAGGTAAGATAGTTGGTGTAAGAAGGATTGGAGAGCTCCCTTCCAACCATAGACAATGCTTTATATGATAAAGGATTGAAACACAATCTACCAAGCATAAGTCAATTGTGTGACAGTGAGTATGATGTATAATTTAATAAGAGTGAATGTATAGTTATGGATTGTAATGATTCTATAATATTTTTTGCTAAGGGACAAAACCATATGTATAAGATTGATTTGAGAAACCTAACCAATCAAAATGTAACATGTCTAGTGTCCATAAATGATGATCATTGACCATTGCACAAGAAAATTAGTCATGCAATCTTGATACTTATATCAAAGTTGAAAATGCATAATGTTGTGAGAGGTCTATCAAGAATTATATACAAAGTTGATTTGTTATGTGATGCCTATCAAAAAGGGAAACAAATCAGAGGATCTTTTGAGTCCAAAAATATTATTTCCACTTATAAACCTATAGAACTATTACATATTAATTTGTTTGGGCCTACTGGAACTAGCTCATTAGGTGGAAAACATTATGGAATAGTAGTAGTCGATGACTATTCTAGATGGAAATGAGTTATATTCCTTGCCCACAAGGATAAGTCTTTTAAGGTCTTTTATATATTCTACAAATATATTCAAAAAGAAATAGGTTTTAATATTGTCTCTATGAAAAGTAATCATGGGGGAGAATTTGAAATTGAAAAGTTTCAATAGTTCTATGAAGAACATGGAATTCATCATAATTTTTCCTATCCAAGAACTCCTCAACAAAATGGTATTGAAAGGAAAAATAGATCTATTCAAGAGATGGTCAAAACAATGTTGAATGATTTTAACTTTCCTAAATACTTCTGGGTAGAAGCTATTAATATAGCTTGTTATTTGCAAAACAAAATATATATATAAGACCCATTTTGAAAAAGACTCCCTATGAATGTGAAAGGGTAGACAACCCAACATTTCTTAATTCCACCCTTTCAGATGTGGTTGTTTTATTTTAAATACTAAGGACAACTTGGATAAGTTTGATCCTAAATCTGATAAGGGAATATTCATTAGGTATTTAACAACGTCCAAAGCATATAGAGTCTATAACTCTAAGACTTTGAAAGTTGAAGAATCCATACATGTGAAATTTAACGATTCTAAGCCTAATAAAGAATTATTAGAGCTAACTGAACCTTTTGTAGAGTTAAATATTGAAGAGTTGTATACAACATCCAAAGAATTGGTTTTGGATGATGAACCAAAAAATAGACGAGGTTGAGACATCCTCAAGGAACTTGCAAATGAAAACCTACCATTCTAAGCAACAAATCCTTGGGAACATTGAAGATGTTGGAGTATAAGTCTATGTGTCCAAAATGACCTAAGTGTTTAAAAGATAACAAACATTATGAAAATGAATAATATATTATGATTAACCATTATTATCTAGATTTCGAAAGAACTACATGTTATTGGACTTAAAGGTTGGAATGCATCCATTTAAGGGAAACTGATTTTAAAATAGAAGTTTATCTATTGCGTCCATAAGGAGCTCACTGTCCATAAACACACTCATCGTTTAAAGGATATATTCAGTGTCCACAACGAGACTCACCATCTAAAGGATGTATTCACTATCCAAAAGATGTGTTCACCATCCAAAGAAGGACTCACTATCCAATATGAGAGCCCAATGTCTAAAGACTTATCCAATGTCCATGGAAGAAGTGTGACATCCAATGATGAGTTCACTATCTTAAGTGAACCAATGTCCTAAGATGTTCCTGCCGTCTAAAGAAGAGATCATCTAGAAAGTGGAACAACTTTATTATTCCAATAAGGAAAATTTTCTCGTAAAAGCGTAAAGTGTTATTTATCTTGCTTATCTTGTCTTGTAAATTCTTTCATTCGTTCTAGATCCAACATTCAAATGTCTACCTAATATATTGTTTGAGAATGTGTTAAACCTTTAGATTGACGAAGAACAATAATGAAGATTTTATAATACAAGCTAAAGTTTGACAAAAGGAAGTTGAGATTATGACTCAATTCAAAAGGAACCAACAAAAGTGTCCTTATTCATCAACAATATACAATGCGTAGAATTCAGTGAAAAGCAACTTTTTTCTTTACACAACCTTTCTCTGTCTTAAAAAAAAGGAGTCTCTATAGAAGTACTGCAAAAATCAATCAAGTAGCATTTAATGCAGATTCAACCACTCCTCAGGCAAAAAGCAATGTTCAAATTTTCACGTGCTATATAAGGGATCTATCAAGCTTGAAAGAAGCAGAAGCCGAACTACAATGTGTTCTATCAAGAAAGAAAAAACACCTTCTTACGTTTTTGACGATTGTCTTGTAAAAATTTCTTTGCAAAGCAAAGTAAAGTCTATGCTCTTTATTGAAAATGTTCACTATGTGAGTTACTTTTTTATAAAAACTCTACTAAGTTAGTGTGATAGCCTAAAGAGGCTAAGTGTTAAAGGATACTTAGGTTTCTTGTAATCAGGTATATTACAAGGATTAGAATACTTAGAGAGGTAGAGAATACTTGTTTGTAAGTCAAGTAGACATAGTGAAATTCCTTTGCGTTGAAAGAACTAGATGTAGTTTTGTTGAAAGAATGAACCAGTACAATCTTTGTGTGTTTTTCTCTCTTACCCTACAATCTTTTATTTATGCACTCTGTTTGGATGACCATATCAAATTATGTTTTAAATCTTTTAGTTTTGTGAAAAGCTTTCAACACATACATACAATTCAACTCCCCTTCTTGTGTGTTATCTTTTCCTTTAGAAGATAGAGTTAGAACTTGATCAACCTTCAAAGACCAAGCTCAAATGGCTCTACTATCAAAAGTTGAACCCAAGAATGTAGAGGAGGCTCTATTGAACGACAGATGGATACTTGCCATGCACGAGGAACTAGATTGGTTCCAAAAGAATGACGTTTGGAAGCTGGTCTCACCACCAAATGACAAATTCATCATTGGCACAAAATGGATATTCAGGAACAAATTGGATGAGAATGGTAAGGTTATGCATAATAAAACAAGGTTAGTAGCACAAGGCTATTCTCAACAAGAGGGAATAAACTTCATTGAACTTTTGCTCCTATAGTTATACTAAAAGTCATTCGCATTTTGCTATCATTTGCAGCTTATCATAATATGAGATTATATAAAATGGATGTCAAATGCGCCTTTCTAAATGGTATAATAAATGAAGGAGCTTTTCTAAAACAACCACCCAGTTTTGAGAGTGATAATTTTTCTAAATCATGTTTTTAATTTGAAAAAGACACTCTATGGACTCAAGCAAGCACCATGTGCTGGGTATGAAAAATTGAGTTCATTTTTTATGACAAATGATTTTCAAAGAGGAAAAGTAGACATCACTCTGTTTCGCAAGAATTATGATTCACAATTTATAATTATACAAATTTATGTAGATGACATAATTTTTTGTGCTACTGATGACTCTTTTCATGGAGAATTTTTTAAGTTAATGCAAAAAGAGTTTGCGATGAGCATGATAGGAGAATAATTTTTTTTCTTGAAGATTGTAAAACAATGTTAACTCCAATCCACCCAACATCAATCTTAATTCTGGACAAGACAGATAAAAAGGTAGATCAAACATTATACAAAGGTATGATTAACTTTTTACTTTATTTAACTACCTTTACACCGGATATAATGTTTAGTGTATGTTTGTGTGCACGTTTTAAATATGATTCAAGATAATAATATCTGATAGCCATTAAACATATTTTTAGATACCTGGAAGGTACTATTAATCTTGGTCTGTGCTATAAAAAATATGATCAATATAGAGTGAAAGGCTATAAAAAGCATCAATGGAGGATGCCACTTCATTGAAGCTAATCTTGTATCTTGGCCAAGTAAAAGGCAAGGTACTATAACACTCTCCACCACAAAATTAGAATATATCTCAATTGCACAATGTTGCTGACAGTTTTTAGAAGGATTATGACATAATTGAGAGTAACATTCTTCTTCTTTGTGATAATACTACTGCAATTAATTTATCTAAGAATCTTATTTTACATTCTTGTGCTAAACATATACAAATTAAACACCATTTCATTAGGGATTATGTTTAGAAAGGAATTTAAGATTTAAAATTCATTAGTATTGAAAATCAGTTGGCTGATATATTTACAAAACCTCTTCCTAAAGATAAGCTCGTTCATACCAGGAATCTTCTTGATTTGACTTTTATTCTAGAATGAAGTTTAAAATCATTTGGCTTAGGCGTCCATAAATTGTGTGTCCATAACGTTTGTGTCCATAGCATGAGAGTCCATATTATGTTCATTTGTAATCTATTCGTTTATTGCACATTTTCAACTTTCTCATTTACGAGTCGAGTCAATGCGTTTTATTTACCCCTTTTTAACCTTTGTAAATTCCAAACGGTAAGATCTTTTTACCGTTACAGTTTTAATAAGGGTTTCTAAAAATGTTTTATTTACAAAGTATTTTTTTTCATCTTTCCTCTTTAGAAAATTTCAAATCTCTTGCACTTTATCTCTACAAACCCTCTCTTCTTTCACCTTTTCATCCTAATTCCCTTTCACTATTACAAACCATCGTTCATACCAAATTGGACATCTTTGAACCTAGCCCTTTTACACACCCATTCAGCCAACGTCCAATTCCTTTTGGACAATCTTACACAAATCATCGTCCAAACACCTTTGGATGACTCCACCATCCATAAGCCTATGGACTCCCTAGTCCTATCATAATACTTAGAAAGGAATGATCAGTCTTTTTTCCTTCAACAACTCGAGCCTAAAAACTTATCCACCAAGTCCAGATTACACATTACCTATCCACACCTTTGAATTTGTACCTCCACCCTCACATCCTCTTCTAGCTACTTATTCGCCACTTGAACCCACAACACCTGACCCTTGGGAAACCTTCTTCAGACCTATTTTCATCTTGTTGAACCTCCTGTCTCACCATACTAGCAACCACCACCTTCCCCTTAAAAAAAGTTTTCTTATGTTTTTTTTTTTGTTTCTAACTATGATGGTTATCCTTCCAATCCTTTTTGTTGATAACAAAAAAAGGGAGAATTGTGTAAAGGAGAAAGAATATGCATTTTTCTAATAAATAAGAGTCTAAATTTATTTTTCATTTATCATTACTTCTATATATACTCTAATTGTTTTATATGAATGCTTTGATACATCTATCATATGCTCTGATATAGTAAGAAAAATCATATATGCATGCTCATACATGCTTAAAATATATTTCACTTAACTGTCCATTAACTTAAGGGGAAGCTAAGATAAAAATAGAAGTTATATATCTTAGGGGAAGCTAGTAAAACATATACGAGCTTAAAATGTTATGCCTTGAAATCAACTTTCTCTTTAACATAATTTTTATCATCATAAAAAAGGGGGAGATTGTTGGCACATATGTCTATGGGTCCAAAGTGATCCAAGTGTTTTGATGATAACAAAATTTATGAAAATGGATAATATATTATGATTAACTATTGTTCTCTAGGTTTAAGAAGAATTGTAGGTAATTAGACTTAAATGTTGGAACGCATCCATTTAAGAGAAACTCATTTTAAAATGAAAGTTCATTTATTGCTTCAAGAAGGAGCTCGTCATCCATAGACGCACTTATCGTCCAAAAAATGTACTTAACATCCATAGCGGGACTCAACATCCAAAGACATGCTTAGCGTCCATAGAGTCACTCACCATCCAAAGGACATTCCTAGCATCCATAGTAAGACTCACCATTCAAAGGACATATTCTACGTCCATAGAGAAGCTCACTATCCAAAGGATGTATGATAGAGCATTTTTTAGGCACCTAATAGTGACTAATGTTGGACATTTTTTACATCATTTTATGATTAATATTGACACATTGGTTGAGTCTTGGATTATTAGACTTAATTGGGTTTAGTTGCTAATCTTTGCTTATTTTTGGACTTAACTTTTATTATGATGTTTCTATCTTGTATAGGCCATATTTGAAGCTATAGACCTTCAAATTGGATACTCTTGGTGGCTATGGAAAGCTAAGACAAAGATCTACAACGTCTCTCTTTTGGACACAACCCAATTCGACCGTCTTTAGTCTCAAAAGTCCATGCGAAGTTGCAACCTCTGCATCCACTTTATTGGGCCTTTGTTTATATATTTTGGCCCAATTTTAAGACCTTGGTTGGTGGGTCTTTGGGCTGCGAATTCCTCTGGCCCATGCCACCTTCCTTGGCATTTAGAGCATGTAATAAATAGTAGTTGGTTAGTTAAGAGAGACGTTTTTAGATTTTACACACTTGGATTTTGGAGGTTTCTTGGATCACAAGTTTCCACTCTATTCTCTATTCTCTATTCTCTCTCCTCTCCTCTTTCCTCTGTCTCTTCTAGGGTTCTTTGTATTTTGTGTTGTGTTCTCTATGCAAATTCTATTATGTCTTTCTTTTTTTTCTAATTCTTGATCTGTTTTTATCATTATGATTTCATATGAGATTTTGGATTGTGTTAGGTTAGGATTGATTAATCCCAATCTAATCAAGGTTAAATAATCAATTGATCACCTAAAATCAACCAATTATGTGCTTGAATCCTTGCTAATTAGAGACTATGATTGTGATCTCAATTTGTATGGACGAATTTTAGATGATTATCTAATGAATATTGGGTTGATATGAATTTGCTTCTTTATTAGAACCGTGACAACAAACTACATGATTGGATCTTTGAATTGATGTTACATAATTCTATTTTCATTTCTATTTTGTTTTCTGCATAATTCTATTTTACATACAAACCCCGTTTTTGCATTTAAATTGATTTTGTTCAACAAGATTAGACATTGCATGATTGTATCCTTGAGAGATTCAACCTAGGTTAGTCCATGTACTACAAAATTAAGGGAAATTTAGTGATTTTAATAGTATTTTGACAACATTATCAATATAATTAATGTCCATAGAGAGACTCAATGTCCAAAAACACAGTCAAGGGTCCATAGAAGAACTGAACGTCCATAGATGTAATGATCCTCCAAAGAGGGACTTAAAGTCCAAAGGATGTATTCACCGTCAAAAGGAAGCTTATTGTCTAAATGACATATTCACCATCTAGAAAGAGACTCATCGTCCCAAGGGTGTGTTCACCATCCAAAGGAGGACTCACTATCCAATACGCGAGGTCAACATCTAAATGACTCATCCAACATCCATAGAAGAAGTCTGACGTCCAATGATGAGTTTATCGTCCAAAGATGTTCCTATCATCCTATGGAGAGATCGTTTAGAAAGCGGAACAACTGCACTATTCCAATCAAGAAGTATCTCTCGTGCATGCTTAAAGAGTTGTTATCTAACTTATCATGTCAATTATTTCGTTCAAACATACAGTTTGATATCATGAATCTAATGTTCAAATTCTACCTAATATACTATTTGAGAACGTATTTTAAGCTATCAAATTGACGAAGAACAACACCAAATATTTTATATTGCAAGTCAAGTTTGACACAAGGAAGCCCAAATCATGAATCCATTCAGAAGAAATCAACAAAAGCTTCAGCTCTCATCAAATAAAAGACAACACGTTAAAATTAAGAGAAAAACAACTTTTTCCTGACATAATCTTTCACTATCTTCAAAAGAAGAGGAGTCTTTGCAAAAGTACTGCAAGAAGCAATCACGTAGAATTTATTGCAAATCCAACCACTCCTCATGCACAAGCAATGTTCAAAATTTCTACATGCTATAAGAAGGGATGGATCAAGCTTGAATCAGTGTAGAGAACAATAGAACGAAAAGCTTAATAATGTGAACAAAGTGATATACTTTTATGCTCTTAAAGTCACTTTGGATGACACTCTCTTTCATTCTTTGTAAAGCTTATTTTGCTAAGCAAAACTAAGTCTCTATGAGTTGTATTGTTATACACTCACTATGTAAGTAGAGTTTATTGTAAAAAACTTATTAAGTTGGTGTGATAGCTTGAAGAGACTAGGTGATAAAGAATACTTGATTTTCTTATAATCAAGTAGATTACAAGAATTGTAATACCAGAAGAGGTAGAGAATACTTGTTTGTAAGTTAGGTAGTCTTAATGAAATTCCTTCGTATTGAAGGGACTAAATGTAGCTTTGTTGAAAGAGTGAACCAGTATAATCTGTGTATTTTTTTTCTCTTACCCTACATTCTTTTATTTCTGCACTTCTTTAGATGACCGGTTTAGATGCTCCCTTTGGATGACCATGTCAAGTTGTGTTTTAAATCCTTCAATTTTACGAAAAGCTTTTAAAAATCAGACACACAATTCAATTCCCCTTCTTGTGTATTATATTTTCTTTCAACGTTTTGATATAATAAGAAAAATCATATATGTATGCTTTAATCTTTTTGCTCTGATCTATGTATTAAACCCTTATGCTTTGATGTGCTTAAAATATGTTTCTCTTAACCGTCCACTAACTTAAGTGGAGCTAAAATAAAATAGAAGTTATATATCTTATAGGAAGCTAGTAAAATTTATCACGCGCTTACAATGTTATATCTTGAAATCATCTTTCTCTTTAACATAATTTTTGTATAAAAAATGGGGAGATTGTTAGAACATAAGTCTATGTATCCAAAATAATCCAAGTGTTTTGATGATAACAAACATTATGAAAATGGATAATATACTATGATTAACCACTTTTCTCTAGATTTCAAAAGAATTGTAGATTATTAGACTTAAAGATTGAAACACATTCGTTTAACGGAAACTATTTTTAAAATAGAAGTCCATCTACTGTATCTATAAAGAGCTCATTGTCCATAGACGTACTCATCATCCATAGACGTATTCAGTATCCATAGAGAGACTCAACATCCAAAAACGTGCTCATCCATGGACTCACTCGTTGTCCAAAGGATATCCCCAATGTCCATAGTGAGACTCATCATCCATATCAAGACTTAGTGTCCATAGAATTACTGACCATCCAAAGGACATCCCCAGTGTCCATAACAAGACTCATCGTCCAAAGGACATATTCTATGTCCATAGAGGGGCTCAACATCCAAAGACATAATTAAGGATCCATAGAAGAGTTCAACATCCATAGACGTGGTAATTGTCTAAAGAGGGACTTACCATCCAAAAAGGGACTCATCGTCCAAAGGATGTGTTTACCATCCAAAGACAAACTCACAATCCAATATGAGAGCTCAACATCCAAAAGACTCATCCAACGTCCATAGAAAAAGTGTGATGTCCAATGACAAGTTCACTGTCCATAAGTGAACTCAATGTCCAAAGGTGTTCTTGTCGTCCAAAGAAGAGATTGTCCAAAATGGAACAATTACATTGTTCCATTCAGGAAGTATCTCTTGAAAAATGTAAAGAGTTGTTTAATTTATATAACTTATAACGTGAATTATTTTTTTCAAATATACAACTTGAAATCATGATCCAACGTTCAAATTCTACCAAATACACTATTATGAGAACATGCAGATTGACAAAGGGCTACATGAAATTTTGTTTGTTGCAAGTCAAGTCTTCAACCAAATCACGACTCCCATGAGAAGGAACCAATAGAAGCTTGCTCTCTCATCAATAGAAGACAACACGTTAAAATTCAGAGAAGAACAATTTTTCTTTCGCACAATCTTCTCTATCTTAATAAAAATAGGAGCCTTTGTAGAAGCTTTGCAGAAATCGGAATTATGGCATTTAAAACTGACTCAACCACTCCTCATGTATAAACAACGTTCAAATTTCTACGTGCTATAAAAAGGAAGATTGATCAAGCTCGTAGCATAAGGAACAAAAATGAGAAAAACACAACAACGTGAAAAAGAAAAATTAAGTAATATACTTTAAAGTCGCTTTGTACAACTCTCTCATTCTTTATCTGTAAAAGCTCACTTTGCTTGGCAAAGCTAAGTCTTCATGAATTTTATTATAATATGCTCACTGTGAGTGGAGTTTGATGTAAAAACTCATTGAGTTGGTGTGATAGCTTAAAGAGACTAAGTGACAAAAAACACTTGGTTTTCTTGTAATCAAGTAGATTACAAGGGTTGATATACCTAGAGAGGTAGAAAATACTTGATTTTTCTTGTAATTAGGTAAATTATAAGGGTTGTAATACTTGGAAAGTCAAGAAGACTTAGTGGAATTCCTTCATGTCGAAGGGATTGAATGTAGCTCTGTTGAAAGAGTAAATCAGTATAAACTTTGTGCATTTTCTTTCTTACCCTATACTCTTTACAATCTACACTCCCTTTGGACGATCATATTAAATTGTGCTATAAATCCTTCTTCCTTTGTAAAAGCTTTTAAAAAAATACACACACAATTCAACCTCTCCTTCTTATGTTTTACTTATACCTTCACAATGGTCATGTGTAAAATAATTTTACATTGTCGTCTAATAATAAATTATTGTTGGTATGAATTTTAAAAAAAGAGCTTATAATAAAAGTCAATAAACTTACAATATAAGGTGAATTGTGATTGAATTAATGTGTAAAACACTTTACACTGACAATACATACCTATTTTTTTCTTAAAATAAAGAGAACAAATATATGAGAATTTTGAAAAAAAAATATAATGTATTTAAAATTATGATATTTAAACTCATACATATATAAGAAAATTTATAGAAAGTTATCAACTTTTAAAATAAATCTTAATTGCTAAAGAGATAATTATTTGACTTTTAAGGAATAATCTAAGTAGTATTTGATATAAAGAATTATTTTAATTTTTTGAGAATTTGAAGTTTGAAATATTATTTTCTGATGCTTTGCATACTATCTTAAAACAATATTTTAAGAAACATTGTTTCTTGAAAAGATTTGTATCCATGTTTCTCACAAGAACATTTTAATGGGAAAATGATAATCTAATTTTTTTAAATGAGGAGAGAAAGTTTTTTAATGATTCAAAAATACTACTATACCTTTGTTAGTTCATTTAATACAATTATAATTTTTAAAATAATCTCTTATTATGTATCAAAAAATATAATTTAAAAACTATTTTAAAAATATATTATTTTAATATTTTAATATATTAAATATTATATTTTTAAATATTTTTTTATTTTGTAATTCTTTAAAATTTCTCAATGTATTAGTTAACAAAATGTTTCAGAATATTACTACAATATTTATGAAATTTTTTTAGTAAAAATTGTACAAAAAATATTTAAAGCAGAAAGAATGGAAAATTTTGTTATATTAAAGTTAAATAAAAATATTAAAAACTACACCAACCTATTTAAAATTTATAAAAAATATTTTTACAAAATAACTTATCCAAACTTGATTAAATTAATTTAAAATTTTATCTTATTTTATATACAATAAAATATTATAATAAATTATTTATAAATATTATTATCTGCATAACTTTTTTTCATGTTATCCTTATAAATCATTTTCATTGGACCAACAATACTAATAATTTAAATATGTGCAAAATAATTTATGTGAAAAATAAAAATAAAAATTACACATATTTAATCATTTTTAAATTTATTTCTTATAAATAAATTTAATTATTACCTCACTAAAATTAAATATTTTTTTAAAAATAGTTAGTAATAATCATTATAAATTTACTTTTTATTTAGTTATAAAAATTCATATTTATTTAAACTTTTGAGGGAATTTGATAATCTTTAACTTTTCTAAATTATAAAATATAGGTTGTAATAATGGTTATTTTAATTTTTTTATTACTGTGAGAATCTAATATTAAAAAGTTTGAATTATCATAACTTAATAATATATATATATATATATATATATATATATATATATATATATATATATATATTTTTTTTTTTAAATAAAATAAATGTTTATATTTTGTATTTTTTATAAAAATAATATTTTTATTGATATTAATCATGTTCCAAAGTTTTTTTTTTCAAAAAAGATTTTAATTTGAATTTTTTAATGATGTCTAACGTAAGAGTCGCTTATTAACTGAGCAAAGAAAATTATTTTAATAAGTCAAACTAACAACTTGGTCCCTTTTGTTAGTTAGCTACGAGACTTGACTTGCAACAAGGTATAGGGATTACACAGCAATCCTCAACTACTAACTAAACTCCCCACGCAAAAATCCACTTTCTAAAAGCCAATCGAAACAATTTTTTTGGATTAATTGACCAGGAACCGCCAACCGTTTTGGTTTTATATTCCCGACAAAGAGAACCGACATTGTCTTTCCTGCAACCTCCCCCAACAAAGACATTTTTTGTCTTTCGTTGCTCCAAGTGGATGCGGTCCACTTCTCGTTTTCAATTTTCAAACCCCACCCTTCTCTGACTCCTCTCTCCTCTTCGCTCTTCAACGAGTTAGTTTCTTCGCCTCCTTCCATTCCGCATTTGTGAAAAACAATCAAAATGATTTCCAATGATTTGTCGCGGCTGCTTCTTTGCTTGCACCTCGTCGCTTCGGCCTTGTTCCGTCAGATGCAGTGCCAGCAAATAAGCGATTTCAATAATCCAGTTATTCTGCCACGTGTCACCCAGCTCGTGTATGCTCAAATCTCCAACATGACCTCTCTCCTCAATCACGAAATCAAGACCAACTCCAGTTTCTGCGTCAAAGATCCGTGAGTGGACTTGTGTAGACAACTTTGTCAGTAGAGTAGCTTAATAATAGAATTGAGTAATGTTGTATTCTCCAAGGAATAGAGGCCGAATGATTCTTTCAATCGTTATCTGTTAACATCTATCACCATTGCGCATTATCCTTTTCAAATTTTACATTTAAGCTCATCTCGGATAGTATCACACCCAATGGTGACAAGTGTCAACACATAATGGTTCAGAAGATCATTCGGCTTCTACTCTTCTCAGGAAATAACATTTTTCAATAAAATCTCAAGTGAGTTCAGTTTATTTGGACAAGTGAAACATTATCTGATTCCTAAGGATCTTAGGTTGGTGATATTAGTTTATGCTTAGATAAATTTTTTCGGTTAGCATAAGAGAGAAAACAAAAATTCAGTTTTTTTTTTTTAACTTAAAATCAACTTATCACTTAGTTTTTGGTGAAGTTAGATAAGAAAGGTTGTATAAAAAGTGCTCAAGTTTATTTTAGCTTATACATTTAAAGTCATTTAAAGTCTTGCTTAATTTTCTTCAAAAGTTTCAATTTTTTTTTCTCATTAGAGCTTTTTAAGCAGAAGAAAAACGAATTTCATGATAATTGATAAAGAAGTTCAATAAGATATAATGATGAAGATGCTTCTTGTTTGTTTCTTTTTTATATTTTATTTTAAATTTTTTACTAATGCTTGGGGTCCTTGCTTGAGGTTGTGTAATACTTATTTAACATTTGAAGGTTAATGTTGTTATTTGTTAGTCCTCTGAATTAATGATGAATGGATTTGTAAGTTGTGGCTTCAGATTTAATTTTAGGTTAATAGAACTTATGATGTATAACATTGTCATCTATTATGCGATGCGTTGACATGAACTCATAATATTGTATAGAAATAGAAACTGATTTGATTATGAAGTTTGATTTTCTAATTTTAGGGATGCTGATTGGAATACAGCATTTAATTTTTCTTCTGATTTGGGCTTTGTGTCTTCTTGCATTCTGAAGACTAAAGGTATGCACTTCAACAACTAAAAAGAAATGATAACATTTGTTCATTTTGTTTCTTTAAGAAGTGCACAAAAAGAAATGACAATTTTTTTCTTTTCTCTTTCATTACCCTAATTCTGTTTCCCAGCACTCAGTTAAACATGTTCACTGTCTTTGGTTAGAAAATCTGAATGTGCTCATTCCGTTGTTCTGAATTTCTTTTCTTTACCACTGTGTTTCATTTCTTATAACACTCTTATGCTTTGGAATCTAATGATTCTGATGTGAACACAGGAGATATTACACTGCGCTTGTGTTCAGCAGCAGAAATAAAGTTTTACGTAAATAGCTTACTGGACAGGTCTAGGAGTGCCAACTATTTAAAGCCTAACAAGAACTGCAATTTAAACTCATGGGTATCTGGTTGTGAGCCAGGATGGGCCTGTAGTGTTCACACAAGCCAGCAAGTTGACCTTAGAAATTCACACGAGATACCTACCAGAACTACAGACTGTCAAGCATGTTGTGAAGGGTTCTTCTGTCCTCATGGCATCACATGCATGATACGTAAGTATAACAAGAATCTTTAATATGCTTTTCTTTATTACAAAATGATACAAACTGGATCAGATTGTAGACAGATTACAGAAATGAATTTTATTGATAGAAAAATAGTGTTACACTCCAAGTTTTCAAGATTCCTAAATCTCTCCCAAAGACTTTCCAAATTCAAAGACAACCCCTCTCCTTTCAACCCCCTTCTTTTTTATATAGAACGCCTAACTAACTAATGGGTAACAAATATATCATAACTGACTGCCACCCATTGTAACTACTACTAATGGGGTTACCTAATAATACTCCCCCGCTAAACATTCCTTGTCTTCAAGGTGAACAACTTATAGCTTCTGAAATAAGGTTCCTTCTGTATTCTAGTTGTTTGAAGCAGAATGTCTAAGCCAACCAGACCGCTGCAGCTCAAAATAGCCTTCACTCCATCTAAATCAAACACAAGCATGTGAATTTCCCCATGTTCCTCTAGTGCTTTGTTTTCTACATTACTTTTGTCCATGAAATAGAGCATCAAAACCTCTGTAGTTAAAATGAGAAAATCCCATGGCTCTCTTGCAAATTGCACTGCTGCACATGGTTGCAGCTAAGGATTATCAAGATCCTCTACCTTATTGTGCTTTTGTAGTGGGGTTGATGGTACTACCCAAACCCAAAACCTCCACTGTTTCTTTCAGCTCAGTCCTTGCCTCTCCTTTCATGTCAAACACAGGGTTTCCCTTAATTTTTTCTTCCTCTTTGCAACCTAGAAACAAACTCATCTCTGCAACATCTCTGTCACTTTGATTCTTGATCTCAAGAACTTATTTCTTGCCTCTGTTTTCTGATTCTTTGTCTAGAATGTTGTTGGGTTGCTCCCAATTTTTGTATCTTTCTTGAATTCCTTTCTTGCCTTGAACCGCTGGTTGTGTTCTCTCCAATTCTTCATCTTCTGTTATGTTTTCTTGTTGTCTTGCATCAGCTTCTGCCTTTTTCTGCATTGGTTCTTGGCTTTCCTCTTAAACTTCATCTTTGCATCTTCATTGCTCCCCAGTTTTTGAATCTTGAAGATAAACCCCAAGTTCTGGTTGGAACAGCTTGAGCACAGCCTTCTCAAAGGAAAAAAAGTGGCATTTTGGTTGCTCTTCTTCCAAGAAAACCACCAACTAAGAACTTCTCTTCCCAATGCCACCAAACCCATGATAGCTTCTCCTCCTCAAGCACTCCAAGCCCCTCAAAATACCGATCTAAATTGATCAGCCACCAATAGGCATTGCCTGTCCTATCAAATCTTGGAATCACCCTTCCATCAATTTTTGGAATCATTTTCACAATCCCACAGTGCCAAGATTGGAGCTCTAATACTAGTTGGTACAAACTGGATCAGATTGTAGACAGATTACATAAATGAACTTCATTGATAGAAAAATAGTGTTACACTCCAGGTTTTTGAGAGACCTAGTTCTCTCCCAAAGACTTCCCAAATTCAAAGACAACCCCTCTGGCTTTCAATCCATCTTATTTATAGAATTCCTAGCTAACTAATGGGTAACTAATATATCATAACTGACTGCTACCTTTTGTAACTAACTACTAATGGGGTTCCTAACACAGAACTGCAAATAGTTTCTGTATATATTCAATTTTTTTAATCAACATATTAGCATCTTCTTGCTTCATAAGAAAGTTTATTGTAAAGGTGTAGGGCTACACAGCCATAAATATTTTGACAGAATTCAGTTAGAATTTACAAAGATTTGAGGGGTGGTTTGTTGGATAAGTCAAAGTGGTGGGAACCACTTATCTATCCAAATGTTAATAACAAGGCCAATTCATTCAAGCAAAAATTTGACAAAAAGATACTGCCTTTCTATTCCATTGTAAAGGTCCAGTGAGGAAATTTTGATTTCTGGGTAATTCATTGGTTTTGGCATTAAATATGAATTGTGCTAGTCAATAAAATAAAAATTCTGAAAAAATTAAAGCATAGTGACATTATATGTAATAACTATATTGATTATCAGTATCTATGCAAATATTCTAATGCTTTCATGTTTTTGTGGTATTTGAAATATTTTTCTTGAAGCTTGCCCTCTAGGTTCCTATTGCCCTCTTGCTACACTCAATAATGCAACTGGTGTTTGTGAACCGTGAGTTCTATTTATTGCTCTATGGTCTGTTACTCTGTTTATGTGTACAGCAATTACTTGCATGCTTATGTAGAATATTAATTGACATACATTTCTGCAGATATCTTTATCAACTGCTCCCATTGCAGCCAAATCATACCTGTGGAGGGGCAAATATTTGGGCTGATGTTAGTAGCAGTAGTGAGATTTTTTGTTCAGCAGGATCGTATTGCTCCAACACTACCAAAAGAATTCCTTGCAGTAGTGGGTATTATTTTACTCCAATCAGTGGTTTCTCCTAATAAACTGCAAAAGTTGGATCCTGGATGAAGTGATCCAAAGTATTTAAGATATTGGATGACATGACCTTTCATAGTAGCACTTGAACACATCATATTTTAAACTAGTTAGAAAAAATGATCACTTTAGTTTATTTACAAGTATAATGCCTATACTGTTATGTTCTTTTGATGGTTATAAAAACGATTATGCTGCCTTTGTGTTCATTATCCTGATACTTTGAAACTTCTCTCTTGAAATTTCAGGCATTACTGCAGGATGGGTTCTACATCTGAGAATAGTAAGATCTCATGGATTGTGAATTATGGCAATAACACATTGTGTTTCAGTCTTAGATTCTTTCATGAGCTTCTGATCAAATGTTTCCAGAGTATATATGACCATTTTCTGATTGTCTTGTAGAATGCTTCAAGTTGAGTTCATGTGATTCAAACACCGTGACACAAAATATGCAAGCATATGGAATTATGCTCATTGTAAGTTGTTACCTCTTAATTTGATGGATTATTGAATAGGCATAACCACATAATAATTTATATATGTGCATTTATTAAGATACTAGATTTCTATTGTCATTTGGGCGTTTTTTTTAATAATTGGGGATTATTAGGGGCTTTTAGTAATTTAGTGTTAAAGATGTCCAGCATTGGGTATGTACTGAGTTTTTTAGAGACTTTTATGCTTGAAACTTAGGAATTGAAAATTTTCCTTCTCTTCTACTTCTCCATCTGTAACTACTTCCCTGTTTGATATTTCTCTCCCTTTTAGATTCTTATGTCCTTTTTGTCCCATACCCATTGGATCATTTAAACTGTTGCCTTGGATTTGCCATTGGTTATTGAGCAACCAGTACCAAGTACCAACAATTTGTGAGTAAAGTAGCCATATGGATACATGCCTAGAGAAGAATTTCTGATATTTTAAGCTTCCTGCTTTTTGTTCCTTTTCCATCATGGGCACAGATGATCTTGGAATTATGGCTAATGCTTAATTCCTTGTCCCATACAAAAATGTAAACATACAAGATCACACATAGAGACCATGTTGGTAGAAGTTAACAACAGTCTTTAACTGCTTATGCAGGCTGCTTTGAGTACTTTGCTACTCATTATCTACAGCTGTTCTGACCAAGTTCTCACTACTAGGGAAAGGAGAATGGCCAAGTCCAGAGAAGCAGCGGCCACAAGTGTAAGGAAGAGTGAAAATGCACACCAAAGATGGAAAGATGCAAAAGATGCTGTCAAGAAGGGTGCAAGTGGACTGCAAGCTCAACTATCACAAACATTTTCTCGGAAAAAGGACTTTGTAGATCCTGAAGAAATTAAAAATTTGAATCAACCAACTACTGAAACACATATTGAATTGTTTTCACATTCACATTCTATTACGTCAACCATTGTTAGTAGTTCATCTACAGGGCCAAAGGAAAAGGGAAAGGAACCCACTGATCTGATGCAGATGATACATGAAATAGAAAATGATCCAAATATTAGGAACAGCGTTCATGTAGAAATAGAAACGAGAGATAAAAATGTTACAGAAAGAGTGTCTAAGGAAAAGCAACTGCATACACATAGCCAAATTTTTAAGTATGCATATGCTCAACTCGAGAAAGAGAAGGCTCAGCAACAAGAAAACAATAACCTTACCTTCTCAGGAGTAATTAGTATGGCTACCAAAAGTGAACAGAGGAAAAGGCCTTTCATTGAAATATCTTTCAAAGATCTAACTCTCACATTGAAAGCACAAAATAAACATATATTGAGATGTGTTACAGGGAAAATTAAACCTGGCCGCATCACTGCTGTCATGGGTCCATCAGGAGCTGGGAAGACAACTTTTCTTTCAGCAATAGCTGGGAAGGCATTTGGATGTAAAGTGACTGGTTCCATTTTTATAAATGGAAAGAATGAATCAATGCACTCCTACAAGAAAGTTATTGGCTTTGTGCCACAAGATGATATAGTTCATGGAAACCTGACGGTGGAAGAAAACTTTCGGTTCAATGCACTGTGCAGGTACATCACATGCTTGGAAATTCGAGCTGCTGTATATTCTAATTTTTAACTCATTTATTTTTATTCAAGCTTATGTGCATAAATTTGGTGTCCTAGATATATTTTTAATTGTTTCTCCTTCTTTCCTATTTAATCCTGGATCAAGTTTTAGTTCCAATTATACTTTTTCATTGACTTTCTTTCTGACCACTTCACTTTAGAAGAGGAGTTGCTGGTTTAATCATAAGAGACTTAGACAGTTTACATGAAACTTTATTATCAACTCTATCTTAAACTCTTAGATTCATTGTGTAAGGTGGGAAAATGAAGAAATTGAGGTGTATTAGTGAATAGAAGAAAAATATGGGGTTTCTTGGTCATCATTTTCCAACCATGCTATAAGTATTGGTGGCATTATGATTATAATTTAATTTGAGCCTATATTGTGCAAATGGAATACTTAAGTTCTGTCATGAAATAGCCTTTCAAGTTTTGTATGCATATTTATTTTTAGATAGTCTAGCAAGAAGCAGCACTTTTGAACTTAACATCATCTTCTTAGATGCTTGCCTACTATATAAGTTTTCTTTTGTCTAGCTTTAATTTCATGTCCTTTTCTTGTAATACTTGTGTTGTGTACATATTGTTCTTCGTGGAAGCTTTTGTAAGTTTGAATATTTGGTAATAAAATGAAATTTTCATACTGTGAAAGGCTACCTGCTGACTTGCCAAAACCAGACAAAGTTTTGATTGTTGAAAGAGTTATTGAATTCTTGGGGCTTCAATCTGTGCGGAATTCTTTGGTTGGAACTGTAGAAAAGCGAGGGATCTCTGGAGGCCAAAGGAAGCGTGTAAATGTTGGACTGGAAATGGTCATGGAACCTTCACTCTTGATCTTGGATGAACCCACATCTGGGTTGGACAGTGCATCATCTCAACTCCTTCTTAGAGCACTAAGACGTGAAGCTCTTGAAGGAGTGAACATTTGCATGGTGGTTCACCAACCCAGGTGACTTTTAATTCCATGTCTTCTGCATCATGGGGGTATGGCTAGCCTCATTTACCATTATATTAGTTTTCAGTAGATTTTATATTTTTCTAATATAAAAGTAGGGAATAATTGTTCAGCAGATAGTAGCTGCTAACATTTAAAATACTAGGTTTTTTTTTTTTTTTTTTTTTATTCTTAGCATGTTTCCTGAGGATATAAATTTCATTCAACTGATCGAATCATCATGTTGGTTCAGAAAGTTTAGAGCCAGGGTAGCTCAGAAAATCAAAGCAATATTTCAAGGGTTTACAATTTGGGTTTTGGGGTAAGATATAGCAATAAAGTGGGGAAATTCAGGACTTATTACCAGAATATTTGGATATTCCCAGAATATTTGGATAAGTGTGGTCTGAAAGCAATAGGATGATGGTCGAAGACCAACTTGGCTGCTGTTGGGATTTTGGAATTTGGATAATATGAGGGATTGGCCTAGATCTGAAAATGTTTATTAAGATTTTCTAGGAAAGAAAATCAAGAAAATTGGGAAGTAAAGTGTAGAGAGGGACTTGTAGGGGATTCAGAGAGAATATAAATGGAATAAGGAGAGACGGGAGAGAGGATAAGAACTATGAAACACTATGGGAATTGAGGGGGGAGAACTAGAACTTTGAATCCTTGGTTTGTCTTTGTGTTTTCTTTTCACTTTCTGAGTGTTCTATACATGTATACACTTACTAGACTCCACTCATCTGAAATCATCTTGATATTGGGCAAGAAGAGGAGATACATACCTCTGTTTCTGTGCTTTTCGTGTGATTCTGATCCAGTTTCCGTTCATACCTCTGTTTCTCTGCATGGGCATTATGAATGAGAAACCATTATGAAGACTGATCTCGTATTCCATGCTTTAATTTGGACTTGTGAATAGTATGCTTGCTTTCCCTTTGATTAATTAATGATTTAATCTTTTGCTGCAGCTACGCTTTGTTTAGGATGTTTGATGACTTGATACTGTTGGCAAAAGGTGGTCTTACTGTTTATCATGGATCAGTCAAGAAAGTTGAAGAATACTTTGCAGACCTTGGGATAAATATCCCAAAGCGCATTAATCCTCCAGATTACTTCATTGACATTTTGGAGGGCATAGCAGTACCTAGTGGAAGTTCAGGAGTCAGTTATAAAGAGCTGCCGGTTAGATGGATGCTTCATAATGGATACCCTGTACCTCTTGATATGCAGTCGAATGCAGCACAATTTGATACGTATGTAGCTGTAAACCCAGCTAAAGGAACAGATCCTGATGGCTCTGGCCATGAAGAAAAAAGCTTTGTTGGAGAATTATGGCAAGATGCGAGAAATGTTATGGAACTAAAGGGGGAGAAAATAAGACTCAATTTTTTAAAATCAAAGGATTTATCTGACCGTAAAACTCCTGGTATATTCAAGCAATACAAATACTTCCTTATACGGTAAACCATCCAGTGACTTCAAATATTTGTTAACATGAACATTTAACATTGCAGACAACTCATTAAGATCTTCAAGGGCTATGCATTACAATTGTCTTGCGGAAAATAGTTTCTCTGTTAAAAAATGTATCATGGATAGTGTCAGTGGATTTTGTTAATGATGGAGATTGAACAATTGTATTTGAATTTTCATGGTCTAAATTTCTGTATTTGTTTAAGGGAGGTCTGAAGAACTGGAAGGAAATGTACAAGTAAAACCTTTTTCTTCTGAGCATAAACATGTCTGCTCAATTTTGATGTCTGCATTTTCATTTGTTAGTCAGTGGCACCCTACTTAATGCCGATGTTGTTTCAGGGTTGGGAAACAGCGATTACGAGAAGCTAAGATCCAAGCTATAGATTATTTAATATTATTACTTGCTGGAGCCTGCTTAGGATCACTTACTAAAGCAAGTGATCAGACCTTTGGTGCAGCAGGATACACCTATACGGTGATTGCTGTATGTAAGTTAATTGACTTCTAATACATAGCCCAGAATGCTCTTCATGTTATATATTTTTCTTTGCTATTATTGTATGCTTTGAATTTATGTTGGAAATTAGTTTGTGAGAATGCATAGATTTTTTTGTTGTTTTCTCTGTAATAATATCCCAATAATTTTGAGGGTGAGCCTTGGGGTAATGGCACCTTGTGACCTGAGGTTGTTGCCTAGTGGGGGTTAAGGCTGAGTACATCTATCCTTCTGAGACCCCACCAAATTCCCGACCTATACGGTGATTGCTGTATGTAAGTTAATTGACTTCTAATACATAGCCCAGAATGCTCTTCATGTTATATATTTTTCTTTGCTATTATTGTATGCTTTGAATTTATGTTGGAAATTAGTTTGTGAGAATGCATAGATTTTTTTGTTGTTTTCTCTGTAATAATATCCCAATAATTTTGAGGGTGAGCCTTGGGGTAATGGCACCTTGTGACCTGAGGTTGTTGCCTAGTGGGGGTTAAGGCTGAGTACATCTATCCTTCTGAGACCCCACCAAATTCCCGTTTCTAATAGAATTGTATTATTATACTATTTTAGAAGTTTGAAGAGTGGGCCCAGTAGGAGAGTGTGACTTGGGTTGGAAGAAGGGTGTTGACCTTTATATTCAAACCAATTGGTCTTAACCTCTTCACCCTTATATACCTTTATATTTATTTTTGTTTGCCCAATATGGGACTTGTTCTCCAACACTCCCCCTCAAGTCTAACTGTATGTGTTCAATTGTGACTTGCGTACCCATCATCTACTAGGCCACAGTTTTTTGGGCTTGGGTTGTGTCAGGTCTGTGCCTTTGCCTCATATTTTTTGCTACCAGGACTTATGCCTCATAAGTTTAAATCTTAAAGACCCAATTTTTTTTCCCCTTTTTTTTTGTAGGATTGGTACGGATTATTACATCATTGGGGCTTTGATACCATGTGGAAGTGTGTAGGGTGAGCCTAATAGAGTGTGACTTGGACTAGAAGAAGGGTGTTGACCAAAAGATTTGAGCCAATTGATCTTAACTTCTTCACCCTTATATACTTTTTTATTTATCTTTATTTGCCTGATGTAGAACTTTTTCTCCAACAATTATTTGAAAATTGCATGGTTGGCCCACAAATAAAATTAAAACATTACTATTTAATACTTCTTAAAACATTATGTTGGCTCCACAAAATCATTTTGGAAAATTACAGCACAACACAATAGTTCAAAACGATGAATAAATTCTGAACATACAAATAGATGATTGAACACAGACTTGCCTAGAATGACTTTGAAGTTTGCTTGTTTATCACAAGGTAATTTCATTTGCTGAAGATCTCCAAATTTCAATTGGTGAAGTAGTCGTTTAATCCAAATAAGCTTACAACTAGCTGCAGCCATGGTGGCGACAGCAATTTGTTTCTTATTCTTCCACAATCTATTTAAGAGAGGCCAGCTTTTTGAGGAACATCTTTAGTTTACTCAATAGGTGCCTGTGGTTGAGAGAGAAAACTGGTCATATTGCCATAACAATGGCATGGATGATAATCAAGTTTCTCCAACTGGCACATATGTGACTTTTCAGGATGATCTGATATACCTTGACCAAGGAACCCAAGCTCCATAGAAGCTTACCAAGCTAAGTAGTTCAAAATTGATTAGAGTTGTAGAAAGACCATTTCTCGTTAGCTGCCGAAGCTCTGTAATAGAACTGCGAGACTTTGAGTAGAAGCAAGACCAAGCTTGAGAAGCTTTTAGGATGAACTTAAGAGAAATTAGACACAAGTTTTGTGAATTGCTTTAGGGAGTAACAATCAGCAATCAACAATCAACTTTCTTGATATTTATACATACAAAAGAATAAAAATGCTTCTTACATTTACATGAATTATGATGAAGTGTTAAAGATTAGCATGACTACAATCTTTTTCAATAATACATTAACAAGTCATGCTAGTACTTTCTAGCACACTCGTTTTAACATACATTTTATTATTAGCTAAAATTTATTTAAAACTACAATGTCAGGAGAGAGACATTAAATGAGACATAGGACCCACCAAAATGAGTTATTTCCAATAAATTTCAACCAATAATAAGAAGTGTGCTCAAAAGAGTATGTCCGAAAGTGTGTTGCTAACATTTCTCATACAATAATTCCCATAATCCCCAATGCTCTGTAGTCAATAGCGGCAGGAGCGGCCGCTATAGCGCCGGAGCGGAGCGGAGCGGTGGCGGGCCGCAACGGAGGTGGCATAGCATCGCAGATCGCCGTCGCGGCCGCGACAGCGCGAAATCGTGGCGGAGCGGCCGCTATTCTGCTGCTCTGTGTTTCGGAAGGTGAAAAGTCAAAAATGCCCTCCTGTTTAAAACGTTAGTGAGGGCATTTTTAACTTTTCGCGTTTTAGGGTTTTAAATGTTCAAAATCTCTGCAGTTTCCTCTTCTTTTTTATCATCTTCTCCTCCTCCTTCCCTGAGTTTTTTTTTCTTCCTTGTCACCGGCGACGTATTCCGCCTCCTTCTCCGGCGACGTATTCCAGCGACATATTTTGGCGATGTACACCGGCGATCTTCTCCGGCAACCTTCTTCGACGACGTAGAAGTAATTTTTGCATTTCTTCATTTTTTTTTTGCTGTTTTTTTCTGCTCTGTTATTTGGTGTTTTTTTCTGCTCTGTTATTTGGTGTTTTTTTCTGTTGTTTTTTGTTGTTTTTTTTCTGCTCTGTTTTTTTTCATTTCTTCAGTTTTTTTTTGCTGATTTTTTCTGCTCAGTTTTTTGCTGCTCAATTTTTTGCCGGTTTTTTCTGCTTTGTTTTTTGCTTGTTTTCTGTTCTTTTCTGAAATTCTGTTTTTTTCTGCTGTTTTTTGTTGTTTTTTTCTGCTTTGTTTTTTGCTTTTTTTATGTTTTTTTCTGCAATTCTGTTTTTTTCTGCTGTTTTTTGCTGTTTTTTTTCTGTTTTGTTTTTTTCAGTTTTTATTTTCTGTTTTTTCTGCAATTCAGTTTTTTTGCATTTTTCAGTTTTTGTTTTTTGTTTTTTTTTGCAATTCTGTTTTTTGCATTTTTTTTCAGTTTTTGTTTTCTGCAAGTACAGAATCTTCTATTCATGGCCTCTGGTTCCCTACCAAGCAACGATCAACAAAAAAAAAAACCACTGCTATTGCTGCTGCTGTTGGTGGCAGTGGTACACCTGTACAATCGGTAGGATCTTCAAATGCAATGTTCAAGCCCACTGGTGAAAACATTGACATTGCATGGAAGTGGAATAGCTTAAAGGACAAAAATAATAGGAAGAGTGTAACGTGTGACTTTTGCTTAAAAACGTCTACGGGAGGAATCACTAGAGCCAAAAAATATCAATTCGGAATAAGAGAAGATGTCGGTGCTTGTAGCAAAATACCAGAAGATATAAGATTGGAATTGAAGGTAGCTTTTGAACAAAAAAAAAAACAGAAAATGAAATATACATGGTGGGAGTGCAAGATGAAGGAGATGAGGAAGATGAAGTGGAAGAGATTGTAAGGCATAAAAGTGGAAAAAGGCCTGCAACCTCATCAATAGAAGTTACTTCAGTTCTTGCCAAGAAAAAAAATGTGAATGTTAAATGATGCTTATCAAAAGACCTGAAGAAACCATCCAATTGGGAAAGAACAAGAGACAAACAAGCATAAATGATGCTTGTCAAAAGGATGCAAGAGCAAGGACAATTCAATATATTGCTCGTTTCTTTTATACAAATGGAATTCCATTTAATGTGGCTCGGTCAAATAGTTTTAAATTGATGATTGAAGCAATTGGAAATTATGGTCCTCATCTAAAGTCTCCAAGCTACCATGAATTAAGAGTTCCACTCCTTAAAAAAGAATTAAAATATACAAAAGACATGTTGAAGGGTCATGAGGAGGAACGACAGAAATATGGATGCTCAATCATGTCAGATGGCTGGACCGATAGGAAGAATAGGACATTGATAAATATTTTGATAAATTGTTCTTTAGGAATAATGTTTATCAAAAGTATTGATGCATCCGAATTCATGAAGAGTGGGGACAAAGTTTATCAGCTTTTAAATAACTTTGTTGAGGAGATTGGAGAAAAAAATGTAATCCAAGTGGTGACGGACAATGGAAGTAATTATGTTATGGCGGGTTAGTCTATCTAACACTTATTTAAATTTTGATTTAGAAGTATAACTTTTAATTGTTATTCATTTAAATTGCAATTGAAATTTTTAGGTAAACTTTTACAAGCCACAAGAACAAAATTATTTTAGACTCCATGTGTTGTCCATTGTCTAGACTTGATGCTAGAAGATATTGGGAAGATTGCCAAAGTAAAAAAGGTTATACAAAGAGGCATCAAGCTAGTAGGCTACATTTACAATCACTCAATGACTTCGAACACCATGCGGAAGTTCACTAATAAGTCTGAATTAGTGAGGCATGGAGTTACAAGATTTGCAACTACCTTTCTTACGTTGCAAAGATTGCACAAACAAAAAGCCAATCTTAGAAGAATGTTCACTTCAAATGAATGGTTGGAGTCACGGGCAGCTAAGGATCCCAAAGGGAAGAAAGCAACTGACATTGTTCTTATGCCCTCTTTTTGGAATGATGTCGTTTACGCCTTGAAGGCTATGGGCCCTATTGTTCGTGTATTGAGGTTGGGGGATAATGAAAAAAGACCCGCAATGGGTTATATTTACGAAGCAATGGATAGGGCCAAAGAGGCAATTCAAAAAGCTTTTAATGGCAAGGAAGAAAAGTATAAGGATATTTTTGCAATCATTGATAGAAGATGGGATTGCCAACTTCACCATCCTTTGCATGCAGCTAGTTATTTTCTAAATCCTGAGTTCTTTTATAGCAATCCAAACATTGAAATGGATTGTAAAGTGCTGGAAGGCCTTTACAAATGTATTGATAGACTCAGTGAAAATGACGAGTTTGTAGACCACATCCACAATGAGTTGCCAATATATAAGAGAGCTGGAGGGATGTTTGGTTTTCCTGCAGCAGTGAGGAAAAGAACGACAATGGCTCCTGGTAAGTGAGAAAATTCCCTTATAATTTGCAATTTATTTTGATTACATTTCAAATTGCAAATTTAAGTAATCATTTTGATACTAATGCATATGAATTGCATTACAGCTGAGTGGTGGAAGATGTATGGAGCACATACACCACACTTGCAAAATATTGCCATTAAAATTTTAAGTTTGACTTGTAGCTCGTTGGGATGCGAGCGTAATTGGAGTACCTTTAAGCATGTAAGTTAATGTGAAAGTGAAAATTTTAAATTTGAGTTTAAAATTTTATATAATTATAATGTAATAAAGTTTGTTAAATTATTATAGATTCATTCAAAGAGAAGCAGACTCGAGCACCAAAAACTTCAAGACTTGGTTTATGTTAAATATAACCAAGCTTTTCATGAACGCTACGAGTGTCGTGATCTTATTGATCCTATTGCTTTAAACGACATTGATGATAGCAATGAATGGATAATGGGAGAATTGGATGGAAAGAGTGAAGATGCCAAAGATGAATTGATTTTTGATGATGATGTTTTGACTTGGAGAGATGTTGCTAGTGCAACTGGGGCTGCTAAACCTTTGAAGTACACTAGGAGACAAACACAAATGCAAAGGACAGTGGTTGCATCTACATCTAACAAGGAAAAAAGGAAAAGGAGTGGTTGAAGAAAAGGATGCAGCTGATTTAAGTCAAGATGAAGGAGAGGAAGAGTATAATTCTAGTTGTAATGAGAGTGATGAAGACAATGACATAGAACTCGAAGAGGATGAAGAAGATTATTAATTTAAGATGTTATTGTATATTTGTATTTGACATTTTGATTATTTGTTTACTTTGTACTATTTGAATTTTAATCCTTTTATAAATTTTTATTATTAATGATATTTGTTAGTTTATGAATTTTGAGTAATGTTTATGTTTTTGAACTTATATATATAATATAAATATATTAATAATTTTTAATATATATATATATATATATATATATATATAATATTAGAATAGCGGCTATTCCGCTATCCGCTATCCCGCTATCCCAGTTCGCTATCCGCTATCCCGCTATCCCAGTTCGGGGATCGGCCGCTCCACTCCGCTATCTGGGATTAACTATTATGCCCCAATGACATATTAATTACTATCACCATTTCCATCACAAATAATTAATAAAATTTCTAATGAAACTAAAGATTTCAAAATGCTCATAATAACTCAACTTATATATAGCATTTGTTCTGACAAAGCATATAAGCTTTTAAATACATTTTCTGTTTGAACCTTGGGGTAAGTTATGGAAGATTTTCAATAGGATTTTCATTTGGCGTTAGAATAAATTTAATGTTATTGCAAATAGACTTTCAGAATTCATGTGTACAATGCTTTATTCTAATTTATTATTATTGTTAATTTCAGCTCTTCTATGCAAAATAGCTGCCTTGAGATCATTTTCTCTGGATAAATTACACTACTGGAGGGAGAGTGATTCTGGAATGAGCAGCTTGGCGTATTTTCTGTCTAAAGACACGATTGATCATTTTAATACAGTGATCAAACCTGTGGTTTACCTCTCAATGTTCTATTTCTTTACCAATCCAAGATCGACTTTTGCAGATAATTACATTGTGCTGCTTTGTCTTGTATATTGTGTGACTGGCATAGCATATGCATTGGCCATACTCTTTGAACCTGGTGCAGCCCAACTAGTAAGTATTAGGAGAAAATAATAAAATTTAACCAACACCCAATTAAAATTTTAGTCATCATTATGTTTTCACTTCCCCTCTGACATGTTACTGTTTCTTGCAGTGGTCAGTACTTCTTCCTGTTGTTTTGACACTCGTTGCAACACAACCAAAAGATAGTAAATTTTTGAAGGATATAGCTTATTTATGCTACTCTAGATGGGCTTTAGAAGCATTCATAATTGCAAATGCTGAAAGGTAATTTACTGTTAATTATGATTATTGATTGAACTACACTAGTGTTTTCTTTGTGTCCCTTGAAGCGATTTGCTAAGTTGCCTGCCTGTATAGAAAAGTAAGCAAGGTTGCTACATCTCCTTGAGTGACAATATACTCTGCAAAATAAACAAGGGTTTCTGTGTTAGATACTAATAGATGAGCTCCTTGGCCCAAATGCAGTGAAAAACCTGTGAGAACTAAGAGATTGAGGTAGGGAACTTGGACCATTTGGGACATTAATAGGAATGGCTATGGAGAAGGATACAATGATTAGAAGAAGGATAAATACATTATGTCAGCAACAAAATAACAACAGGTTGGACAGAAATGTACCTTTTTTTTTTTTTTTCAATTTGTAAAATTGTGGTTTTTAGGAAAGCCTTGTTTGGATAAATTTTTCCATAAGCATTTATAGGAAAGGAAAATAAGAAAGAAAAATGTAATATGTTTATACCATAAGCTAAAGTTTGCTTATGCTGTTACACATAAGCTAATTTTATCATTTAGCTTCTCCAAAAGCTAATTTTAACTTATGAGAGAAGTTTATTTCATTTTTTCTTGTTTTCTTCTATAAGTGCTTATGGAGAAGTTTATCCAAACATGGCTAAAGAGATTGAATAAGGAATGGAGTGGGTATCATTATGTATGACTCTCTTAAGGAGGAAATAGTATAGTTGAAGGAAAGGTGATCATATCATTGCAATAAAGCTAGTTCATGGAAGGAAATACTTTGAGTATGCCTCTTTAAGTTGAACCAGACATTCAGATCAAATGTTTTTGGGTAGATCTAGAGGGGATGATCCTAACCATTTCGCTAGAATAAATTATCTAAACAAATAACAAACATGTTGAAAGAGAAGTAAATTATAGAATGGCCCAAGGTGGATATCAGTTTTTAGAACAAAATAAGGAGGGAAAGGCTACTTTGGAAATTGCATATTAACCTAAGATTTGATGATACCTAATTCCTTGAAGAAAAAGGAGCTAGTAATATGTTGTTGCTTTTAGAAATGGATACTTGAAAAATAGATTAATTACACCAATAAAAGTCTTTACCCATTAGGTAGGAGAAACACATTGATTATTTGCTTGAAATAATAATGGATAACAAAATATGATGTAATGATTGTAAAGTGATGCCTTGGGAGTGTTCAAGCAACCAACGTGGCTAGATAGATGTGGATGTGATGGATTATACCTCTAAAAGGAAGTTGAAAATACGTGTAGAGGTTATAAGAAGCTAACTGGTGGAATTTTGAAAGTGTCAAGGATCAGCTCTAGAGAAATCTTAAGTTGTTAGGTGAAAAGGCTCAAGCATGTGAATAGGTTTTACATCTAACAAGCTCTCTCATGCAAGGCCAGTATGGCTAATAGCCATAGAAGATTGAGTCAGTATGGAACTCAAGTTTTGCTCACTTGGTTGTAAAAGTTTTGATACCATATCAAGGAATAATTGTCCAAAAAGCTTTAATTAAGTGAAGACTCATGACTGTTTTTTTTTATGTAACAAAGAAAACTGTCAAAAATACATGGTTCAGGCCCAAGAGAGGAGAGAGAAAAGAGAATTGGGAAAAAATAATGAGCAGAAAATGTATTAATAACGAGAATGGTGAGTATCATCTGATTACATCAAACCTTTTATATAGGCTAACAAACTAATAACAAACTTAAACTAATTTCTAACTAATTATATCTCTAATAGAAACTAAATGACCTCATTCTAGAAAAGTTACCTATGGGATGGAAGGGTACAATGTCGTAAGAAATGAGATGGCTGCTTAGATACATAATATAGCTATGAAGGAGTTAAGGGAATATAAGGGTTATTAAACCCTTATACATAAAGAAACATGATGGTGGAATGGTGGATAATAGAAATAATATTTTTACCAGCTTCTAGTGCCAAGCTCTCGTAAATATTTTAATCATCACATCTTAAATTGCTGAAATTCAATTTATTGTTGGATGAAGTTTTCTGATTGAAACACAATGTAAATACACAAACTTCTACTCACTACTTTTCTAGCACCTGTCTCCAGTAAAAGAGTAATAGGCAGTAGTAATTTAGCACAAATTTCAGGTGAATGATAAATTATGACCAAATTGAAGATTGCTTTTGCATCAATTGAAACTAAAGAGAATGAGAACCTCCCGATAAAATAAGCTTATGATGTATTCTTCAGGGTTTTCTTTTTCCTTTTGATGTGCTTGATATGAAGCACCAATACTTCACTTTGCTTCACGTATCCGTATTCAATACCGATATTCTTTGATACTTCATTGATACGTATTAGTGAAGTATCCAAACCTATTTTTTTTTTTTGAAAATATAACAGAATTACTTGAGACATAAAAGCATGTATAAAGTAGAAACATGGAAGCATTATCCATTGAACAAAAAATGAAAATTCTCTTCTTTATAGATTATTGAACGATAAAAATGAAATTGACATTTATGATGACAATGATTTATAGTTTTTTTTGTTTTTGGTATTGTCCAAGAAGTATGTTCTTAATTTGGATTTGCAGAATTGTATTATATATCTATTATATTTTATAATTTTTTACATGTATCTAAATATGTATTTTACATTATCATATCCTATATATTTTAAAATAATTGTATTGCCGTCTTGAATATGTATCGTATCTGACATGCATATCATATCTATGCAGCATACAACAATTTATACTAGGAATATAAATATAAGAAGAAAAAATAATAATTTACTTGATGTACATATTAATTGTTAATTATAATCTGGATACTTTTTGTGCTAATTAGTTCTACACTATAGGTATCATGGAGTATGGCTCATTACTCGTTGTGGTTCACTACTGAAAAGTGGCTATAATCTTCATGATTGGGGTTTGTGCATATCTATCCTCATTCTTATGGGTGTAATCGCTCGGGCAGTAGCATTTTTTAGTATGCTCACCTTTCTAAAGAAGTAAGGCCAATCTGGGAGCTGCCACATTCACAAACTTGAAACTTGGGGTACAAACTTGAAGGAAGACACATGTTTCAGGATCAAGTTACATTAGGATTCTCTTTATTCAAGAATGTATGGTTAACATTTTGGTGCTTATGTTGATGGTTGACATTGTATCATGCAAATTACAGTCGATAAGACCACGTTATGTAGATAAGACCATAGTAATTAATCCCAAACAGCGGAGCAGGGTGGCCGACCCCCGAACTGGGATAACGGGATAGCGAATAGCGGGATAGTCGCTATTTTAATATTATATATATATTAAAAAATTATTAATATATATTATTAATATATATATATATATATATATATATATATATATATATATATATATATATATATATATATTACTCAAAAATTCACAAACTAACCAGTATCATTAATAATAAAAATTCATAAAAGGCTTAAAATTCAAATAGTAAAAATAAATAGTCAAAATGTCAAATACAATAACATCTTAAATTAGTAATCTTCTTCATCCTCTTCAAGTTCTATGTCATTGTCTTCATCACTCCCATTACAACTATAATTGTACTCTTCCTCCCCTTCATCTTGACTTAATTCATCTGCATCCTCTTCTTCAACCACTTCTTTTCCTTTTTCCTTGTTAGATGTAGATGCAATCACCATCCTTTGCATTTGTGTTTGCCTCTAAGTGTACTTCAAAGGTTCATCAGTCCCAGTTGCACTAGCAACATCTCTCCAAGTCAAAACATCATCATCAAAAATCAATTCATCTTTGGCATCTTCACTCTTTCCATCCAATTCTCCCATTATCCATTCATTGCTATCATCAATGTCGTTTAAAGCAGGATCAATAAGATCACGACACTCGTAGCGTTCATGAAGAGCTTGGTTATATTTAACATAAACCAAGTCTTGAAGCTTTTGATGCTCGAGTCTGCTTCTCTTTGAATGAATCTATAATAATTTAACAAACTTTATTACATTATAATTATATAAAATTTTGAACTCAAATTTAAAATTTTCACTTTCACATTAACTTACATGCTCAAAAAAATTATCAATGTCATATTCTTCCTATCGGTCCAGCCATCCATCTAACATGATTGAGCATCCATATTTCTTTCGTTCCTCCTCCTGACCTTTCAACATGTCTTTTGTATATTGTAATTCTTTTTTAAGAAGTGAAACTCTTAATTTGTTGAAAGGAAAAATAGATTTCTTTAAAAGATGACCAAAAGCTATTAGTACAGCCTATCATTTGCAAAACCTAATATATATAAGATCCATTTTGAAAAAGACTCCTTATGATTTGTGGAAGGGTAGACAACCTGACATTTCTTATTTCCACATTTTCAGATGTGATTGTTTTATTTTAAATACTAAGGATAACTTGGGTAAGTTTGATCCTAAATTTGATAAGGGAACATTTATTGGATACTCAATAGTGTCCAAAGCATCTAGAGTCGATAACTCTAGGACTTTGAAAGTTGAAGAATCCATACATGTAAAATTTAATGATTCTAAGCCTGATAAAGAATTATTAGAGTTAACTAAACCTTTTGTAGAGTCAAATATCGAAGAGTTGTAGGCAACATCCAAAGAACTGCCTTTGGACGATGAACAAAAAACAGACAAGGTTGAGACATCTTTAAGAAATCGGCAAATGAAATCCTACCATTTTGAGCAACAAGTTATTGGGAACATTGAAGATTAAGTCAAGATTCGTTCAACATTCAAAGACGACACTAAAGTAGCTCTACTCTCTAAAATCGAACCAAAGAACGTAGAGGAAGCTCTTTTAAATGAAGGATGGATAAAGACCATGTAAGAAAAGCTTGATCAATTTTAGAAGAATGACATGTGGAAATTGGTCTTTCCTCTAAAAGACAAATCGATTATTGGAACAAAATGGATATTTAGAAAAAAATTGGACAAAAATGGTAAGGTTGTGAGTATTAAGCAAGGTTAGTAGCACAAGGCTATTCTCAACAAGGGGGAATAGACTTCATTGAAACTTTTGATCCTATAGCTGGACTAGAAGCCATTCGCATTTTGCTACAATTTGTAGCTCACCATAATATGAGATTACATCAAATGGATATCAAAAGCGCTTTTTGAATGGTATGATAAATGAAGAAATTTGTGTTAAACAATCACCTAGTTTTGAGAGTGATATTTTTCCAAATCATGGTTTTAAATTGAAAAAGACACTTTACGGACTCAGGCAAGCACCTCGTGCTTGGTATGACAAATGGATTTCAAAGAGGATAAGTAGACACCACTCTATTTTGCAAGAATTATAATTCACATTTTTATAATTGTGCAAATTTATGTTGATGACATGACTTTTGGTGCTATTGATGACTCTCTCTATGGAGAATTTTTTGAGTTAATGCATAAAGAGTTTGAGAAGAGCATGATGAAAAAGTTAAAATTCATTCTTGGATTGCAAATTAAGCAAGTAGTAGATGGAATTTATATCCATCAGAAGAAATATGCCAAGGAGTTATACTCAAGAAATTCAATCTTGAGGATTGCAAAACTATGTCAACTCCAATGCACCTAACATCCATCTTGAGTCTGGATGAGTCAAATAAAAAGGTAAACATCATACGAAGGTATGATTGACACTATACTCTATTTAACTACTTCTAGGCTAGATATTATGGTTAGTGTTTGCTTGTGTCCTCGATTCCAAGCTGATCCAAGGGAATCACATCTTATAGCAGTTAAGCATATTTTTAGATATTTAAAAGGTACCACTAATCTTGGTTTTGTGCTATAAGAGATATGAACAATACATGCTTAAAGGCTATGATGATGCTGACTTTGCTAAAGATAGAATAGAAAGAAAAAGCACTGGTGGAGGATTTCATTTCATTGGACCCAATCTAGTATCTTGGTCTAATAAAAGACAAGGTACTATAGCACTCTCCACGAAAGAATTAGAATATATCTCAGCTGCTCAATGTTGCTCACAACTTCTATGGATCAAGCATCATTTGGAGGATCATGACATTTTTTAGAGTAACATCCCACTTTTTTATGATAATACTATTGCAATTAAGTTGTCTAAGAATCCCATTTTGCATTCTTGTGCTAAGCATATAAAAATTAAACATCATTTCGTTAGATATTATGTTCAGAAAGGGATTTCATTAACTTTAAAATAAGTTCATCGACTGCGATCCTTAATATGAAATCTCCATATGAGGTATTTCACAAACCACGCCAAACTTCTACATTTGCACTCTTTTGGATGCCTTTGTTTTTCATGGTTGTGCCCTTATACATCTAATAAACTCCAACATCGACCAAATCCTTCCATCTTTATTGGATACTTGATAAGCGTTGAGAATGTCGTCACTTCTTCTATCAAAATACTAGATTTTTCCTATGTTAAGGTAGCACAAGGTCAACCTAGGTCATTCTTCTCAAGGACAGGTGGTTCTTGTATTTTCTAGTGTAAAAAGCTGGTAAAGATTCCTAAATTGGTTATGTAGGATGCGGACTCTAGTAAGTAAATGTAAACAGAGGGTTTTTACAGGAAAAGTAAATTGGCAAGAATTGTAAAGGTTATCTACAATATTAGTAGAAAAGTAAAGATTTACAATCTAAGTGAAGAAATTACAACTATATCTATCTAACGTATATTCATCTAACGTATATTTATGATATCGGGTACAATGGGATCAAGGAATGGTTTTGTTTCAGATTCCTAGCATGCAAGCATTTCCTCGCCAACCTATTTCCTAAGATGATTGCCTAACGTTTGTTCGTTACCGACTGAGGGCTTACGCAATCGCGACCTCGAGTTAGTAAGGATTAAGCTCGTGGTTGACGTAGATTATCTAAAGGTTATCTATATTATTACTTAGGTAGTTTCCAGCTAGACCCTAATCTAAGCATGGTCTATTCTTATCATGCACCATCGTAACAAAACAAGAACAAATTAAACTATAGGAATTACAAACATGCAAGTGCAAAGAAACATATTCATTCATTGATTATTCAAAATATTGATACATGGATGGAATCAATGGAAAAGATGATGACCAACTTCCTACGAACAACCGCTAGTAGTAGTTGCAGTGTTCCACTTACAATGGCCAACGTTCTGAAGGGTTGAATCACTAAGCAGTATGCCAACGCACCTTGACAGTCTCCTCTTAGCAACTGTCTGCGATTCATAGTCATTGGTCTTGCATTTACTCGAGTCTGAGCGACCACAGCATTGAAGCATCGTAAAACAAAGAGTTATGAAGGGAAATTATACTTGGGGAATAGAAAGTGCGTTAGGCTAAGTGTAGTTGTGTATGATCGATCTACTAACCAATGAACGTTGAAATGCATCTCTACTTATACATGCATCACTAACTAATTATATAACCATATTAACTGAAATAACAAATTTAACTGCTTGACTATAACAAATTTAACAGAATTAACTACCCTAATTACTTTCCTTACTATCACGTGCTAAATTACATTTTATGCACGTGCTTGAATCTGTCAAAAGTGAGTCGGTCTTCTGATCCTAGGATGGATCTGGTTCTAGATGGGAGTCGGTATTTGCTTTAGAGTCGGCATTCGGTATGGAGTCGACATCCAGTATGGAGTCGGCTTTCGAACTGGAGTCGATTGGATATAGAATCGGTCAGGAGAACTCGTCTTGGCCAGGATGACTTCGGGTCTCCAATTTAACCTGCAAAACAAGATTTATATTTTTGTTAGCTAAAATCAGTAACTTAGCCTAGATTTGTATTTTCCTTAGTTCAACCTTGGAAATCTAAATCTTAACTAATACATGTTTCTTAACTCTAAATTATAGTCTATTATACCCATCTAAAGACCTTCTAGGGGGTATAAATTATGTATTATCAATACTTTCCTTCACAATGTGTTTATTCGAGGTTTTTAGCTAACTATTTCTTCATTGCAGGTCCAGCCAAGCTCAGCCCGGCACTAGAAGCCCAGGCGGAGAGCCTCTCGGCCAAGCCGAGAATCAGCCCATGCAAGCCAACAGTTCAAACCAGGTAGATCCAGGTGGCGCTCCATGTCAGCAATCCAGAGCCACCTCGGTTCCAGCTCAGGCGCCACATCATCTCCTAGGTAGCTTGCAACATAAGTCACAGCAAGGGCAGAATAGGAATTGTACATGTAATTCTGTTAGCTTCATTAGTTGTGTCCACTCTTGTATAAATAGATAGAACTCTGAACGATTAGGGGTCTTTTGGCATTCATATTTTCCCGCGTCCATTATCTACATTCTCTCTCGTTTTTCATCTCCTCCGCTCACGGTGGTACACGGTGCTGTTAATGGCATTTCTCTCGATTAAGGAAATGCATGCTAGGAACTGACAAGCCGAAGGTTACCAGAGGAGACCGATTGGAGCACCAACGCACTCTGATGGACTTGAACCTCAGCGTCGTAGCTAGTAGAGGTGAATCATCGCTGTCGTCCATGGCAATCGTCGTGGAGGATGGAATCATTGAATCCAGGCCTTGTGTTTGTATTTTGCTTTTAATATTATAAGTGTTTTCTGGTTTCTGGACTCCATTGCATTCATAAAATCTAAGTTCAATTACTACGTTGCGATTGCACCTGGTAACGGAACAATGTTAAACTAAGCCGATTGGAACTAGTTTAGCTAATTCAGTAGGTAATCACTTAATGATTGTTAATCGAGAACCTAAAATCAACTTGAACTTAATCTCTGCCAACTGATGAGGTAGCGATTGTGTAAATCCTCGGTATGGCTAGGGACGGACCTTTGGCGATTACCATAAGAACACTAGAGGTTGATATGGACTGTAACTGGAGTGATTGAACCAGAAAACCTTGACTATTGGAACTAAACATGAACACAGTAGTAGCAATAGCATTAGGAGTAGCGTAATTACATTTACATTGTAGTTACTTTCAGTTTGATTGTAGTGAATCTACGTTTCGATTTCAATTGCACTCCAACCCCCCTCATTTACTGTTTTCGAGTCTGAGACAGAGATAGTTCGTCTCTGTAGCATATGTCTGCATTCAGCTGAGACCTAGCTGGATTCTCTCTACCTAGATCATCTCGGCTCAGTCTCTGCCGAGAGCAACTCGGCAAGTGCCGAGTGAGTCAGTACCTTGCACCTAGATTTTGCTTTCGTTTACTATACATTGAAACAGATTAAGAATGCACTGTGTCCTTGAGAAGAATGACCTAGGGTTGACTATACTATAGTTAGCTTTTGTTATTTGATAAGGAGTTTAAGACGGCGGAAAAACCCTAGTTATCAAATTGGCGTCGTTGCCGGGGACACAAGTTCCTTTGTGTTTTAGTGTGCCAAGTAAACCAAATTGAATCCGAGTTGTAAGAAGTTTTGTTTAGAGTCTGTTGAAGCTGAATTTGCCAATAAATCTTTACGTGAATTCACTGTTAAACAAAAATAAATATATACATATAGATATAGTAGAAATTTCCAATTATGTACTACATACATACATTTAATTTTCTAACTCTGCATTACGTATTGACCCCATTCCGTTTTCAGTAGAATTAATTGTTGCTTTAGTTACTTTGAATTCTTCATGATGCATGAGTAGGAGTAGCACTGACCCATTGTATATTTTTGATCCAGAAATAGAACTAACTTTGTGTAGATTGCGAAAAATTAGAAATACCACAGTAAATATCGGTAGTAGTGTAAATTCTGCCACTAACTTTGACCAATTCTGTACTGACCATTTTATTACTAGTACTAACATTTTCACAGAGCCAGGGTAGATGGAAAACCACGACAGGACGGTGAAAGAGCTAGCCACTCCATATGTGATGTACCAACCATGGTGTATCCAATATCCACAATTGGAGCCGACTCAGACATATGAATTAAAGTCTGGTTTGATACATTTGTTGCCCAAATTTCACGGTCTTGCAGGAGAAGACCCCCACAAGCATCTCAAAGAATTCCACGTGGTTTGTTCCACGATGGGGAGACATGAAACTGACCTTCCTGGAAAAAATTTTCCCAGCTTCTAGGACTACGACCATCAGAAAAGAAATCTGTGGGATAAGGCAGCATATAAGAGAGACTCTACACGAATATTGGGAGCACTTCAATAAGCTATGTGCCACCTGTCCCCATCATCAGATCAACGAACAGCTACTGATCCAGTACTTCTACGAAGGATTATCAATGATGGACAGGAGTATGAATGATGCAGCTAGTGGAGGAGCATTAATGGACAAAACACCAGTAACAGCAAGGCATCTGATCTCGAACATGGCGAGCAACACTCGACAATTTGGGATCAGAGGGCCAAATCCGTCTCGGCCAGTGAATGAAATCGGTGTAGCCTTCAACCAAAGGCTGGAGAACCATCTGACCAAACTGACATACCTGGTGAGACAATTGGCTGTTAGTCAACATCATCCAGCCATGGCAGCAATGGTTTGTGGCATATGTACTTCAGTAGAGCATCCAACTGATCTGTGCCCCACCCTACAAGAGACCGAGTCTGGCCAAATCGAAAGTGTTGGAGCCGTAGGAGGATTCCAGTATGGGAAGCAACCCTATCAGAGCCGGCAATTCGATAATCAACCATATGGAAAACAACCATTCCGACCAAACCTACAACCAGGACCATACGCAGCTCAAAGAGCCGGATACATGCTGAATGCACCCTATGGAGCAGCTGGTTATCAACAACCGAGTCCACAATACACAACACCATCCTTCCCACCACAGCAACAGAGAACTCCTACTCAAGGAAATTCACCATCACTAGAAGATTTAATGAAGTAGTTGGCAATAAGTAACATAGAATTTCAGCAATCAGTAAGCTCCAGCAATCTACAATTCCAGCAGAATATGACCGCCACCATCCAGGATCTCAAGATGCAAATAGGACAGCTAGCAAACACTATGAGTGAGTTACAGTCAGCCGGCTCAAGCAGCCTTCCCTCTCAATCCATTCCGAATCCGAGAGGGAATGCTAATGTAGTGACACTGAGAAGCGGCAAGGAAATACCTCAGCCTGCACAACATCAGGTGCCGCAGCCAGCCGAAGCCGACTCTGAAGCAGTAGCCGACTCAGTCTCATCCACAGACAACTGTCCCATTTTCGTTTCCATCCTGGACCGTCTCGACAAGGAAACCAGATTCTGACGACAAACTGCTGAAGATGTTCCGGAAGGTGGAAATCAACATTCCACTTCTCGACGCGATTAAGCAAATTCCGAAGTACGCAAAATTGCTCAAGGAATTATGCGTGCACAAAAGAAGAAAGATGAAGAGGAGTCGAGAACTTGGAGGCGTGGTATCAAGCTTAACGAAAAATAACCCCACTGCAGGAATCTCACAGGTCTTACCAAAGAAGTGCCGAGACCTCGGTATCTTCTCGGTCCCATGCACTATTGGTGATTGCACATTTGCTGATGCTATGTTGGACCTGGGAGCGTCAATCAACGTCATGCTTGCATCAACTTATAGGTCCCTCAATTTCGGAGATCTGGAACCCACGGGGATGACCATTCAGCTTGCTAATAGAAGTATCGTGCAACCCCTGGGAGTCCTTGATAAATGGTTCCTTTTTCAGTCGTTTTGAGCTCTTATCAAATAACTAAAGTTAACTATAGCATAGCCAACCCTAGGTCATTCTTCTCAAGGACACCGTGTGCTCAGTTGTGATTTAGTGTGAAGTAAAATGTTATCGAATCTAAGATGTAAAGTTTTGACTCTCTTCGGCACTTGCCGAGTCGCTCTCGATAGAGACTGAGCCGAGATGATCTCGACAGGGATAATCCGGCTTGGTCTCGGCTAAGTGCGGACAGACGCTACAGAGATGGACTATCTCTGTCTCAAACTGAAAAGCAGTAAATAGGGGGGATTTGAATGTAAGCAAAGTGGAAGGTAAACTACGGTTATGAATGCAATAAACGTATACTACTGTTACTGATTTCCTATTGTTATTATTATGATATAATTGCATTCATATTCAGTTCTGTTGGTCCAAGTCCAGTCCAATTTCCACACTCCAGTTCTCAATCCATATCATCCTTGGAAAGTCTTATGGCAATCGCCAAAGGTTTGTCCATTGCCATACCGAGGGTTTATGCAATCGCTACCTCATCAGTTGGCAGGGATTAAGTTCAGAGCTGATTTTAGGTTCTCAATTAACAATTGCTAAATGATTACCTACTAAATTAGTTAAACTAGTTTCGATCGGCTTAGCTTAACATTGTTCACAATTCGATTGCAATCGCGGATTAAATCATGAATTAAAGGAGAGGAGGAGAATGGAGATAAGAAACACAGAATGGAATTGATTAATAGAAACAGAAGACAAATACATTGGTCTGGATTCAGGTGGTTCCATCTCCCACGACGATCGCCATGGTTGACGGTGGTGGTTCACCTCCGATAGCTTGAGTGCTGAGGATCAGCTCCACCAGAGTGCGTCAGTAATCTGATCGGTCCCCTCTAACAGATTTCAGCTTCCCAGTCTCAAACTTGTACTTCCTCGATCGAGAGAAACGCCACAGCAGCACCGTGCGCCACCGTAGAATGGAAGAACGAGAGCAAAGGAATGGGTATAACGAGAGTGTATCAAGAGTGAATTTCCAGACCCCTGAAAAGTGCACAGCTCCTCCTATATATACACGAGTTGTGATATGCTAATCCTAACTAATCCTAATAGAATTACAATGTGAATGTTCTATTCTACCCTTCTGAAGATCTTTCAACATGACGTGGCAGATTCCCTAAAAGTGACATGGTGGCTGAGCTGGCGCTGAGGTGGCCTTTGAGCTGGATAGCTGACCTGGACAAGCACAATTGAGCCGCTCTTTATTGGGCTGCAAGGCATGGGCCGCCGAGACGAATCTGTCTTGGTCGAGATGGAGTCGGTCTGGCCGGGACGACTTCATCTCAGTTGAGACTCTTCTGTTGACCCTTGTTAACTCGGCTTGACCTACAGAAGAAGGAGTGATACTTTTTATTAGCTAAAACTTTCGAATTATCACAGATCTGTATTTTTTCTATAGTTAGGCCCATAAAATGAATCTCAGCTAACAATCCGTTCTTAAGCACAAAAAAGTCTTGCGAACATCCTTCTTAGGTGTCTAAAAGATGTATAAATTGTGACTCATCAGTCCTCGAAGATGTCCTCGTCCAAGTGAACGAACTAATATTTCCAGCTGATTTTTATGTGTTTGACATGGAGGACGAGACATAAGAAAAAGGATCAACCTTAATACTGGGGAGGCCATTTTTAATGACAGCAAGGACGAAGATTGACGGACATGCCGGAACACTCTCCATGGAATTCGGTGACACATTGGTACAGTTCAATATTTTTGAAGCCATGAAGCACCCCACCGAAGACCACTCCCTCTTTAGTATAGATATAATGGAAGAGCTAGTGGAGGAATACTTCCAACTAAACAGTTGCAGTGAGGGAATGGAAGATCTTGCTGGAACTGCTGAAGCCAGTAGTTGCTCAAAGGCCGACTATGATGAAGTACTGGAGTCCCCAGACTCTGAGGATGATCATAGTGACGTCAACAACTTGGCATTTGAAAAAGAACTAATCGAGTTAATAAACCAGGTTTGCTACCCTAAGCCCTCAGAGAGTAAGAATAGTGTAGAGGTAAAAGTTGCCGAGACTACAAAGCCTCTACCTACACAACTGGCAACTATATTCACGGCCGAAATGAAGTCGGCCAAAGGAAGTCGAGTCAACGCAAGGTCAAAAGTCAACTCGGCCGAAGAGTCAAACGCACAAATCGACACACTTGCCGAAACCATCTCGGAGTAAAGATTAGACTCGAACCGAGAAGCTCATCGTTCCACCCAGATTCGAGACCAAAGCTGCAAAAGAAAGAGCCGAAACCATTTTTCCGAGTCGGCCGACGCAGCACAAGGCCGAGATCATGTCGGCAATCCTAATGCCGAGTCTAGAACAAGTCGGCCAAACGGATCCGAGAGCTATAACTCAGGAATCTCCATCTCCACCACCCATGGAGCTGAAACCATTGCCTAGCCACTTAAAATATGCCTACTTGGACAGTGAACAGCAGCTCCCAGTCATTATAGCCAGAAACCTCCTCCCGAAGCAAGAAGAGAAGCTGCTGCAAGTCCTAAGGCAGTACAAAAAGGCAATCGGGTGGAAACTCTCTGACCTTCCAAGTATAAATCCTTCCATTTGCATGCACAGAATACTAATGGAGGAGGACATCAAGCCCATAAGGCAACAACAACGAAGGCTGAATCCGACACTCTTGGATGTAGTCAAGAAAGAAGTCACAAGGCTACTTGCTGCGGGCATCATCTATCCCATCTCGGATAGCTAGTGGGTGAGCCCGGTGCAAGTAGTACCAAAAAAATCCAGGATGACTGTCATGAAGAACCAACACGACGAGTTGGTACCTATGAGGATTCAGAACAGCTGGCGGGTGTGCATCGATTACAGAAGATTAAATCAAGCTACCCGCAAGGATCATTTTCCTTTGCCTTTTATTGACCAAATGTTGGAGAAAATAGTAGGGAAATCCCATTACTGCTTTCTGGATGGATTTTCAAGATACATGCAAATACACATAGCACCTGAAGATCAGCACAAGACCACTTTCACATGCCCCTTTGGCACATTTGCATACACTAGAATGCCATTCGACTTGTGCAATGCTCCGAGTACATTTCAACGTCGCATGATGAGCATCTTCTCGGACCTGCTTCAGAATTGCATGGAAGTGTTTATGGATGACTTCACGGTATATGCCAATTCCTTTGAAGCATGCCTGAACAATCTGTCCAAGGTGCTGAAGAGATGTACTGACACGAACCTAGTTCTTAATTTCGAAAAGTGTCATTTCATGGTGACCAAGAGAATAGTGTTGGGACACCTGGTCTCAAACAGAGGCATAGAAGTGGACAAGGCAAAAATAGACATAATTACCTCCCTTTTAAACCCCGCTTCTGTGCGGGAAGTTCGCTCATTCTTGGGACATGCAGGTTTTTATAGAAGGTTCATCAAAGACTTCAGTAAATTGGCCCTGCCACTGTCCAAGCTGCTACAAAAGGATGTGGATTTCAACTTTGACCAGCCCTGCATTGAGGCATTTCAGGAGCGAAAGAGCAAACTTACATCTGCACCCATCCTGCAAGCAGCAAGTTGGGACCTGCCATTTGAGCTCATGTGCAACGCATCCAATTTGGCACTGGGAGCTGTTCTCGGCCAGAGAGTGGGAGTCGGCCAACCAGTCCATGTCATTGCGTATGCGTCCAGAACCATGGATTCGGCCCAGCAAAATTACACGACAACTAAGAAGGAACTTTGGCAATCGTATTTGCCCTGGATAAGTTTCGTTCCTACCTTCTCGGTTCTAAGATAGTCGTGTTCTCTGATCACGCTGCTCTAAGGTACTTGCTGAAGAAGCCAGATGCCAAGCCGAGATTGATCCGGTGGATGCTCCTTCTCCAAGAATTCGACTTAGAAATCAGAGACAAGAAGGGTGCCAAGAATTCTGTAGCGGATCACTTAAGCAAGATTGAAAGAGAGAGCGAACAATTGCCTATCCGAGACGAATTCCCTGATGAGCAACTCCTGCACATCAAGACAGCTACACCATGGTTTGCCGATATCTGTAATTTCGTGGCAACATCTCAATTTCCACCTGAGGCATCTCGGACCTACAAGGAGAAGATCAGAAGTGATGCTAAATACTACGTATGGGATGACCCCTATCTATGGAGACTTTGCAGTGATAAGATCATCCGCAGGTGCATTCTTGACACCAAGATCAAGTCGGTCCTCCATTTCAGCCATTCGGCCCCTGGAGGAGGCCACTACGGCTCAGCTCGGACCGCTAGGAAGGTTCTCGATTGTGGCCTCTATTGGCCTTCTATTTTCAGAGATGCTCATCAGTTCGTCTCCACCTACGACAGATGCCAAATGGCAGGGATGGCCCTCAACCAAAGACATGAAATGCCCCAGCAGCCTATCCTATTCTGCGAAGTGTTTGACGTTTGGGGCATAGATTTTATGGGGCCATTTCCAGTCTCCAATGGCTATTCATACATCCTGCTTGCCGTTGACTAGGTATCAAGATGGGTAGAAGCCATTCCCACCAGAACCAATGATGCCAAGGTAGTAGTGGACTTTCTTAAGTCCAATATTTTCTGCAGGTTCGGTGTACCAAAAGCGCTCATCAGTGACCAAGGAAGTCACTTCTGCAACAGAGCCATGGCCTCCCTTCTTCAGAAATATGGGGTGGCGTACAGAATAGTCACAGCATACCACCCCCAAACAAATGGACAAGCTGAGGTGTTTAACAGGGAAATCAAGCATACACTACAAAAGATGACAAATCCCAACAGGAAGGATTGGAGCAAACTCCTCGAGGATGCGCTATGGGCTCACAGGACTGCATAGCGAACACCGCTAGGAATGTCTCCCTACCGGATTGTTTTCAGGAAGGCCTGCCACCTCCCTGTGGAGCTAGAGCACAAAGCTTACTGGGTAGTCAAGCAATGCAACATGGCCTATGACCAAGCAGGAGAGCATAGGAAATTCCAACTTCAAGAATTAGACAAACTTCGCATGGAAGCCTATGAGAATGCCAGGATCTACAAGCAGAAGGTAAAAAAATTCCACGACCAAAAGATCCTGAGAAAAGATCTCCATATTGGCCAAAAAGTGCTGCTCTTCAACTCTAGATTAAAGCTTATAGCAGGTAAGCTTCGCTCCAGATGGGATGGACCTTTTGTTATTACTAACATATTTCCCCATGGTGCAGGACAGCTTAAGGAAGAACATACCAATCGCACCTTTCAGGTCAATGGGCACCAAGTCAAACCTTTCCTCGAAGGTCCAGCACCAACTAGAGAAGACACAGAGAACATCTCCTTGGTGGAGCCGACTCCACCAGATGGCATAGCCTAAGCCAACTCGGCTAACCCCTTCACATTGAGGACAATGGCAAAATTAAGTGTGTGGGGGGGGGTTCTGTCCATCTGGGACTGATCATTCACGTCATATCTGCCCTTCTCTTCTCCAACTTTTTCATTTTCTCTAACTTTTTCATTTCGTTTCTTACATATCTGATATACTATTTTAAGTCTCATTAGTATTTCTGCTGCTTAAGTTTGTGTTTAATAAAAGAGTCTCCACTGCCGAGTTTGCCACAGCTGGAATGGTCTCGGCTTAGCAGAATTGCGTGTCCAAAAAGAAGAGAGAAAATTCTTTATTGAATCCGAGAGTCTAACGAGCCAGCAGAAGCAATCTTTTCATTCTCGAGCAGAAGCTGCCTCTACCTGAAGGGAACCAAACCTCTTGGTCCTAAGCGGTAAGTGGTGAAAATAGGAAGAGGGAACCTTCAGAGTGAAGGAACAGTATCAGCCAGTGTGAGAATTTGAGCCTTGCAGCAGTGATAGCTTACACTCTCGCCATCTTCCTTCTTTCTGAGTGATTTTTGCAAATCATGTTAATCGTGTGTGTTGTATTTTGCCTTAACTCTCTGGATACAACTGTTTCACACATGCAAGAATGACATGATCTAGGCCATATTTCTTATGAGCTCAGAGCCAAATAAGCTGTCCAAAAACAAGCTGACCCTTGTCACCCCATTTGAGCCTAAATTGACCACTTTTTCTTGCAGCTCACTACAAGCCGAGGCTAGCAAAACCATTCTTACCTCACCCTCGGGAAGCCGAGGAGCCTTGGAATTGTCTTGGGAGTGAGTCATAATCAAGTGTGGGGGAAGTTCAGGGAGCAGAATTTAAAAGGTTCAGAAAAAAAAGAAAAAAGAAAAAGGCTCTGTATAATGGAAAAGGAAATTGAATGAAAGAAAAGAAAAGAAAGAAAAGAAAGAAAAGAGCGAGTGGATATAAATAAGCTGAACTAAACAAAATCAGCAAGCTGCATGAGAAAAAAAAAAGAGAAGAAATATAAAAAGAGCGAGTGGATAACGATGGAAGGAGACCATAGCAACTGGGACTGTCCTCATACTGATAAAACTCACTCCCCATTGCTCCTCTCCTCCCCGCAGGTCCTGAAGCTAGTTTGCCTATATTCTATCCTACCCGTAACCTCAATCTCGCTACAAGCCAAAAAAGTCCTAGTGATCATGACTATTGTGTTTTATAGGAGTGAGGCGAGAGCTCTGTCAAGTTATGGTGGCACCAATTCCATGCAATGCTGAGTGTAAACACAGTCCAGGCACTTGAGAGAAGCGAGAAAATTGCGTACATGAATAAAAGTTCAACCACTCTGGGGGCACTCCTTCCCAATTGGAAACCATGAAGGCCTTGAGAACCAAAGGAAGTAGCTCCCTGATTGCATGAGTGCTTTGAACCGGGATGAGGAGAGGCCGACTCTGTATAGTCAGCTTAAGGAAATCAAATAGAAGAATCTCTCACTGAAATCACCCTTGTTTAAGTCATATATTTTGCCTAGGAGTGCAAAAGGCTAAGTGTGGGGGTTTGATGAGTCATAAAATGTACATCTTAATTGGACCTAAGAAGAGTGCCACTGAGCAACTCATGAACTTAAAAGATAATTGTTAGCTAAGATCTAGATTAATGGCCTAAAATTAGAGTAAAACACAATCTGTGTCTATTCGAGGTTTTTAGCTAACTATTTCTTCATTGCAGGTCCAGCCAAGCTCAGCCCGCCACTAGAAGCCCAAGCGGAGAGCCTCTCGGCCATGCCGAGAATCAGCCCATGCAAGCCAACAGTTCAAACCAGGTAGATCCAGGTGGCGCTCCATGTCAGCAATCCAGAGCCACCTCGGTTCTAGCTCAGGCGCCACATCATCTCCTGGGTAGCTTGCAACGCAAGTCACAACAAGGGCAGAATAGGAATTGTACATCTAATTCTGTTAGCTTCGTTAGCTGTGTCCACTCCTGTATAAATAGATAGAACTCTGAACGATTAGGGGTCTTTTGGCATTCATATTTTCCCGCGTCCATTATCTACATTCTCTCTCGGTTTTCATCTCTTCCGCTCACGGTGGTACACGGTGTTGTTAATGGCGTTTCTCTCAATTGAGGAAATGCAGGCTAGGAACTGAGAAGCCGAAGGTTACCAAAGGAGACCGATTGGAGCACCAACGCACTCTGATGGACTTGAACCTCAGCGTCGTAGCTAGTAAAGGTGAATCATCGCCGTCGTCCATGGCGATCGTCGTGGAGGATGGAATCATCGAATTCAGGCCCTGTGTTTGTATTTTGCTTTCAATATTATAAGTGTTTTCTGGTTTCTGGACTCCATTGCATTCATAAAATCTAAGTTCAATTATTGCGTTGCGATTGCACCTGGTAACGGAATAATGTTAAACTAAGCCGATTGGAACTAGTTTAGCTAATTCAGTAGGTAATCACTTAACGATTGTTAATCGAGAACCTAAAATCAACTTGAACTTAATCTCTTCCAACTGATGAGGTAGCGATTGTGTAAATCCTCGGTATGGCTAGGGACGGACCTTTGGCGATTGCCATAAGAACACTGGAGGCTGATATGGACTGTAACTGGAGTGATTGAACCAGAAAACCTTGACTATTGGAACTAAACATGAACACAATAGTAGCAATAGCATTAAGAGTAGCGTAATTACATTTACATTGTAGTTACTTTCAGTTTGATTGTAGTGAATCTATGTTTCGATTTCAATTGCATTCCAACCCCCCTCATTTACTGTTTTCGAGTCTAAGACAGAGATAGTCCGTCTCTGTAGCGTTTGTCTGCACTCAGTTGAGACCTAGCCGAATTCTCTCTGCCGAGATCATCTCGGCTCAGTCTCTGCCGAGAGCAACTCGGCAAGTGCCAAGTGAGTCAGTACCTTGCACCTAGATTTTGCTTTCGTTTACTATACATTGAAACACATTTAGAACGCATTGTTTTCTTGAGAAGAATGACCTAGGGTTGACTATACTATAGTTAGCTTTAGTTATTTGATAAGGAGTTTAAGACGACGGAAAAATCCTAGTTATCAACGTGGTCCCCCTCGGGCTGAGGTCGCGATAGAGGGTGGCTCTACTAGGGATAGTCTTCGAGAGTTGAGCCCTATATAGCTTGATGCATGAACCTAATGCTTCCTTTTTGTGATTCTCTGTTTTTTCATTTTTTTTTATTTTTGTAAAAGTTATGTTTTATGTTCTACAAATATCGTGTGTTGAAAAATATTTTGAACCCTAGGGTAGACGACAATGTATATATATTTTGATCCAATTTTGCAGCATATTCAACTTCACGGCTTTCACGTCACTTTTACACTTTTGAACACATGTGTGAGGTCCTATACCCGGACCAGAGTGTAGCTTAGGGAGTGGGCGACTAGTATTGATAGCCGTCTAGGAGCTCTTCCTATTTGGACACATGAAAGTCTTAGTCAAGGTGTAACTCTTTCGCGAATGTCCACATTTGGGATGCACTTCTCATTTGTGGAAAAGTCAAGAAAATAGGTACTTAGCTCTGGTGGCCTAAAATGGTGAGGTGTTGAGATAGAACCCCAAAACCTGGTGAGGGTCACTATTTCACTTTAGAGTCAATAAGTAGGACTATAACCTTATCACAAGTTGAGGAATTTAGATCATTTAACAGAATCACAATCCCATGGATCATCATGGCATATGCATCATACCCTAGACATTCTTTGCTATACAGCTCAACCCATCCTATTCATGCATAGGTTGTGAAGCTTTGGCTTTAATCTTGTGAAATTTCCTTTTTAAGAAAAGATGGACTCCAGATCAAGCACAGGAAGGGCTAACACCCTACCCATTAAAGTAAAGGTCATGGAATACCGAACCCTTAAGCAATTGGCTGATCAGCTTAAAGGCAATCTGCGCTAAACTTTTGAAACTAGATTTGGAAGCATCTTGGATTTGATGGAAGTAGAAATACAACATGAAGCCCTGACTACTTTAGTACAATTCTATGACCCACCTTTAAGGACCTTCCTATTTCAAGATTTCCAAATGGCCCCTACCCTAGATGAATATGAGCGAATTCTTGATCAACCCTTGATAAAGAATCCACCGTATCTATATCAAGGAAATTTCCCGTCATGGGGACGAGTGGCTAAGTTGTTGAAAACCGTTGATTCTGAAGTAATGGCCAGGAAACAGAACAGGAGTGGGATAAATGGCCTCCCTCTAGCCTATCTAGAAGAAAGAATGAAGATATTCCCGGGAGAAGGGAACTAGGAAGATTTCATTAATCTGTTAGGATTAGCCATCTACGACGTTATCCTTTTACTCCACCTAGACGAATATGTCGACTTGGCTTCGATATACGTCTTTTTAGCCAACCAAGAGCAAGCAAGAAATCTAGTGATAGTTGTTTTGGCTAATACTTTTTATACTATACATCGATGCCATGAAAGAAGAGGGGGACGCTTGATTTGTTGTCTGCAAGCCTTATACATATGGTTGATGACCCATGGTCGGGGTATCACCACTCGCCCAATAGAGGATCTCAAATGGTGTTGGATAAAAAAGAAAACAGGAAAAAAGTGGGCACAATTCCTCCAAGAACTCACAGACAAAGTCATCCGCTGGTCTCCTAAGTAGAATGAATGGGAAAAAGTATGGTATCGGTGTGGAAAATTCCCCAATATTCCCTTGATAGGAACCCAAGGTTGCATCAATTACAATCCAATGCTCATACTCAGGCACTCAGGATATTCTATGTTGTACCCACCCAACGAAGAGTCAATGATCCCTCTCATAGTGCCAAGTTGGGACCTCACCATACCAGGACATTACGAAGTATCAGAACGGCTTAGGGGCAAGCCATCAAGAGGGGAATGGATTTAGGGCCCCGGAGTCATGGAATATCAACCAAATATAAAAATTGGCTTAGCAGCCGGGTAGAAAGTGCTCAATTACTCTTCAGTAACTTCCCCCAGTAGATGATGTGGCACAAAGACTCAGTTTGGTCAAGGGCAAAGAAATAGTTAAAGGTGGGAGTAAAGAGGAAGACCTCAAATGGGAGTTAGAGACAACTTACGAAGGGCAAAAGAGGGCCTGGGAAGAAGTCGATAAGGAAAGGAAAATAACTGAACAAATGGCCAATTGCGTTTAGATAGAGGAAGAAATTAGGTTGAGAACCAAAGAATTCCTTAAAGTTGCAGACTCTAAGATGTGCTTGAGAAGGGCCGAGAGAGATCAGGCTTTGTTAGAAAAGCAGGAGTTGTTAGAAATGCTGGTGGAGGTTATTAGAACAACAAATAGATCACTTGATTACTAAGCTCCTGAGGGAAAGGTTTGACAAAGCTAATCTAGAATTCCTGAATGAACAAATCCAGACCGAGTTATGGACATCCCAAGAAAGAAGCCAATTACTGAAGAATCAAGCTTAGGAAAACATATTGGCACTACAAGCTGAAATCTTAAGGTGCAAGGAACAACTCTCCACCTTAGCCAATCATGCACAACAGCAATTGGCAACTGTAAAAAGTGATTTTGACTTCTGGGAAGACCGATACTGAAAGGTCGTCTGGTTGGCTAACCAAGCATTGATAAACATCCCAGAAGCTCTTAGAAAAGCTGAATGGGTGGTCGATTCACTGAAAACGCCTGCTGAAGTTACCACTTTCATAGAAATGTGTAGTAATGTATTGACAAAAATGAAAGGGTTGATGTAAGAAACTCCTAATGAGAATGGGGCCTACGCTTGATCCTATGTGTCATTCGCTTTCTAAAAAGGGAAATAAGTCAATAATTAAGACTAAAATGAACAACAAATAAAAATAAAATCATGCGTCATAAAAATAATAATAATAAAAAAAGCAAAGCAATAAAGATAGTTTCATCCAAGCATGCATCCTTAATGATTCTCTTATACAAGGAACAAGAAAAGCAAAAAATTCATACCACAACATCCCTACAAAACTAGGTCGAAGACTAGAGCAATGGCCACGATAGAAGATGACATCGAACAAAAGCACGAGGAATTGAAGGAAGAAGTGACCTTAATGAAGACCCAGATTGGGCAAATGATGAAGCTATTCCAAAGCATGAAAGCTAGGATGCATCAAGACAGCATTGCCTTAAGACCCACTTGAAATACCATTGTCTATCCATATGGCATGCTGCCACATTTCGAAGAAGAACCCCATTATCAGATCAATGAAAATCAACAAAGAGAAACCTCCCATCATCAGCAAGCTGACACAACATAGACCCTGGAAGTAAGTTTAGAAAACCATCGAGCACATAATCATGCTGGACCAAGCAATCTAACTCAAAGCCAAACCCTAACGACAGTAATTCGAGTTGAAACACAAGGGAACGATGGGGCCCAAGAGAGACTCCAATTCCTAGAAGACCGTCTGAAAGCCATTGAAGGCATCGAGAAATATAATTTTAAGGTATCGGATCTGTGCCTAGTATCGGATGTTACTATCCCGCATAAATTCAAGGTCCTAGATTTTGACAAATACAAGGGGAATTCATGTCCCAAAAACTACCTTATTTCCTATTGTCGGAAATTGGCAGCCCATACCCAGGATGATGTACTACTCATCCATTTCTTTTAGGAAAGTCTCACGGGTGCTGCATACAGTTGGCATTTGAACTTGGAGAAAGGACAAATTAAGACGTGGATCGACTTAGCCAAATCTTTCCTACGACAACACCGTTACAACAAGTTGGCTCCTGAACTGACCCAGCTCCAAAATATGGCAAAGAAAGCGTCTAAGACCTTCAAAGAATATGCTCAGAGGTGGGAAGGGGTAGCAACACATGTGCAACCCCCGTTATCTGACAAAGAAATGGTAACCATATTCATAGAAACGTTGCAGCCACCGTTCTATGGACAAATGGTAGGAAGTGTGTCCTCCAATTTCTTCGACTTGGTAGTTATAGGGAAAGGAATAGAAATGGGGGTAAGAAGTAGGAAAATCAGTCAAACAGCGGATGGGGCAATCTTTGCAAAAAACGGTGTAAAAAAAGAGGAGGCAAATGCCATCACATCAAATAAGACAAATAATGGGGTTTCTTAGAAAGCATCCCCTTTCCAGCCGATGTTCCAACCAAAGACTCTCGCTACCACCTCGACTCCCTCTAATTACCTACAAGCCTTATATTGGCCCCACTACCCTGCGAGACCCTCCAATCTCCCCCGACATATGTGACGATACCACAAAATAACGACCAGAATTCTTAGCCCAACGGTGCTCCAAAAAGAAATCCAAGGGTATTTACACCCATACCTGTGTCATACTCAAAACTCCTACAACACTTGTTATAAGAATCCCTTATGACCACTGTACCCTTAAAACCGCTTCTTCCCCCATATCTAAAAAATTACGACCCTAATGCCAAATGAGACTACCATGTTGGGGCAGTTGGGCATTCAACCGAAAAATGTTGGAGCCTAAAGCATAAAGTTCAAGACCTAGTTGATGTCGGATGGCTTCGCTTCTAGGAAACAAACCCCAACATTAATAATAACCAACTTCCAGAACATGGTAATCCTACCATTGGGGCTATTTTTGAGGAGGAATACCTAGAAGAGGAAGTAGAAAAAATTAGAATCCCAATAGTTCATCTTCAGACAGCTAGCACGACGAAGGATGATTCCGACCAAGGAATACTAGGAGAATTATCTTGGAGATACTGAAGTATGAAGAATGTTATAAAGCCTGATGGATAAAGGGCTAGTCCAAGTTGGAAGGAAAGACGACAAAGTTGTCGTCGTCCACCAAGAAGGTAAAGTAAATAATGCCCCAAGACCGCTAATAATTCATTACACCCCGAAGTGGTGCCCTAGAGATATGACACAGAGGTTAAGACAAAATCTTCAAGCGTAACCAATATCCCCGGGATTGGGGGCATAACAAGGAGCGGGAGGAACTACGCACTCGAGAGCCTAAGAAGAGAAAACCCAGCAAAGATCTCGACTAACTTTGGGAATAAAGAAAACTCCAAAGGAAAAGAATCTGAGACAAGAAAAGTCCCAAATGAAGAAAGCACTGAATTCCTCAAATTCATATATGAGTTGATCGATCAACTAAAATAAACTCCAGTTAATATCTCCCTACTCACCCTACTGATGAATTCCGAAAGTCATAGAAAATTATTGATCAAGGTACTCAATGAAGTGCATGTAGACAAGAACATCTCCCTAGACAAGTTTGGGGAAATTGTAAACAACATCATGGTGAATAACTACCTTGCATTCTCCGACGAAGAGATCTCGACCGAAGGTAGAGGACATAATAGGGCCTTCAATATATCGGTCAAGTGCTTGGGCCATCTGTTGACTCGAGTATTGATAGACAATGGTTCCTCTCTTAATGTCATGCCCAAAGCAACCTTGGAAAAGTTGCACTATGACAGAACCAAGGTAAAAAGTAGCACCATTATAGTAAGAGCCTTTGATGGATCAAAGAGGGAAGTAATGGGAGAAGTTGAGATCTCGATCCAAATTGGCCCGTTCATATTTCGAATATCATTCCAAATAATGGACATCAAGCTTGTGTATAGCTGCCTGTTGGGTAGACCTTGGATTCACGCGTCTAGGGCTGTCCCATCCTCCTTGCACAAAAAGCTTAAATTCATAGTGGACAATAAGCTGGTAATAATTTTTGGGGAAGAAGACTTATCAGTAAGTTGTCCTCAATCCACAGAACACATTGAGGCAATCGAGGAGGCCTTAGAAACGGCCTTCCAATCTTTAGAAATTACCAACACTACCCTTGCCAAGGATGAGCCGAGAAAAGGAAAGGTACTTAGACCCATGATTGCGGCAACTAGGATGATGATTAAGAAAGGATTTCGAGTGAGCCAAGGGCTAGGCAAAAATCTACATGGCATTTCCAAGCCGATAGAATTAAGAGGTAATTCGGGAAGAAAGGGACTTGGTTAGACAACAAAATAGCAGAACATAGAATACCCCTGGAATGCAACTGCCCTCTAGTAAAACAAAAGCTAAGGAGAATGAATCCAGAGACATCTTTAAAAATCAAAGAGGAAGTGAATGTGAGTACACTATTTTGTTCGGATGACGTAGACCATTCTTTACCAATCCAACTCAACAAAAAGGGGGTTTAAAGATAGCTCGGCTAGGAAAGGAAAAAAAGAAGAAAGAAAGAGGAAATGACCAAGTTGATTACTTTTGCTAAATGGGGAAGGATAGTGATAGTAGGAACCAAGAGAAGCTAAGAAAAGGACCTGCATGCCACTCTCCTTGAACTCATGGCAATATGAACAGTCACGACACCAAGGAAATCCCAGGAGCGCCATCTGGCAAGAAAGAACAATACATCTCGTCTTGTTAAGCACGCATGACCTTTCCTAGTCGCTCAAGCTTGGCAGTAAACGAGACTGAGTGCTTAAGCTATAATTGGGAGGACAAAAAGAATACAACAAAGAGCCTTACGCCAATTATCCTTGCTAGAAAGAGGAAAGAGGGCAACATGCGAACATGCAGGAAAGACCTCCATGCCCTTGCACTTCGTCTAGACCTCGACAAAAAGAACAGAACAGACGTGGATACCATAGCATGCCTAAGTCTGTCACCTCGTCGCATGGCAGAACGCTCAATCATGGGGTCAACTCAAAACCAGGATGAGCGGTCACCACCGCATTTAATGCAAATGAGAGAAGTAAACTCATGGGAACACTACGTCATTCAATGTATTGAGGAAAAGAGCCTTTGCATTAATGTGAAAGATCTCCATTGAGAGTTTCACAATGATGACTCAAGGGAGGAGCTGCCTATAAAAGAAGCCAAGAGAAAGGAAAAAAAGGGGGGGGGATAGCTTGAGCAAGAAGTGATCCATAGGAGATTAAGTCTTCAAACGAGAAAGAGCCAATACCTTCATTTTACTTTCGAGGTATTAAGCAACATCACTTCTGGATATAGGTTGGTAGCCTAGCTTTAATTCATCCACCTTCATATTCATTAACCTATAAAATCCTCTCGGCCATCTAATAAAAGGGCCTAGTTGACGCATAGTTAACAGTGGCCTAAGTTAAATTCTCCTTTCATTACTCCCAGCATGTAGCCTAGCCGATACCTAGTCGGTGTCTCACTTGAGACAAGTCATTCTTGATCCTTTTTTTCACTCAATTCATTATGCATAGAACTACGTAAACTTTGAATACTCCATTGCTTCAAGAGATACGTAGGAACAAGAATTAACTCTTGTCAAGTTATTTGTCCATAAATTCTCTAATGTTCCCAACCCTTCTATGTAAATACTTTTCTGGAATAAATAAAAGATGCAGAAGTCAATGTATCTCATGCATCTAATAGGGTAACTACTTTCAGGTAGATGTACTAGGGACTCTACATCCCCAGTGCGTAACCGACTCCTGAACTTGAATTTTGGTTCTCAGACCTACCTTATCCAACTCATGGTTTGTTGGAATTTTTCATAAAAATGCCGGTGGCGACTCCTCTCTCACTTATTCCTTTTGATAGGAATAGGGATGAGAACTAAAATTCATTTCTCGCCAAGTGCATCGCAGCCTAGGTTGTGATAGATGGTGACTCCACTGGGAATTTTGATTAGAGAGTCGAGCCCATAGTTAGATGCATGATGTAAATGACTTCATCATAAACTTTGTGTATTTTATACAATGTAGGGTATGCTAGGGATAAGTGTGTATGTTATTATTGCATGTGATGATTTAAACCCTAGGGTAGACTACATGTAAATATATATGTATTGGAGTTCTTGCAAGATGGGAAAAAGGGTTAGGTTAAGGCACCATGCACTATATATAAACCTTGAGGGGGCTCTATACTCAGGCCCATGAGTGTAACATAAGGAGTGGTAGTCATCTGGGGCTCCCTCCCATTTGAACATAGCAAAAGTTCCATCCATAATGTGATCCTGTTGTAAATATCCATATTCGGGATTCACTTCTCATTTAAGGGGACTTTACGACAAGGGTACTTTCCTCACGGGTTCTGAAACCACTTTCCATATTTTATCCTACCTATGTCCCTAACCTCGCTACAAGCCGAAAAGAAGTCCTAGTGATCATGACTGCTTGTGTTTTTGCAGGAGTAGAAGGAGCCTTGTTAAAGTAAAGGAATGTTAGTTTCATGCAATGTTGAGTGTAAATACAAACCCAAACACTTGAGAGGCTAAGAGAATACTTGCCTAAGTGAGAGCTCTATCACTCTTGACTACCTTTTTCTGTTGCAGGTCATAAATTCGCCTTGAGCACGGGAAAAGTAATTTTCAGATTGTTTGAGTATCTTAATCTCAGGGTGAATGAGTGCCGACTCTGTCTCGGTTGAACCTAAGGAAGCCAAATTGAAAAATTCTTTTCTACCTTTAAAAATCTCCCTTGTTGATTTTCATTTGATTTTGCCCAGGAGTGCAAAAGGTTAAGTGTGGGGGTCTGATGAGTCACAAATTATACATCTTTTATGGACCTAAGAAAAATGTTGCAGGATTATTTTGTGCTTAAGGATTAATTGTTAGCTGAGATTCACACTAAGGACTTAAAAATAGAGAAAATACAAATCTGTGTTAAATTGAAGGTCTTAGCTAATAAAAGCTTTCTTCTCTTCTTCTGCAGACTGAGCTAAGTCCACCACGGCCAAGAGAGCCGTCTTGGTCGAGATCGACTCTGTATTGGCCAGGCCAGGCCTCGCAAGCCCAACAGTCCACTAAGGTGCAGCCCAATTAGGAGCGGCCCAATTGTGTAGTCCACAACAGCAATCTAGCTCAGAGGCCACCTCAACCCCAACTCAGCTGCCACATCACTCCTGGAGTAGCTTGCAACGCAAGTTGCGCAAGGGCAGAATAGGTAATTCACTATGTAATTTTGTTAGAGTACGTTAGGAATAGCATAGTAGCTCATAGCTTGTATATATAGGAGAAGTTGTGCATATTTTGGCCGGTTTTGGAATTCACACTCTATGCATACTCATTGTTTTCATTATCTCGCTCTCATTTTCTCCATTTGCGGTGGTGCACAGTGCTATAATTGTGCTTCTCTCGATCGAGGAGGTGCATGTCTGAGACTGGGAAGCCGAAGTCTGCCAAAGGGGACTGCTTGGAACTTCCAACGCACTCTGGTGGGTCTGATCCTCAACACTCAAGCTATCGGAGGTGAACCACCACTATCAACCATGGAACCACCTGAATTCGGACCACTGTGTTTGTAATCTATTTCCTATTAATCAACTTTTATTCTGCATTTCTAATCTCTATTCTGCATTTCTGAGAGTGGCTTGAACCCAGAGAATAAATGAACAGAAACATCTTCATGCTAAATCAATCGCATCTCATCAGAGGAGATAGATCATACAAATCTGTTGTTTGGCATGCAAGCAACAAACAACTTGCTTCCCCAATAAGAAGCAAGTTGTTTTTCAACTCTAATGTAAGGTTGTACATAGTTTTTCATTACGAAGTTAGATTCAGAAATTATTTGTTCCAGTATGGAATACTGTTAGAGTTGAGCTTTTATTTCAAATAAGTTTTAGTTAAGATTTTATTATTGTTATCACATGGTCATAGATACATAGGCAATCACATGCACTGGTAGGCCGACTCTAGCTCTCTGGCCGAGAACAGCTCCCAGTGCCGAATTGGATGCATCACACATTAGTTCAAATGGCAAGTCCCAGTTTGGTGCTTGTAGAATAGGAGCGGATGTGAGTCTACTCTTCAGCTCCTGAAATGCTTCAACGCAGAGCTGATCAAAGTTGAACTACACATCCTTTTGTAGCAATTTGGATAGTGGCAGGGCAATCTTGCTGAAATTCTTGATAAATCTTCTATAAAATCCTACGTGTCCCAAAAATGAGCGGACTTCCCTCACTAACGTGGGGTTTGGAAGGGAGGTGATGATGTCTATCTTTAATTTATCCATCTCAATGCCTCTATTGGATACTAGATGACCCAACACTATTCCCTCAATCACCATGAAATGACACTTTTCAAAATTAAGCACGAGATTTGTGTCAATACATCTCCTGAGCACCTTGGATAGATTTTCCAGGCATGCATCAAATGAGTCGGCATATACCGTGAAGTCGTCCATGAATACCTCCATGTAGTCCTGTAGTAAGTCCGAGAAAATACTGGTCATACAACGTTGGAACGTACTTGAAGCATTATACAGGCCAATTGTCATGCGAGTGTACGCAAAAGTGCCAAATGGGAAGGTGAAGGTAGTCTTGTGTTAATCTTCAAGTGTAATATGAATTTGCATATACCCCGAGAAACTATCCAAAAAGCAGTAATGGGATTTCCCTGATAATTTTTCCAAGACTTGATCGGTGAAAGCCAAAGGGAAGTGATCCTTGCGAGTTGCCTGATTTAATTTTCTGTAATCGATGCACGCCAGCTATTATGAATCCTCATTAGCACTAACTCGTCCTATTGGTTCTTCATGACAATCATCTCGGATTTCTTTGGCACGACTTGTACAGGACTCACCCATTGGCTATCCGAGATGGGGTAGATGATCCTTGCAGCAAGAAGCTTGGTGACTTCCTTTTTTACCACATCCAGGATTATCGGATTCAGTCTTCTTTGCTGTTGCCTTATGGGCTTGAATTCCTCCTCCACTAAGATTCTGTGCATGCAGATGGAGGGGTTTATACCAGGAAGGTCTGAAAGTTTCCACCCAATCGCCTTCCTATGTTGCCTTAAGACATTCAGCAACTTGTCTTCATGCTCTCGATGGACAAGCGGTAACTTAATCTTCAGTAGACATAATGGATCAATAATTATAAATGAAGATTTTATCTCCTAATTGATTTTGTAATTTATTTATCTTATCTAATTATTACAACTTAGTTTAGATTAGGATAGATCTTATCTTCATTTAATTATTACAAATTAAATTAGGATAAATCTCATTTTTATCTTATTGTTACAACTTACATTAAATAAGGATATGTCTTATCTTTTATCATCTTATCTCTTATCAATCAAGTGTACATACATTCTCACTGATACCAATGAAAAGAAAATGAGAATTCCTTTAATAATTTCCTCTATAATGACCATATGGTGATAATGACAATGGCAGTCGCTACAATATTAAAGATTGTTGCAATTATTGTGATGACAATGGTAGAAGTGGTGACAACAATGATAGTGACAATAATGATGGTAGTAACAATTGTGATGATTGTGATGAAGGTAGTGCCCTTAAGGGTAGTGATGACAATGGTGAACTTATGACAACGAAAATGGTGGTGAAATGGGCATAGTGTGCGATAATGTGATGGTAGTGACTTTATCAATAATGGTAGTAGTGAAAACAATGATTGTTATAGTGAAGATGATTGTTATAGTGGTGATAGTGCTGGCAGTGGCGACAATTAGTGGTGGCAACAATGATAGTAACAACAATGATGGTGATACATTAATAATAACGATTGCAATGAAGGCAATAATGTCAATTTCATAAGCTATTGGTCACAACAAGTGGTTGTTATGGTTGTAGTAACAACAATTAATAGATAACATAATGGTTAGAGCAACTCCAATGGAGTGTCTTAAGTAAATTGGTTAAATTAAAGAATGTTTATTATTTTTAAGTATTTTTTGTTACACCCTCAAGTGTTTTAAAGCATGAAACAAGCAAGTTAAGCAAGATAATCATGTTTTATTATTAAGAAAAAAAGGTTTAAAATAAACACGAGCACGAGTAGGTGTGTCTAACCTTATCAGACGCTAGGAAGTTGAGCTCATATGTTAGCTTCATTTGATCCATAAGATGCAAGATACTTTCTTATAACGGTGGATTATATCTATACGTAGTGTTTCATTGAAATGAGCTACATATATTAATATTTATATTAATTTATACAAAATATTATTTTATACAATCCTATTGTAAGTTTTCAAGACAAAAAGTCCTTCTCATTTAAATATTGCAATGTGATCAGAAACCGCCATTTTGAAAAAAAAAAGACATTTTTGTCAACAACTTTAATCAACATAATATTCTTCAAATACTCATTTCTGTAAAACATCATTTGTGGCATTTTTCTTACACTAATGGAAAATTTATATTTTTCATTTTAATAAACATTAGCTCACGTCTAGAAGAGTCAAATATGGTGTATCTCAAATCTTTAAAATGCAAAAAGTAATTTATTTCTAATATTTGTCCCACACTCAAAAGACTTTGATTTATCTCAAGCACATATAAGACATTTGAAATATGTTTAGTACATAAAGGAGTTTCGACAACGACAACTCATTTTTTTAACATCAACACTTTCTTCATTGCCAATGGTGACTTTGAAAAAGACTAATTCAATTCCTTAAAAATATACTAGCATTGTGGATCATATGATTTGTGCACATGTTGTGTATAAGTCGCTCCTCTTTATTATTGCTTATAGTAAGTAGCGACAAATAAATGCTCATCATTTTGTTCTTCAATCATCCACTTGGTCTTGTTGTCCCTATTGGTTTTCTTTATTTTTACATGCCTTTTCCACATGACCAAATTAATTGTAAATCTTACATTTAATGCTTGGCCTAAACCAACAAAAATTTTCAGTATGATTGTTCTTTTCACAGTGGGACAAGGTGGAAACTTATTTTTCTATCCCTTCCTTTGTTGCCTTCTTCCTTTACTTCACCAAATGGCTTTTTTCACAAACTATAATAGCTTTGGGCTTTGCCTTTTGCATGTTCCATAAGAGCACTTTTAATATTTTTTTTCATCCTTAAGGATCTCCTCTATTATATAGTTTGCAAAGCATTAATGAGCTTTGTAAGTATTATTTGAAAAAAATTATTATTCTCTTAGAAAAAAAAATTAGATTCAAACCTCTCTAGAAAATATACAATTTTTTTTTTCATTCTTTGATCACTAAGCTCTTCCCCAAGCAATTTGATTTGTATGACCACTTTTGAAAGTCTATTTAAAAACTCTTTGATAGTTTCACTTTCTTTCATTTTTCATGATTTGAACTTTCTCGTCAAGTCTAGCACCTGCATTATTTTTGTTCTTTCACTCCCTTAAAACTCCTTCAACTTATCCCAACCTCTTTTGCAAAGTCAAGAGCCAAGATCTTAATAAATACATCATCATATAGTGTTGCATGTATAATGGCAAGTGTTTTGTCTTTCTTTGTCAATTCATCAGTGTGATTTCTTATTTGAGCTGTTGTTGGGTTTTCTGGTATAGGCTACTTGTGATTTTCACCATATCCCACAAACTCTGAACTCTAAGGTATGTCTTCATTTTCATAGCCCATAGGTAGTAGTTTTCTCTTGCAAAAGGTGGACGTAAAAAATTGTTAGAAGTCATTTTTGTATTTGAAAGTTTTTTTGTGTGGTTTTTCTTGTTGATTTTCTTTCACTCTGCTTTTTTTTCTGTTTTCTCTTTCTCTCACAACCATTTGTTTTCTTTTTTTCTCTCTCATAGACCCTTAAAGATCAATGAAACTCTTGATACCATGTTAGAAAATTAGAATTTAAAGTTTTTAGGCACTAGTATCTGATGTCTAGATAGTTTATGGACACTCTACTATGAAATAGCTATTGGACACTATGACATGTCTACTAGAGGTTTCATGTAATTTTGTAAGAAAACAACAAACTCACTTGTAAAAGGGAGAAAATAACAAAATCATATTGAAGACTTTAAAAATATGTTGGAAGAGACTAATAATCTCTCACATACACAAAAGTTAAAACTATTTTAATATATTTCAAATATAAACTAGTTTTGCACACTGAATGTATTATAACATAAACTCAAATAGAAAAGCTATAAAAACTCCTTATTGAACAAAGTAAAAAAAAAAAAAAATATGACTAAGTTAACAAGTAGACATAATTAGTATGTTCCAAGTTACTTATTTTTAGCACAAACAACTTTCAATTAGAATTACAAACAAAATAGAAAAATTGCAAAGATTAATTTTTTTTAATATTATAGTTAGAAATTTGACATGTAAATTTAAAATATATTAATTAAAAATTAATTAAATAAATATTATTCAAATACTTCTTAAAATTTGTAAAAATGATATTAAATATAATAACATTTAAAAATATTTTATTGTCAAATAACCATATCAATTATAATAATATTATAATTTATATTTAATGATAACTATATCATTGACTTTTATACAACTTAAAAATATATAAAATTCAAGAAAGAAAATTAATGATAAATTTTATAATTTAAAAAGAAATGATATTTTATAACTTCAAAATATATTATAAAATTAATCTTAAAAATTTTAACAAAATAATAATAAAGCAATAATGTTGTGATACAAATATTATCATATCATAATATTATCTGAATCACCTCAAACGTAAAATTAGATAACATATATTATCCTCTTCTATATAACATCTTTAAAAATTTACTTTTTTCTTTTCTAGAAGACCCTTTTTTTAATTATTCTACATTAATTATTTTTTACTAAAATATTTTTAATTACTTCAATTTTTATAATCATCAAACAATAAATATTATAAATTAATAAAATAAGCTCATTCTCTCTCTTAAAAAAAAAAGACTAACACACGTTAATTAGATTAAAAAAAAAGTATAACATAATAAATCAATTTTAAAAATATTTCTAAAAAAAATAATACAATTTTAAACAAATTTAATGTTACTAAGTAAATTAACTATTTTTTATATTTATAAATTAATTAAAAGATAAGACGAAGGAAATACTACCTAAGATATTATTTAGTCTCAAACAATGAATAACATAAGAATTATTGTTTTTATCTTTTGTCATATTCTCACCCAACTCTTATATCCTATATTATCATTAAATATTATGTTTACACACTCGATAATTCATTTCAATTAATTAACTTTGTTCCTCTATTAAAATTAGGAAATTAAAATGTACTACCTCTGTTGTAAACATGTATTAAAGAGTATATTTAATAGATATAATTAACGACTTTGAATTTATAAAATATCAATTTGTTTTTGGGAGGCTAAAACAAAGGTAAATAGGTAAATATCACTGGAAAGACAATGATGAAGTATTAAACTATATTTATCATATATTGTAAGCTCTAGCATCTGAAATTAAGTACCTACAATTTACAAATTCCCTTCCAATTTAGCAATTTTTCAACTAGTTTAAACGGGGAAAGATTAACGGTCTCATCGAGGGCATGTGAGCCTCAGCTCATCTTCAAATACCTGTTCAACTAGGAATTGCTATATTCTCTCCCTGCTTTTCAATTAAAGGTATGCCAACATGCATGCAGACCTTTGATCAAACAAATCTCCCACCACTGACAAAAAGAAAAAATCCCATTCCCCTTCCAAAAAAAGAAAAACGAATCATGGTAAATGATGTACAGGACCCTAAATATATAAGGAAGAACAAAACAGCAGATACAATATGGTTTCTCCGCTGGCCAAAATTATTCTGCCAGACAGAAGCTATTTGGCACAAAACTCAGACTTGAATCTGGTCAGGTTCTGAGAGAATTTATCCCTGTTCTTTCCATCCAAGCTGAGCGTCACATCAGTCATAAGCTTGGCAAAGCACAAAGAAAGCCGCTGGTGTTGGTCTGGTGGCTGCAAAATAATTCAAGGAAAATTAAGATTTTTAAACTTCAATTTTTGCTACTTCTATTGCGAGTTGAATATCTAAAAATGCCACCATTATAGACGACACAAAACTGGAACTTTAAGCCACTCTTGGATGTTTATTTGCTTGTTTGAAATCTTAAACTTAATATTCCAGTTGATATTTTTCGTAAGAGTGACGTTAATAAATATTAACATGAGAAAGACTGAACCAAATATTTAAATTGCACGGCATTCTAGATAGTTTTGTTCGGGAAACAAGCATAATTGCACTACTTCTGAAAAAATTATATATCTGAATTAGATTCATCCCTTGCTGGTTAGGAAGTAGGCATGGTTTGTTTCAGAAATGTGGTTTAAAAATTTACCAAATGTTTTGATTTTGCTAAGAAAAACCACGTGAATCAATTCCCACCAGTGGAAACAGTTGCAAATTAAGCTGAGAAGCCTCCACTTTATTGAGAGTGGCTTGAACCCAGAGAATAAATGAACAGAAACATCTTCATGCAAAATCAATCGCATCTCATCAGAGGAGATAGATCATACAAATCTGTTGTTTGGCATGCAAGCAACAAACAACTTGCTTCCCCAGTAAGAAGCAAGTTGTTTTTCAACTCTAATGTAAGGTTGTACACAGTTTTTCATTACGAAGTTAGATTCAGAAATTATTTGTTCCAGTATGGAATACTGTTAGAGTTGAGCTTTTATTTCAAATAAGTTTTAGTTAAGATTTTATTATTGTTACATATTTTATCTTTTATGTTTTGGTTTTAGATAGTTGATAAAATCCCAATAAATATAATGGTAGATGAATCTTAGAAATTTCAAATTAGTTGTAAGCCTATTTATAGGCATTCTCTTTTATGAATTTCAATGTCAATTTTTCTTCAATTTTAATCTCTTGTTTATTATGCAAGTTTCAATATTTCTCACAAAATATTTCTAACAAGTAGTATCAAGAGCTTGCCTATGGGTTGAGGCAAAATTTATCGTGTTAAAAGACATTGAGTTTGAGTGCAAGGTTGAGCAATTTATTTTTCAAGCAACCAGAGGTGCAAAAATTTCAACTTTCACTAACACTTCATCAATGATTCTAATGTTTAATGGTGAAAATTATCATACTTGGGCAGTCAAGATGAAAATTTTCTTAATGTCTCAAGGTTTATGGAACGTTGTGATCTCTGAAGCAAATTCTTTGCCATTAAGAGAAAATCCTACTATTGCTTAGATGAAAACTTACAAGGAGGAGAAGCTGAAAAAAGGCAAAGCCATCACTTTTATGCATTCAAGACTTGTATATCACATTTACATCAAAATCATGGACTTGGAAATGCCTATGGAACAAAATCCAAAAAGAATTTGAGGGTAGTAATAGAGTCAAATCTGTTAGGCTTCTCACATTGAAGAGAGAATTTGAGTTGATGAAGATGAAGGACAACTAATCTGTCAAAGATTGTTCTGGCATACTAATTAATGAATGTTATAAATTAGGCTTCTTGGTGAGGCATTTCCAAATCAAAAAGTTGTAGAAAAAATTATGGTTTCAAGAAAGTTTGAAGCCAAGATATCTACAACTGAAGAGTCTTGTGATCTGCAAACTCTTATAATTACAGAGATAACCAGCAAGCTTCATGCACAAGAGCAAAGAGTCTCAGTGAGAAGTGATGAAGCTATTGAAAGTTCCTTTCGAGCAAAGAACAATGGACGGTGTTTTGAAAACCTACAGTTTTCAAACAAAGGGAAAGTTGAAGGTTCATCAAGAAAAGGAAATTTTGCCTTGTTCTCATTGCCAAAGAAGCAACCATGTTGAAGAAGATTGTTGGTACAAAGATAAACCTCTATTGTAACTTTTGCAATATACATGGTCATAGTGAAAAGTATTGCAAAGTGAAGAAGTAATAGTCTGAGATTGAAGAAAGGCAAATGTGATTGAAGAAAACAAGAATGAAAATGAGTATTTGTTTATGACATCACAAGAACTCAATTCACATTAATTGAATACTTGGCTCATTGATAGTGGTGGTAGCAGACACAACCAAATTTCTTTCATTGATAGATATAGTCAACCAAAAGTTAAGTTCGGAAATGGTCAAATTGTGCAAGCTAAAGGAAAGGAGACAATTTCTATATCAATCAAGAAAGATATGATAATTGTCACTGATGTTCTATTCATTCCAAAACTAGATCAAAAATCTTCTTAGTGTTGCACAAATGCTAAGAAATGGATATGGAGTCTATTTCAAAGGAAATTATTGCTTTATCATGGATGAACACGAAATAGATGGCAAAGATCAAAATGATTGGAAACAATTCTCATTTGAAGTTTGATTTAGTTGAAGGTTATGATTTTACTGCCAAAATTGATGAGAGTGATGTTTGACATGAAAGATTTGGTCACACCAACTTGAAGTCATTAAAGTTGATGCAAGATGTATTTGAGATGACAAATCTTGGCAACTGGAATTTAAAGACACAAGTTAATTCAATTGACTGATGACAATGATTTAGGTTGAGAAATTGATGTGCTATTTGCTAACATAATAGCTAAAGTGCTTCCGAAATCAAGTTTGGAGTTCTTAAAGATAAAATTTGGCATGTTCATGGCATATTTCAAGGAGAAGTGTTAGTGTGTTAGAGTTATGAGATTTTTTGCCTTGTTTGAAATTTGAATAAGTTGTAATTAAGATTTTATTATTGTTGCATATTTTATCTTTTACGTTTTGTTTTTAGGTAGTTAATAAAATTTCAATAAATATGATAATAGATGAGATATGAATTTCAAATTGGTTGTAAGCCTATTTATAGACATTTTCTTTTATGAATTTCAATGTCAATTTTCCTTCTTCAATTTTAATCTCTCATTTATTCTGCAAGTTCCAATATTTCTCACAAAATATTTCCAACAAATACTAATCAATTTATTAAATATCCTGTGGTAATAGTACAGCAAGAGATGAATTTATATTTATGGACAAATTAACAGAAAGCATGCCAATAATACCAACAGAGGGAAGCCCAAAATACTGCAAAATTGCATAAAAAGATATGCTGGACAATAATAAAGTTCGAAGACAGTTTTGAACTCACATATGAAGCCAAAATTTGAGCCTTGACATTTGTGAACATCTGCAACAAAAATCAGCAAGTCAATATGCTAGTATTACCGAAAAAATTACAAGATTTAGATAAGGTGGAAGGAAAAATAAGGATACTCTTAATAGTGTTAGATGTGTACTAGTGTAATAAAATAGTAGAAGCTCAAGCCCAAGGCAATCAATACAATTATTTCTACTAAGCATAACCAAATAAGGAAAAAACTCCTAAAATTGCTCCTCAATTAGGGGACTAATTAATTCTACGGTATATAGTTGACATTCCAAAGCAAATGATTAGAAGAATCAAAGTCCAGAATTGTGGGTGATAAATTCACCACAGTCCAAAATCTAGTAACAACAAGCTTTAATTGCAGAAACTCCTTAGAGATGTGTTATTCATACAACAATTTCTACAACATCATTTTCTATATATATATATATATATATATATATCCATCACAACATTTATTATATCTCACATCTCTCTCTTCATTGTAAAATTTGTTGTACTATTTATTTTATACAAATAGCATTTCTCAACTCCTAGTACTCACCTAATGGGAAACTTTTAGGGCTTGGTTTGTTTCCTATTCTTGAAAACTGTTTTCTGTCAACAAAACAAAAAATATAATTTGATAAGAGTAGTTTTTAAAAACTGTTTTTAAAAGTAATACCTCTTTTTCAGTTTTTAAAATTAAAAAACCAGAACATCTTTAAGCTTTTTTGGCTTTTTAATTTCAGTTTTCTATTACCTATGTTCTTTCTTGCACTATCTCATCTTCCCTCACACCTACTTTCTAAAAATTAATTTTTAAAAACTGCTTTATAAATAATCAATGAGTTCTTTAACAGTAGGAATGTTTGAATTTGTTAGGACATGGCTTCAAACGTTCTCAAGATCCTTATGAAGGCTATGAACAACCAAAACCATATCTAATTTATCCAGCATTTTTTAAGGGTTGTTGCTGGTCAAAATCATCTTAATTTGTTGAGTGGTTGTTTAGGCCTTGCTTAGAAAAGATAAATCACAATCATGCATTTTGGAGGTTGCTAAATTATGTACCAAGACATAGAGGTGCTTGATATCGGTCTATATGTACCTAAAATTTGGGTCTTCATCGGTCTATATGTACCTAAATTTGGGTCTTCATCGGTCTATATGTAGACCCTTATTATAGACCTTGAGCAATTAATGAACAATAACGACTTCCTACAGAAAATAACAAAGATGAGTCGAAGGCATACTCCACACCCTAGAGGACTACACTAGATTTGTTCCACATCACCAAACTTTCACCATAAAGTGCCTATTAAAATAATTTATCATTAAATCTTTTGTAGATGATTGAAGGAGGCCCCGAGAAGGAAAATGAGATGACACTCATTTGAGACCTATTCGAAGTCATAGATAGATATTGAAAGAAAATACATACACAGAAAACTACACAACGTCAAGCTTTGAATAGTCAAAGGTTTTAAGACCCAGTACTCAAATCAAGGAGAATGAGGAAGACAACCTTCACAAGGGACTCAAGGCTGATGAGCGAAACATAGGCATCGATGATGAAATTTGGAGAAGGGATGGCAGCTTCAGGTTATTAGTCTCACGCATCGAAAGAGGGGAAAAACATGATGGCTTCTTCAATGACAGAAGTTTGAAAGACAACTAGAATTTTGCAATGGAGATGGCCAAGGCATCAACTACAATGAGCAAGGAACTTCAAATCGAGTTCTAGTCTTGTCCAAGGTTCGCATAGGGATGCACAACTTAGGTACAATGAAACCAAGTGTGGTACCAACTTGATATTAAGAGAGAGAATGGATACTCTTTTGATAAGTTGCTTGAGTGACGAATGCACTAAGGCCAATGAATTTATATATAGAAATAAAATAATTACAACAACAACCAAGCCTTATCCCACTAGGTGAGTCACCTACATGGATCACATGATGCCATTCAATACGTTAAAACCCTAAGCTTCAAGAATATTTTTTACTGCAAGAACTCCCTTGACGACTTCCCCTAAGTCTTTTTTGGTCACCCTCTCCTCATTTTCACAAGACTAAAAGCATGCAATCTACTCTTCTCATTAGAGCCTATCGTGGGAACAGTATGAGATACTTTAAGCTCAGAGAGTAGGGTTTGGATCCACATAACCTCAACAGCAGCAAGAGCCAAGCTTCTAAATTTAACTTCAGTGCTTGAACGAACCACAATGATCTGCTTTTTGGACCACCAGGATACCAAATTGGGGCCAAAGAAGATGGAAGCACCAGAGGTAGGGCATCTATCATCTAGAGCACGAAGAGTAAACAGGCAGAAAAAGGAGCAGGCTGAAGGTGCAATCCCCATGACACAGTTCCTTTGAGGTATAGTAAGATCATTTTTCGCAGCAACCCAGTGATGTTCTAAAGGTTTAGACATAAATTGTTGACAGAAAAACTAATTTCAAGTCTGGTGATTGTTGCATACTGCAGAGCACCCACAATAGATCGATATAATGTCACATCAAGAAATGTCTCAGAACTAGTTCTAGATAGTTTACAACCGCCAGCCATAGGAGAGGAGATTGGTTTGCACCCATCCATGTTAGTTTTAGTCAAAAGATCCCGAATGTATTTGTTTTGAGTAAGTACAAGTGACCATCTGGTTGGGTTCTAACTTCAACTCCCAAAAAATAATCTAGATCACCAAGATCTTTAAGCAAAAAAATAGAGTTAAGCTTGGAAATGAGGGTCTTGATGAGTGAAGCATTGTTGTCAGTGATGATTATGTCATCCACATAAACAAGGATGTACACTATTGTAGAGTCATAGGAGTATATAAACAAGGAAGGATCACATTTCCTTGCAACAAATTGAAATTTTAACAAAGTGGCATTCAGTTTATCAAACCAAGCCCTCGAGGCTTGCTTGAGGCCATAGAAAGCCTTATGTAACCTGCACACATGAGACCTGTTAGAATTTTCAAAACCTTGGGGCTGAGACATGTAGACTTCCTCTTCTAACATGCCATTGAGGAAGACATTATTAACATCAAGCTGCTAGAGAGGCCTGTGGTGAGTGAGGGCAAGAGTAAAGATTAAGCAAACTGTAACAGGCTTGATTACAGGGGAAAACGTCTCATTATAGTCATAACCAAGTTGCTGGTGAAAGCCCTTGGCCACACACCCAGCTTTATACTTGTTCACAGTACCATTAAGATTCTCTTTAACTCGAAAAACCCATTGGCAATCTATAGTAGTTCAGGTAAGAGGTAAGTTGACTAGAGTCTAAGTCCCATTTTGCAGTAAAGCTTCATACTTTGTTTTCATAGCTGCATACCAAGTGGGATTAGAAAGTGCAGATTTGGTGTTTTTGGTCCAACATGAGTAAGAAGGAGAGTAGGATGGAGGTTTCGCACAAGTGCACATAGGGTGAATGTTATTAGGACATACAACTGGCAGGGCAATAGTTGGAGCTGCAGGTTGAGGTGAGATAAATGTGGGATTGGGACGAATAGATCTGCATTGAGGTGATAAGTTGGATGGAGTGGATTGAGTGGTTAGTATAGGAGGAAGGTGAATTGAGGAACCTATTGTGAGTGTGGTGGGAGGAGAGGGGAAAAGGTCAAGGTAAGGAAACCGGGACTCATTAAAAATAACATCTTTACAAATAGAGTCTACCATCTGCAGCAAGGCACTTGTAGCCTTTATGAGAAGTACAGCATCCCCAAAAGACACATTCTTGAGAACAAAACTATAGCTTGCGATTATTGTAGGGCTGGACCAGAGGGAAGCAAGCACAACCAAAAATTCGAAGAAAATTGTAATCATGTGATTGCTGAAATGGACGTTGATAAGGAACCTTGTGATCAATGGATGAGGATGGAAGTCTATTGATCAAATAGACACTTGCAATGAGGGGATGATCCCAAAACTTGAATGGGAGTGTTTTGTGATAAATTAGGAGTGAATTGGGAATGTGGAGGGACTGTAACTAGTGCATGCTGGCCAAAGAAAGCTGGTGGAGGAAGAAAAGTAGGAGGAGGAGCATATGGGTGCAGAATGTTGTTCCAAGTAGGAGAGTACCACTAAGTAGCAAGAGGGGCAATTGGGACAAAATTTTGTTCATACAGATGACAGCAAATTGAAGCATCATGCCCAAATTTATGGTAGACTTGACACTACACATTGGAATATCGACCACAACCACCACAACCCATGCTCCCGAAGTTTCGGCCACCAGCTAGAACAGCCAGCAAAGTAGCAATTGCCATCATTAGAATCATAGGTTTGAGTGGTCACATGTACTTGCGAAGAAGACAATTTAGGGGGTTTCAACAAGGCACCCTGAGTGAGGTTTACAGAGGCCATGGCTTTCTTCTTGAACTTGTCAAGATGTGCTTCATGTGCCAAAAGAAGTGTTTCAACTTCACAACCAATAATGGGTCAAATCTATTGCTGATAAGAGAAACGGTGGACTATTCCTTAGCCAATCCTTTAAGAATAATATCTAATTGTTCTTTGGTAGGAAAGAGAATCTCTAATAGAGGTTAAAGAATCCACCAAGGCTTGGATGTGAAGCAAGAAATAACTCAAAAATTGGGTGATTCTCGAGCATACTGCTGTGAAGCTCCATGCGAAGCTGATGAGCTTCGCATTCATATGGGGAGTGGAAGTACGAGTGAATTTTGTCCCAACCCTGCCATGAGATCTTGTAGCCAATGACATGCGCAAAATATTTCTCACAGAATAGACGATTGAAGCCATGACAAGAGAAGTAGATCTTGGAGTTCCCAGGCAAGATACAAAGAGGAGATAAGACTAGAATCACAATCCACAGTGGACAAAAACTTCAGAGGGATTGTTGGATTTAGAAGATAGTGGTAGAGGCCATGACCTTTGATGACAGGTTCAACCTGTTGACACCAAAGAAGGTAGTTCTTGGTGTCCAATTTTTCAAATACGGCATGCGAAAATGTGACAGCAGCCATTGGAAGAGACAGGTTTGGCATAAACTGGTGGTGGAGGTGGAATCGGAGGAGAAATATCACAAACGAATGCCATGGGATAGACTTAGGGTTCGAACCCAGCCATGGATACCATAACAGAAAATAGAAAGAAAATATTATTCAATCCATGGAGAACAAAACAGCAACCAGTATTTGTAGAGGATAAACAAGAGCCTATAGATGCTATCTATCTAACTAACTCTAACTAACTGTATGTTTAGTTTTAGATCACACCTGACAAAAGGTAAAAGCCTATAAGCTACTATTATACAAAGGGCAAAAATAAGAAAAAGTTTACAAAGTAAAACTACTCTACTCTAATATCTTCATACTCTTTCTTCTCTTTTTTCTGTTCTCCCTCTCTCTCTCTCACCTATCTCTTTTCTCTCTCCTCTCTCTCATCTCCCTTTCTTCTCTCTATCATATCTCTTGTTATCTCTTCACACTCCTCTCTCTCTCTCTTTAGCATCTCTCTTTATTTCTCTCTTTCTCTCTCTCTTCCTTTCTTCTCTTTTTTTTGGTTCTCCCTCAATCTCTTTCACCTATTTTTTCTCTCCCCTCTCTCATCTTTCTTTCTTCTCTCTCTCAAGTCACACCTTTCCCTTTTCTCTCTCTCCATCCCTCTCTTCACTCTTGTTTTCCTCTTATCTCTCTCTCCCATCTCTCTCTTCTCTTTCTTCTCTCTATAAATATTAATGTAAAAACTAAAAATATTTGTATTTGTGAATTATTAGATATTAAAATTTATTTTTGGATTATTAAATATTAATATTAAAATTATTTTCAATTATTAAATATTTAAAAATTGACTGCTTATTTTTGGTAACATTTAATATTAAAATTTCAATTTTTAAAATACATATTTTAAAAATAAATTTTACATGTGGAAATTAAATTGTCCTATCCAAACTAAGAATTTGAAATTTAAAAAGTTTGAATTGACTTTTCCAAACAAAGCATTTAAAAAATGAAAGATATTTAAATCAAAGCAATTCAAATTTCAAACATTTCAAATTCCTTAAAATTTTAAACTTCTTCATCCAAACACAACCTATTTGCAATTGTAAACTGCCAAAATATATTTTGTTGTTGCATGTGTATGTGCTGCTAAATAGTCCTATTATGAATTTATATGGATATCCAACATGGAATGGCCAACAATGTGGAAATCTTGCATTCTTGGACATCCTACATTTCCAGATTTAAAAAGAATGCCATCATATCAAATATATCACGTAGTGCTCAAACAACCAAAAATATTGGGTATCTTGCATACCGATGTTAAAATACCAGCAGGCCAAATGCTTATGTACTTAAGCACCTAGCTTTTGAAACAATAATTTCAGAACACTACTGACAGATTGTGTTCTGATTAGCATGAACAACATTCGAGTTTATAGCTTCTGAAACAGTATGAAGTATGAACACAACATTAAAGTGAATCATAATAACAATGGGGTAGTCAAATAATCACCTCTTCACTGATTAGTATCATGCTCAGAATTGATCGGCTAAGAGTCCACTGATTGCCACGGTCCTCAAATATAACAACTTCAAATAGGGTTCTCAATATCTATGGAAAATTTTTAAGACAGTAAAAAGATAAAGACATGCTTATATCACAGACAAAATACCAATAGAGTAAGCCGCATTATTTAAGCTATAAGGAAATGAAAAATGAACCTTACAGAAAGCTAATTCAAACTTACTCTAGAGAAAAGCTCAGCGCAATCAGAAATGAGTCCAGCTACATTAAGAGCAGCAGGTGAGGTAACCGACTCTCCAATAGTAACATGGGTGAAATAAAATGTAGCCAAGTGATCAATAGCATAGGCGCACTATACACAAGGGGAAGTTAGAGTAAGCAAGTATACAAATAACATAATATAAGAAATTACACTTAGTTCTCAATTCGTGAGCATATAAAAATTGATATTTATTTTATGAATCAGAATTTATATCTAATACCAATTATAACATTAGTTGAATCATCATAACTAAAAAATGTGCCAAGCTTTTACAAACCTGTGATGATATTTTCTCACTCAAATCTTTAAGGCCAGATTCAAGAGATCCAACAACAAGCATAAATGTAGCTTTATCTAAATTCAGAACAAATGACAAATGACTATTGAAGAGAGTCTCCAAGAATGCAAAGTAAGCTGCTGCAACCTGGAAAATAGTTCAGAAGAAGAAAATAAACTTGCATATTTCCCAACTCATCAGAAGCTATAGCTGCAATATGCTGTGTGATGGACACAACGTGAGTGTGAACTCTAACAATCATTGTTTCCTTTTTAAATCAAACTCAGCCACCATTAAGTTTCAGTTCTTTCATACCAAGGAATTTCTTTTAACTATATTTTAGAATCAAAATTGTAAACATCAGGTCCGGCTCAACCTGTGTTAACTAGATAAAGGAAAAAGGCACAAACCAAATACAAATGTACATGAAAAAAAGAATCAAGCACTTGTATGCAAATGACTTAATATCAGTTTAAGAAAACAAGCAAACCAAATAGTAATTCAAACTTGCTTGCATAATCATTACCAAAATAATTAAAAATTAAACATTTAAGTAGACAAATAGAAATATTACATGTAAGGTTTACTAACTATATGTGCGTGTAATAGATTTTACAGATATATTGCAATTTACAACTTTAATTTGAACAAACCAGAGGAAATCACTTCTACAATTAACCAACACATTAGAGAACATTGCATAATGGTAGAGTAATACCTTCCGGAATGCAAATATATCAGTCAAAGGAATTGATAATACCATCTTTACAGTGACATCGAGAGCATCAACAAGTGCTCTATCACCATAAAGTTCAAAAATACCAAAGTTGACAAAGTTCCCACATATTGCTGCCACAAGGAAAATGACCACAATAAATCTATGGGCAATGTAAATATATGATACTATTACATAAAATGTTCACTCAATTCTTTTTTGCTTCAGAAACCAAAAAAGGATAAAGAGATAATACATAATATTATAAATAAATGTAGGTGTTAATGAAGTAATCAATTATTATCAAACCAACCTCTACGATAAATAAAATAGACTGAGACTTTATCCTTTCACTTCTATCAACTTTTACAATTCAGACATAACTATAAATAAATTCCATACTGCTGAAATAAGATTGCACATAAATTATGACAAAATTACTAAAAGGTGCAAGTAAAACAACCATTTAATTAAGTGAAACCTGGAAAAAAAATATTTATAATATAATAGGATAGTAGTAAAAAGCAGGTTGGATGGTGGTGGCACCAAAAAATGGATTTACCATTTCGTGTTTAGATCTAATGACAAAATGTTACCTAGATCTAAACTTAAATGACATCATGCTCCCAATATAGCAGCTCCTTCCACTAAATCTTTCATGACAACAGAAAAATAAGATAAAGACAGAGAGCTTTAGTAATATGTCATACTATATACATACCTCGTGTAAGAATTATCAAACAAATTGATATCCCCTTGTATTTCGATGTGTACATGTCTGCTTTATTAGGAAGAGGTAAAATTCTTGATCCATAAGCAACAATCAGTTTACTAACTTCTCGGAAAAGCAGTATCCCATTAGGAGAAGAAGAATCAAAATTCAATCGCTGGGATTTGTTCAGCACTAATTCAGCCATGAATTTCAATAATGGAGTTGTTACCTGCACCATATTTTTAAATTGTTAAGAAAAAAAGGGTTTTAGTATGTATACGGGCTTGGCCCATTTGCTTGTATATCCTTAACCTAGTAATATAAATATGAGGATTGCTACGCATTGTAGTGTACCCAATTACAGTTTACTCATATGCCTCTTTCTACCTTTTTTTCTCTCTTTACATGGTATCTAGAACCAGGTAGGGCTTAGAGCCATTGTCAGCAGTCTCCCTCCACAGCCAGATGGCTCGCATTTTGGGAACAGAGTGGGGCATTTTTAAGGCCTAACTAAATCCCAATTGGTCATGTGGCTGTTTGTGGGGTTTTAGCGGCATTCTGAGGTATTACAGGGTAACCTAGTGCATTTTTTGGGCCAAAATTGTTTATACTGCCGTTGTGCAGTGTGACCTATTATAGAGATCTTTACTACTTCCTCCAAACTCATTGATATCAAGCTTGATAGGGATGGTGAGAACTATGTGAAATGAAAGTATTTGGTTGAAGTTAGTCTCGGCAGGACGAGCAAGGAAGATAATTAAAGGAAACATGTCTAAATGAGTCGAGGGCAATGGCAATATAGAATTCTTGATTAGTCAAATAGCACAGTTCAATTGTTCTGTAACCTTTCTTGATTCTTCTGTATTTCTGGATCTGCTGACCCAAAAGACTATTGGTCAAAGATGTGTCTTTTGTTGAAGATCGTCTGTTTTTTGTTGAGTTAGAATCCTTTGTGCTCATGTATGAGTCAAATAATTCTTTCTTAACTTACACTATTATTCACTCTACTGCTCCAACTCCTCTTGATACAGGTTTCCAGTTTTTTGAGCAGACATATTCGCATTGTCCCAAACAGGTGTCAACTGAAGCTCCACCATAGGATACTCAACCTCTACCAATACCTCTCCTCATATCTACAGACCCTCCTTCAGACCTTGATCTTCCCATTGCATTACGTAAAGGTATACGCACTTGTAAACACACTTATCCTATTTCTTCACGTGTCTTTTGCTCATTTGTCTTCCACATCTGAAGTCTTTACGTAAAGGTAAATGCACTTGTAAACACACTTATCCTATTTTTTCACACATGTCTTTTGCTCATTTGTCTTCCACCTCTGAAGTCTTTTGTTGCTGGCATAGATTCTGTTTCTGTTCCTAAATCTCTTTTAGATGCCCTCAGTCATGGTGGTTGGAGACAAGCAATGGAGGAGGAAATGATGGTCCTTGAGCAAAATGAAACTTGGGATTTGACTTCCCTCCTTACAGGGAAGCAGACTATTGGTTTCAAGTGGGTTTATATTGTCAAGATGAAATGGATTTGTGGCTCATTGAAAGGTCTTCCTTGCCAAGGGGTATGCTCAAACTTAGAGTTGATTATATGACACTTATTCCCCTGTTGGTAAGCTTTCTCAGTTCGTATTCTCATATAGCTTGCAACTAAACATCATTGGCCTCTATTTCAATTGGATGTGAAGAATGCTTTATTGCATGGGAACTTCCAAGAGGAGGTGTATATGGAGCAACCACCTGGGTTTGTTGCTCAAGGGGAGTATGGGAAGGTGTGCCGCTTAAAGAAGTCATTATACAGCTTGAAACAATCACCTAGATCTTGGTTTGGGAGATTTAGTGAAGTGGTTCTTGCATTTGGAATGAAGTGAAGTCAGAGTGACCATCTAGTATTTTATAAGCAAACTAACCTTGACAGCATTTTACTTAGTGATGTATGTTGATGATATTATTATTACAGAAGAGATAGCAAAGGCATGATGATTTGAAGTACTTTCTCCAAACTCAGTTTCAGACCAAAAGATTAGGGACCTTGAAGTACTTCTTGGGTATTGAAGGTATGTACTCAAAGAAGGGGATCCTCCTATCACAAAGAAAGTATGTTCTAGACCTATTGACGGAGACTGGTTTGATAGGAGTCGAAGTGTCAAACCATGTGAGACCCCTATGGAGCCAACAGTCAAGCTAACAGCAGATGGAGTTTCGTTCTCTTTCAGAAACACAGGCGACTAGTGGTGAAGCTGAATTATCTCACTGCCACTAGACCTAATATTACCTTTCCAGTAAGTGTTGTAAGCCAATTCATGTCTTCTTCGACTGACACTCATGGGAAGCACTAATCCGCATTGTTAAGTATTTGAAGAAAGCTCTAGGAAAGTGGATTATGTATCAAGATCGTGGAGGCTTTCTCTTATGCGGATTGGGTAGGGTCTCCTACGAACCATAAATCTACCATAGGCCACTGTATTTTTCGGATGTAATTTGAGCTCTGGGAAAAGTAAGAAGCAGAATGTGGTGGCAAGATCTAGTGCAGAGGCAGAATACAAGGCTATGGCTCAAACAACTTATAAATTAATATGGGTGAGACATTGTGGAGGAGATGGGATTTGCTAATATCTGTCCTATCCTATGAAACTATGGTAAAACAACCAAGCTGACATACATATCACATTAAATCCAATTTTTCATGAAAGAAGAAAGCATATGGAGGTAAATTGTAACTTCATCCGAGAGAAGGTCCAACAGAATTTTATAATAACTCCTTATGTTAAGACAGCCGACCAACTAGCAGATGTGTTTAGAAAAGCTTGGAATGGGGTGCGTAGTGATTTTATTTGTAACAAGGTGGGCATGATTAACATCTATGCTCAAAACATCTATGCTCCAACTTGAGGGAGAGTGTAAAGTGTTATTGTTAAGAATAAAAGGGTTTTAGTATCTATACGGGCTTGGCCCATTTGCTTGTATATACTTAACCTAGTAATAGCATTGTAGTGTACCCATTTACAGTTTACTCATATGCCTCTCTCTACCTTTTTCTCTCTCTTTACAAAAATCAAACATCCCTCCAACTTGACAATGATAACTATCTTTAAGAAACATTTGAGCTGAATATTAACATGCCTGTTTCAGCATTTAATTGTGTACTCGAGGGTATGGAAACCAAAAATGTAACATTGATAGGAAGTTGTAAACAATAAGCTCTTTAGAGATTAATTATTTAATGCCTTCTTTTCACAGTGGTAAAATTAGCCAATCATTTGTTTTAATAAGAGGGAATAAGGTACATCAAGAAAGTAAGTTATTACAAAATTTGACTGACTTATTCCCTTCAGGACCAGGTAGTTGGATCAATATGTAACAATTTTAACTTGAAATTGGACACTCTCTTCAAAAGTTAACACATCAAAGAAACTTTGTTAGTACTTTTAACATGAACAGTAGTCCCATGACTCCCAAGTCCCAACTACTTCTAATACTACTAGGAAGTCATATTTTCCTGATGCTATTTCTATTTTATCAGTGAAGGAATTTCCTCCTGTATTCAAGAGTTCGACAAATAAAACTAAAACCATAACCAAGCCTTATCACAATACATGGAATCAGATTTAAGAATCAATGGTCACCATTTGCCTCTACACCATAGTTCCCTATCCTGGAAGCTTTATCCCAACAATATAGCAGTAAGCACATAGCAAGATGACTGCTATTGTCAATTTTTTTGTAGTTTATATAATTCATATACCACATAAATGCTCAAAAAATAAAAATACTAAAAACTCTTGACATGTTCATGATTAACAATAAAAAGTTATAGGTCTTGCCTCTTAAGCAAATATACAATACCAATATCCGAAATTAAAATACAATATAATATTTAAAATTATAACATAAGTAAAATTAATTTAAATAAACAAGTAAAAAATATATCTAGCTTACATTTAAAGTAAAAGAATAAATTTAAAAAATTTAAAAAGAATCAATATCAATATAAGTATACATAATTAAAAAGAAAAATATGAAAGTAATTAAAGCTGAGATTTGAGAGGAAAACAAAAGATATTTCAACAACATCCTTATCTCACTAGTTGATGTTGAACTACGCAGATCACAAGACACCATTGTGCTTGATTGAAAATCAAATTCTTAGGGATATTATTCACCAAGAGACCCCTTATAATAATTTCATCCAATGTCCTTTGTCTCCCTATACCCCTTTTCCCAGGCCAAAGCCCAACAACAACAATTTTATACCACTAGGTGAGGTTGGCTACAAAGATAATACGAAATCATTGGACTTGATTAAAAACAAAATTCTCATTGATTTTATTCTCCAACGGACCCCTTATAATATTTTCTTCCAATATCCTTATTGGTCTCCCTTTACCCTTTTCATAGGACTAAACCCTATGTGATCTACTCTCCTCACCGATGCTTCCAATGACCTTTGCATGTGACCAAACTACCATAACTAATTTTCTGTCATCTTTTCCTCAATAGGTGTCACACCAGTATCTCCTTGTATATAACACTATATCATGTCTAATATATCATGTCTTTTGTTGTGTAGCTACACATTCATCTTAATATCCTCACTTTTTTTCTCTTGTTATCCCCTTAAAGTCCAACATTCACTTCCATTCCATAGAGTATAGCTAGTCGTCTAGCAATATGATAAAATGATGGAACAACAAATTATGAAAATTAAAAGTAAAATTAAGATAATACAATTATTCCTTCAACTGAATAGCAATTTTGTGATCACCCTATAATCTGCTTTAAAAGGAAAGGATGAAGCAAACCTCTGGAATATCAACATAATGTGTAATGCCTTTCAAAAGAAGAGGCATGTGTGCAGGATAAAGCCAATCAAAAAGGAAACCATACGTTCTACGGCTGTTAACAAGCAATTAAGAACAATCAAAATAAATTAACACAGTTAACAACATAACAAGGCCCATGCAAACAAAACAAAGTTTCTGATATTTTAATCAGTGCCAACCTATTAGTAGCCATTGCTATTCCTCGAAGGTCCCGCGTCAACCCAATGAATGCATATTTTACAGCATCTGACTGGAACAATGCCTCAGGTGTTGATTCCAATCTAACCAAAACCTTATAATATAAAGTAAGAAAAAAAAATCAATTAGAATGTAAAATAATCAACTAGACATATCAATAGTTAATAAATTGACAATACTATTTATACACTGCATAACTTGTTAGGCATAACATAATGGAGGTATGACAAGCATCACTTGTCACAAAAGAAGCTCATAAAGACATAACCTTGTTAACCAACTAATAAACTATGGATAAAGAGACTAACCAGACAATATTGAGTTCAAGGATTTAAACGACTTAGAAGTAGTTTTTTGCAAATAACCCATGCTTAAAGGGGTGGACCAGTATATGTGTTTTGAGTTTTGACCTTTATTTGTCTATAGAAGTCAACAGTGCCTTGTGCAAGGTAAAAAGAAAATTTAAAATTATAATCATTGAAATCAGATTAATATCTTTCCAAAAGATTTAACCAGTTGGCTCAACTTAATAAAAACTGAAAAGAAGATTAAAAAAACAAAAGCTATATCTTCCAAAATTCAACATTGCAATTTCTCTTATGTATCGCAATTCGCAAATCAAAACAGACAGACACAGAATCACAATAGATTAGTTAAGAGATTAACAAGAAAGGAAATTTGAGAGGAAGGTTGTGAATTGCTCGAATCAGTATGCACTCAGTAGCTTTCATATTTATATACATCACAAAATAAATACAATTTATATTTACAAGGCCACTAAAAATAGTTATACTTTCCAAGTACATTTGCTACAATTACTGCACAAGATTACAATTTCTTACGATAAAGTCAGAATAATTATTGGCATAATGGATCAGTAAAATTGTTATTTTCAGCATGATTTAACATGAATATTTGTAGAAAATAAAAAACTATCAACCTGTAGGAAAGGTTCCATTGCAGATTTAAATTTCAGTGGGCTATCTTCCAAGAATATCAACATGCCAATAGTATAGTACAGGGTTGTTCTGCTGCGGAAACATTCCCAATTTTCTGTGAAAGGGAATTGCTCCCTCTAAAAAAGAAAAAAAAAAAAAATCCATTAGAAATTTGCTGATATAAACAAATATGCATTTATACAGAAATCAATAAATCAAGTCAATTACTCTGTCTATTACACATGTTCCTTTCTGTCCTTGCATTTTAAAAATACTACAGATTTGATATCTGTCTTCAAAAAATTGTGCAATTCAAAACCTAGACTCAACTCATATACTGGATACAAAACATGGCCAAAAATATATTTTCAAGCCAGTTTAAATGTAAGATACACAATCTTATTGCACCAACAAGCACATTTGATTATTCTCTGTTATTTTTGTCTCTGTTCAGGAGAAGATCTTAATCTCCCCCACTAAACCTTTTATATATACATATTACACACACATAAAAGGTGGATTTAATAGTGAAATTGGGGACAAAAGTGAAATTGAAACCTCTTCAGGTTATCCACATTAAAGAAAAAATGAAACATTGAATTGGTGCAATTTAATCCCATATATTAGCAATCAAATCAAAACGATAAGTGGTTACTTTTTTTCATAGATGATTAGTATAATTAAACACACATAAATGTTGTGAACTGAGTAATGTGTCTTGATACACACTTTGAGTTTTATTTATATAGGAAGCTGTCATGTATAGAAAACTGTCATGTACAGAAATATATCTAACACTCTCCCTCAAGATAGAGCATATAGATTACATGCTCCAAGCTTGGAACATATAACTTGTATCTGCGGTCTCCATAAAGATTTAGTGAAAATGTCAGCAAGTTGATTACTCGAGTTGACAAATTCTATACTGATTTCTTTGGCCAACAACTTCTCCCGAACGAAGTGACAGTCAATCTCAATTTGTTCGATTCTCTCATGAAATACATGATTAGAAGCAATGTGAAGAGCCGCTTGATTATCACAATACAGTTTCATTGGTTGGACATCAGCAAATTTCAATTCTTGAGTAAGTAGTTTTCCCATATCAATTCACAAGTGGCTGAAGCCAAAGTCCGATATTTTGCTTCAGCACTAGAACGAGCAACAGTATTTTGCTTCTTACTTTTCCAAGAGACCACATTTCCCCCAATAGATATGCAATAACCTATAGTAGATCGTCTATCAATGGGAGATCCTGCCCAATTAGCATCACAATAACCCAATATATGAGTGTCTCCCTTATTCTCATATAGTAAACCCTGTCTAGGTGTCTTCTTGATATATCTAGGATACGGAGGACTGTTGTCCAGTGATCAACACAAGATGCCTACATAAACTGACTTACAACTTCCACTGCAAAGGAGATATCAGGTCTAGTAATAGTGAGGTAAATGAGTTTTCCAACTAGTCTTCTATATCTCCCTGGATCGGAATGAGGTTCACCATCTTTTACCATTAGCTTCCAATTTGGATCCGTGGGACTGTTAACTGGCCTGCAATTACTCATACTAGTCGATTGTAAGTTATCAAGAGCATATTTTCTCTTAGATATAACAATATCTTCCTTGGATTGAGCCACCTCTATGCCAAGAAAATACTTCAGGTGGCCAAGATCTTTGGACTGAAAATGACTGAATAAGTACTGCTTTAACTGGGAAATTTTGGTATCATCATTTCTTATGGTGACAATATCATCCACATACACAACCAGATACACACATTTAGCGAAAAAGAAATGACAATAAAACACAAAGTGATCTGCTTTAATTCTTGTCATCCCGAAGTTTTGAACTTGGCTAAACTTTCCAAACCAAGCTCTTGGGGATTGTTTAAGTCCATACAAGGATCTATGAAGCTTGCATACTAAACCAGACTCCCCTTAAGCAACAAAACCAAGAGGTTGCTCCATGTATATTTCTTCATCCAAGTCACCATGTAGAAAAGCATTTTTGATGTCTAATTGATGAAGAGGCCAGTGATGAATAGCAGCCATAGCAAGTAAAAGGTAGATAGTAGTGATTTTTACAATAAGAGAGAAAGTATCTCCATAATCAAGACCATATACCTGGGTGTATCCCTTGGCCACCAACCGGGCTTTGACACGATAAACTATGTCGTTAGGTCCAACTTTAAAAGCAAATATCCACCTACGACCAACTGCCTTCTTGCCTGAGGGAAGAGAAAATAACTCCCAACTACCACTTTGTTCCAACGCCTGCATCTCAACTACTATGGCTTGTCGCCATCCAGGATAATCAAGTGCTTCACAAACAGATTTAGGAATAGTAATGGACGAGACAGACGAAACAAAAGAAAAATACAAAGAGGATAAACGATGATAACTAAGATCAATAGGATGAGGATTACAAGTGGAGCGAAAACCTTTCCGGAGAGCAATGGGCCAACCAAGTGGATTGATGTAAGATTCCTTTCATAAGACCAAGTGGATTGATGTAAGATACCTTTCCGGAGAGCAATGAGCGTATAGCTTTCATGAGGACACGTGGATTGATGTAAGATTTCTTTCGAAGAAAAATATGAGTTTAGTTCAGAAGAAAAATATTCTTTTGCATTGTCACTTCTCAATATTTTAATTGTTTTTCCAAATTGATTTTCCACTTCTTTAGAGAAGGACATTAAGATGGACAAAAGTTTAGATCTTTCTTTCTTTGAATAGACCCAAGTACATAGTGAGTATTCATCAATAAATGTGATAAAGTAGTTAAAACCAAAAGATGTTACTCGGCTTGGTCCTCAGATATCTAAATGGACAATAGAAAAAGGAAAATTACATCTTTTGTTGACTTGGTTAGGAAAGGTGGATCTGACATATTTGCCTAATTGACAGGATTCACAATCTAAGGTAGACAGTTTATTGAGGCTAGAAACCATTAACTTTAGTTTTGCAAGACTGGGGTGCCCTAAACAATTATGCAAAAGCTTTGGAGATACAGACGCAAAACACGACAAAGGGACTATTTTTTAAATAATAACGTCCTCTTGATTCATGTCCTTCACCAATCAACTGGTCCATATTCTAGTCCTGTATAACAAAGGAATCAGTACAAAAGGTTACTGAACAATTCAAGGAACGAGTCAATTGACTCAAAGAAATCAAATTGAAGGGACATTTAGGAATGTACAATATAGAGTTTAAACTAATTGACGAAGAGAGAGAAGCTTGACCTGAGATACCATTTTGGAACCATTGGCTAATGAAATGAGGTGAGAAAACTTAGGTGAAGTGATAGAAGAGAACACAGAATCATTACCAGAAATGTGATAAGAAGCACCTGAGTCGACTATCCATGGACCTTGCCTCCCCATGGAATGAGAAATGCATGTAGTTGAAACACTTGGTGATGCATATGATTGGGCGTGGTTGTTGGACTTTAGCCTTAGGAACTCCTGATACTCTTCATCTAAGATTAATTGAGAATCAGTCCTTCCATTTGAAGAGATATGACTCGAAGATATATTTACACTTTTGTCTGGCCTACCAACTAAATCATAACATCTATTTTGTAGGTGTCCTTCTTTTCCACAGTGTGAGCAGATAAGTTTACCATGACCACCTCTACCATTTCGTAACATTCCTCTAGTACCACAATCACTTCTTCCTCTACCGCGAAAGGCTACCATAGCAAAATTTTCAATAGCGATACTATCACCTTTCGTTATGGTAGGAACCCGAAGAAACCTCGTAACCAAGCTATTCATAGAGGGGATTTGCTTGCTTGACAAGATTTGATCACATGCTCATAGTCAGGATGCAGACTTTGTAGGATTAGAACCATCAGTAGTTTGTCAATTCGCTTTCTTGTTTCACCAACAGAGCTACACACGAGTAAACCTTTCAAATCTTCAACAGCAGCTCTGGCTTTAGCTATGTGCGACACCATATCATGGTTGGGTTGTTGAAGAGAAACAATCTTTTGAGTTGAATCAAATAGACGTTGAACATCATTAGCGAAAACATCTTTAGCGTTCGTCCAGAAAGAATAGCAGGTCTTGAATGACCTTAAGATTTCTAATAATTCAGCGTAAGAGATTGCCACAAAAAGGCACATAGTTGATAGTCAAGCTTCAGCCATGGAGCTCTGTTTTCTTCTGGTATTTTGTTTCTCTAGATGGTCATGAAACTCTTATCCCAAAAACCACAACTCAACTGAATCTGACCAAGCTTTATAATTTTTCTAGTTGAGTTTCTCCATTGTGATCATTGGAGTTCCCGAAAAGGAGATAACAGAACATTGAGAAAAAGAACTGGCAGTGGCCATTTTCAACCATAAACAGTGAACAGAAGACGAAAGGGAACAGTTTTAAACACTACAATTTCAAAGAAACAGTAGGACGGGAACTCAAATCTACAAGTCTCAATACTTCCAACCAGGCTTTTGAGGGTTGGAATAGATAGGAAAGGGGCCGATGAACAAAACGGTGGGCTCGCGACGGAGAACGGAGGTCTGGATGGCAACACGTGGAGTTCACGCGCTGGTAGACTTGAGCCACAGGGACAGTGCGTAGTGATGCGTGGAAGGTCTTCTGATCCTGAAACTTTTTGGGTTTTGTGGTGCAACTCACAACGCACCTAACCCTGTATCAACTGGAGAATTCCGACAATGGACGGTGGTGGCGAACGACGGCAGCGACAGCTCCAGGCAATGACTCTCAATCACAGGACACAGGGTAGGACAAAACCTTCTGGCAATAGACGACAACAAACAGTGGCAGACGATGACAAACTACGGCAGACGACGACGACGACAACCTGAGATGATGACTTTCAATAACAGGATACAGGCAAAGCAAAACCTTGCTCTAATACCAAATTAAACACACACAAATGTTGTGAACTGAGTAGTGTGTCTTGATACACACTTTGAGTTTCATTTACAAAGGATCTTTGCTTATACAACACAGCATAATACATCAGCATATACACAGAAAAATTATGCTTACAAGAAAAGCAAAGATACAGAGACAACTAAGATTACAGCAGCAAGCAACAAGGAAACTGTCATGTATAGAAAACTGTCATATTTAGAAATATATCTAACAAGTATCAATATTAAATTGTTAGTTTACAGGATAAGCACTTAAATGGTTCACTTTTATGCAATTAAAATAAAAACAAATTTGACAATTAGGTAGCTAATGTCCTAATATATTGCAGGTGCCTATTATATCATCATCTTCCACATCCTCCCTCGATAATCTAATAATATATTAGGGTATGTTAGATGATCTCTTAGTAGTGACTTCCATTTTTTCATTATATTTCATGGTTTGTAATGGAGTCCTAAAAATATAAAGAACTGATTTATTGAAATAAAAGAGAGTTACAGGTAGTGATCTGCACCTCCCTTTCCCAGAGCATAAGCTCCGAACTATCTCCTTAGAAGAATAACCAAAGATTCCTAACAGACTCCCCCATCCCTTTTTAGTATTTTCTCAAACAGCTTCCTTGAATTCAGAACAGAATAGCAAACTTCCTAGATAATCCTATCTGTTATAAATTTCCTAGATAATCCTATATGTTATCAACTTCGTAGATAATCCTAACCTAAATTTAAATTTAAAAAAAAAAAAGTAATAGATATCAGCTTCCTTAATGTCTTGTTCCTCCTAGTGTAGACTCTCCAAACCTTGGTCGCGCTATTTGCATTACTAGTTGGGTTATCAGTTTGTTTCTTTATTTAAATAAGAATAGGATTTTGAGTACTAGTATAACTAGGAATTAGCACTTTGTATGTAATCCATTATTATACACAAAATCATGGTTACTCAACGTCTCTCTACTCTTTCCTTTTCTTCTTCTCTACATAAACTATATAATTTCAAACAGTATATAGCACAAGCAAAAGAGCAACAAGGAGGTCCAAAGTGCATCTCATCCTTATTGGTTTAAAGGCAGCTCACATTCTGATTCAAAATTATGTGTTTAACAGTATCCAATTTAAGAAGCAGCTTCGCTGACATGTATCTGCAAAACCAAAGTCCTTTACCCAATAAAATATACAGCAACCAAAATGTAATTACATAAATAATAAATGATATCACTTCAAGGAAGTTGAGATGGAACCAAACTAACCCAGATGTCATTTCCAGAAAGAGATTTAAGGTATGATCAATAACCTCTTTGCACTGCACATAGAAATCCTCATGCTGTGACCTCAATAATAACAGCAATGCAAAAGATTATTATGTCTAGAATTCGTCACCTTTGTGTAATACTTGAGGTTAGTAGCCATCTTTCCCACAATAACATTTAGTAGTAGTAGATGATCATGGAGTCCAAGAAGTTCAGATAGCCGAGTATATAACTGCTGCAATTACAGTCCAGAAAACCAAGAAAATGACAGATACTTAACCTTCTTAAGAATATTCAAAATTTTAAAGGAAAATAGCTTCAAATTTCCTACCTTGGAAGAAAAAACAGCCTGGTCACCAATATAACACCTTCTAAGATGTTGTAAGAAGGTTAGTATGGCACGGTCAAGTCTCTGCTTGCTCACATCTCCATACCTCTGAATTTTACCAAGGGCATCAACAAATATCAAGATAAGAAGATAAGGAATAGAACTAGACTTTAGTGCGTTCAAGAACCTTTAAAATCTTTAAAATAAAATACAACTACAACTTCATGCTAACATCACATAAAAGACACAAGAAAGAATCTATAAAATGCCCAACTAAGCACGTGATTGGTGTATAAATCAAATTCTTAACAAACAACCTTGGTAAGTAGTTCATCAAGGGCAAAAATATAAAATAATTAACAAAAGTCCTGAATGTATCAGATTGACAAATTTTATCAGATAGCTCCTTTAACATTTACAATATTTTTTCAAAATATAAAATGTAGAGGAAGACCTAAGTAAAATTTAGAACAAATCATTAAAAAAAGGAATTGTGATAGCACCCAATAACTTGAATTAATCCATGTAGCAGACCTCATCAAGTGAAATATGGCTTTGTTTTTTTTGTACTCAAAGAGACAAAATAAAATGTGTTAGAACTTGACTATGCCTTTGAAACTGCATTCCACCACAAGAATGTAAAAGAACTCTAGAGAACAAGGTAAAAGTTTAATCTCTATTGCTAGACAATCAATCTCTGCACCAGAGTCAGTATGCTACAGAGCAATCATGGCCAACTCCCACTACCTATGAAGCACCGACTCCAACACGGACACAGGAACATGGCTGATGTCTAAAATATAGGACACCCCATATATATACACACACATACACATATGTAAATACATACATACATACATACATACATACATCCATACACACACATATATGTGTGTGTGTGTGTGTGCGGAGAATTGAATTAAGATTTATATATTCACCTTCTAAAAGTAAAGTTGTAAAGCTTTACAATTTTCATATGATAATAACCTTCAGAAAAAGAATACTAAGAGGGATCATCTTTACCAAAAAAAAATCTAAGATAAGAAGATGAATCATATCTCTTAAAACAACTAGTTAAGTCCTACGATGAGCCTCACAAAAAAAATGCTAAGAGACATCATTTTGCTATTTGCCTCAAAAAGTAAAAGATATAATCTAGTGTTGGTCACTTCCTTCATCATCATCATTGAAAAACATAGTCTCTAGTTGCAGTTTATCAAGTGACAAATTAGCAACTTCAAGAATTCCACACTCATCTAGTGATCCAATGGTTAGAGTTGAAAGAAAAGAAAACTGTATATTAATTGTGTATCTTGTGCAATTACTAATATCCCTTTTAAAGGGTAAAGATCATGCCTAAAATAGGAAAGAGTGAAATAGGAAAATAATAGTATTAGGGAAACAAATATCCCATGTTATCTCTTAAAATATCTCCTAAAATGTCTTTGATATTTATAACAAAAATATCTTCTAGAATATCTTTGATATTTACAACAGTTAGCAATTCTCACATTTCCATTTGTATTCTAATGATTATTATAATATTTTATATGATTTAATTTTTAATAAATTTTTAATATTTATAATATAATATAAATTGACTTTTAAAAAAATTTATGATAAGACTTGAGTGTTGGACAAGTGTCTAGCCAAGAGGAATTCAAATCACCTGTCCCACCAATGAAATCTTGTCAAATCGTAAAAAGCACCCTCACCCTTACATTTTTCACCTTCTTGGGTTGCAAGAAACAAGTATGGAAAAGTCCAAGTCCAGGTTGTTCAGATGGGTGGGTAGTCTCCGACAGAGCCAGGGAGGGAGGAAAGGGTGAAAACCTAAGGTCATGAGGAAGGGGTGGTTTTACAATGTGAAAAATGTGAAAAAATATGGATTTTTTTTAATTGATGTGCAAGATTTCATTGGTGGGACACAGTGGAATAGGTGATTTCAATCCAGCCAAGAGTAGGTGTTGACTAAGAGTCGTGGTTCGTGTCCAAGCCGTGTTGGAGAAGTGTCCAAGCCAAGATAAAAACATTTTTTAACTTTACCACCACAAAGTAGTGTCTGGCACGAGTCAAAGGTGTGTCAATCACGCAACATACCATTGAGGAGGCATGTCCATGCTCCCTAGCCCACTACAGCAAAACACAACCCTACATGAAACTGGCAGCAGCCATAGGCTGTTACACACCACTCCACCTCTATAGTAGCACAATCAGGAGCTATTGATACGAGGCTCACATCAACAAATTTATGCAGACCACATCTTTAGATGTGTTGTCAAATAATGTTGCACAAGCTCCCATTTAAGATACTCCAGCATTCAAGAATCATCTAACTGTCCATTGCAACATTTCGTTGCAAATCCATTTCCACATTTTCAAATCACTTCTAGTCATGCTCATGATCAAGGGCTCAAATTCCTTATCCATATTGCTCTTGCACACAGTTTCCTCATTAGTTGCAGTAGTAGGTTTGGACACTTTCAAGGAAAAGGATGACATATTGATTATTGTGGCACTATATCTTGTCAGCTCTGCCACAAATTTGGTCATCAGGCTTCAAGTTGCTGATATATGTTTGTTCAGGATTCAGGAGTGCAATTATCAATCTGTTTACTTTAAACAATCTCATCCACCCAGGTCTTCCCCAGGGCCTTTTTCTCCATCCAGGGCTTTTAATCGACTAGCTTATCCTTCACAGCCTGGAACCTTCCATCATCAATCCCAGCTTCTATATATCTTCCATCATCACAGCCACAACAAATACAAACTCAGTTTCCACTGTGTTATTTTCAATACTCAGTCACCAGCAGCTCCTCACTTTGATCATCTCCATGCTTCTCAAAATGGACCAGTCCATAACTTTTGGCTCAATGTCCAGGTAGCAATCCCCTCTCTCAGACGTCATTCACCACTCCTGATTGCTTCACTACACAAGCCTGGTACTAAGATTCTGGAGCACCATCATGTCACATCTGATCCTCAAAATGTGTTCCAAAGCACTGCATTGTCAGGATCTGACCAAATTTTGGTGAGTAATACGGATGAGCAACATTGTCAAACTCAGTTTACATAAACTCGTGGAGCCACTGTAAGCTAATTGGAAAACACAACACAACAGCATCTTCATCACGCCACTCCAGCCACTATTGACTATTATGATGGTAATAACATCTAAATGAATGGTAAGCATGGGGAGGAAATAGAGCCAAATTGTCACTGGGTAATGCTTTTGAACAAGGCATGCTGAAGAGAAAAATGATTTTACACTGATAAATCCCACCAAGTTCTCCTTAGTAAATTGTATGGCAAGCACAAGAGACAAAATCTTAAATAATGATTCAGAACCCACCAAATGAACACAAAGATGAGGTTTAATCCCTAAATACTCAATCAAGCATAGTGAACAGAAAAAAACACATACCACAGCACAGCACAGACCATGCAGACTTTATAATATTATAAGATATACCAATCTTATCCCTATATAGACACAGACAATGACACATACCTTACTGTGAAATCCACTGTCAGAAATATTAATCAACTGCAGAACACATGCGGAAATCTCCGCATCAAGTATCTCATGTGATTCTCCACTGTAGTATAGAAATAAAAGACAACTTAACACTTTACTGTGCAAAAGTTCTGATTTTCCTTTAATGGTTAAAGCAACTACCTAGAACCAGAAATCTGTTTTGTTCTGAGAATTGCAGCAACTATGTGTGTGAACCAAGCAAGTTTGGATTCGGTTACAGAGAGTTCATAACTATCCACATGGATTTGGATATTTGCTTCCTTCTACACAAAATGTATAAAATCAAATCAGAATATTTTATTAAAACTGTATAACAAAGTTAAAGCACTTCACTTCATGAACAACTACTAAAAATACCATATAGCTTTTCATGATAGGCTCCACTATCTTCATCAAATATGAACTGCAACTTTCATACTGAAATTCAATGAATCAATCAGATGCTAAAAGTTTATATAATTACTAAAAGCATTTACTCCAAGATAACATATAACTCTTTATATAATTCGAGAAGCATGAACCTGAAATCTACAAAGGAAAGGAAAAAATTCAAGCTGATCTTGAAGTACTTCAACATTGTCAAGTGGGTTTTCACCAAGTTCATCTGATAGTTCAGACTGTAATAAATGGATCATTAGAAGTTAAAATGAGAATAAATATTTGATTCACTTATGTTTTTATGCGTGCCTATATAGAGTATTAAAGCAGCTGACCTGCAATGAATCAAATCTTGATGATACAAACCCTTCTATAACTTTAGGCACATATTCATCTAGCAGGTTAGGTTTGTCACTCTTGAGATACCGCACAGACGTCACTGATCTAGACCACAAATTTAGAAGGTAGTAAACACTGCTGCCAGCCCACTGAAAGAAGAAACATATATGCATTAATAGAAGTTTTTTATATTTACTATCCAGCCATTTTTTCCAATATAGTGTTTTAGGAAGATTAAGAAAGCAAAATAGAAGAACAAAGAATCCTCCTAAAGCTGAGAAAAGCAAGAAAAAAGATGAAAAATAATACACATACATATAAGTTAACATTACCCTCCAATTACTCAGAATATCTCACACATAGATCCTGTCATTTGCTGAACAAAACGTATAATTCAGTTCCTTCAAGGAACATATTAAATGGTCATAGACTCGTACCTTCCAAGAATGCAAAGATTTTAATGTAAACTCTGCTACTAAACGTATCCATTCACTATAGCCTTCAGCATTCACAAGTTCTGATAACTGCAGCAGAAATCAAAGTGGGAGTATGATAAGAGAATGCATTTATTAACCAAGATAATAAGTCGATGACCAAGAGGTTCAGGGCAATTTATTTGTGCAAATTTAAGGGAACCAAATTAAGCAAGAGACTAGGACGTGAGCATTCGAGAAAACAGGTTGCATTAGTTTCTCAATAGTCTATACCTACATATCTTGATTGTTAGTGGAAAGACAGCATCATGACAAACATTGGATGGCTTGAATCAGAAACAAGGTCAGAGTGTCTAGGATAAAAGCAAGGGTCAAACACCTCCACCCACCCAAAAATGATGTGTCTGGCATTAGAGAAGATAGCCATAACAAGAGAAAGTGACAACAGCAAGATGAGGTTGATTCAGCCTAAAACCAGTTAGGATGTGTTGCTAGATACATTGAAAGCCATGGGTTAGCAAACAAAGAAGTCAAACACAACCACATAGGTGCTGAGTGGCAAAATAAACGATGGATAACACTAAATGAGTGTAGATCTAGAGAGAGAACCCTCCTATGAGCAGATCATAACAATCACCAATTACTAAAAAGAATGTGTAGAAGTAGAACTACAAAAAAGTTGAAGAAATGTGATAATAGAAGATACCAAACAAATTTTATAATAAAAGATACCAAACAAGGAAACCTATAGTAAACCACAAGTAAAAACCAGTTGAGGTCTAAAAAACAATTATACCATATCAAAGCATTGAGGATTAAAAAAAAAAAAGCATGTCCCTAGAATAAGTATGTAGGACCATGGTAGTAGAATTGGGATTCAAATCATGAATTGGAAGGCTTATTTTCCAAATCGCAAATTGAAACATCGTGAATCGTAAGATTCATAATCAATATAAAAAATAACATATAGACATTCACAAGCTCACAGTCATGATCAATAACTAAAAAACATAACTCTAGGAGCATTTTAACATAAAGAAACATGAAAAATCAATACATACATAAATAAATATTAAGCATATATGACTTTTAAATTATTTCCTAAGGAATTGATTAAAAAATAACAAAAAATACAAAATAAATGAATTATTGAATCGTGTGATTCATATCGATGATACAAAATTGTATAGATTCATTCATGTATCGTAAGATACAAAATCATTTAAGATTATCCTATGATACGAATCGATCGGTAGCCAAATTGTATCGAAACGTAAGATAGAATCATAAGATTCTGATAACTATGTGTAGGATACAAAACTCAATCCCCTGTCATACCACATAATTCAAAGAGCTTGCAAAATTTTCAAGCAAAATATGCATGCTAAAATTTTAATATATGAGGTTTAATAGTATGTAGGGTTGGGATCAGTTAAACAGACAAAAATATAGTGAACTAAGTGGTATTCATGATTCACACTTTGACTTTGATCTATATTAGATCCTTGCTTACACAACCCAACAAAATACATCATCATATACACAGAAAAGTTATGCTTACAAGTAAAGTAAGGATTCAGAGAAAAGAAAGGTCACTACAAAAAGCAATCAGAAAAACAGCCATAGATAAAATAGGGAAAACAGCTATAAACAGAAAATATATCCAACACTCTCCCTAAAGCTAAAGCATATAGATTATATGCTCCAAGCTTGGAACATATAGCTTGTATCTGTGGTCCCCTTAAAAGATTTAGTGAAAATGTCAGCAAGTTGATTATTCGAGTTGACAAATTCGGTACTGATTTCTTTGGCCAACAACTTCTCCCGTACGAAGTGACAGTCAATCTCAATGTGTTTGGTTCTCTCATGAAATACGGGATTAGAAGCAATGTGAAGAGCCGCTTGATTATCACAATACAATTTCATTGGTTTGACATCAACAAATTTCAATTTTTGAATAAGCTGTTTCACCCATATCAATTCACAAGTGGCTGAAGTCATAGCCCCATATTATGCTTCAGAACTATTTTGCTTCTTACTTTTCCAAGAGATCACATTTCCCCAATAGATATGCAAAAACCTATAGTAGATCGTCTGTCAATGGGAGATCTTACCCAATCAGCACCACAATGATATATGGGTGTCTCCCTTATCCTCATATAGTAAACCCTGTCCAAGTGTCTTCTTGATATATCTAAGAATACAGAGGATTACTGCCCAGTGATCAACACAAGGTACTTGCATAAAATGACTTACAACTCTCACTGCAAAGGAGATATCAGGTCCAGTGATAGTGAGGTAAATGTGTTTTTCCACTAGTCTTCTATACCTCTCTGGATCAGAATAAGGTTCACCATGTTTTACCACTAGCTTCATATTTGGATCCATGGGACTGTCAATTGGCATGCAATTACTCATACTAGTCTCTTATAAGATATCAAGAGCATATTTTCTCTGAGAGATAACAATGTCTTCCTTGGATTGAGCCACCTCTATGTTAGGAAAGTACTTCAGGTGGCCAAGATCTTTGGTCTGGAAGTGACTGAATAAGTATTGCTTTAACTAGGAAATTTTGATATCATCATTTCCTATGATGACAATATCATCCACATACACAACCAAATACACACATTTATCGGAAGAGGAATGACAATAAAATATAGAGTGATATGCTTCAGTTCTTGTCGAAGTTTTGAACAACTTGACTAAACTTTCCAAACCAAACCCTTGGGGATTGTTTAAGTCCAAGCAAGGATCTACGAAGATACTAAACCAAACTCCCCCTGCGCAACAAAACCAGGAGGTTGCTCCATGTATATTTCTTCATCCAAGTTACCATGTAGAAAAGTATTTTTGATGTCTAATTGATGAAGAGGCCAGTGACGAATAGCAACCATTGCAAGTAAAAGGCGGATAGCGGTGATTTTTGCCAAAGGAGAAAAACTATCTCCATAATCAAGACCATATACCCAAGTATATCCTTTGGCCACCAACTGGGCTGAAGCGATCAACTATACTATTAGGTCCAACTTTAATAGCAAATACACACCTACAACCAACTGTCTTCTTGCCTGAGGGAAGAGAAACTAACTCCCAACTACCATTTTGTTCCCGAACCTGCATTTCAACTACCATGGCTTGTCGCCATCCAGGATGATCAACTGCTTCACAAACAAATTTAGGAATAGTAATGGATGAGACAGAGGAAACAAAAGAAAAATACAAAAGGATGAACGATGATAACTAAGATAAATAGGATGAGGATTACGAGTGGAGCGAATACCTTTCCGGAGAGCAATGGGCCAACCAATGTTAGAATCATAGGAAGGTGAGGATGAAGGAGGATCATGTGGGGTCAACTGAGGATAGAGGACATGAATCAAGTAGATCTTCACATACTGGAGTGCCCATCTCTTGTGTCTTGCTTTGACATGTAGTTATTGAAGGTGGAGACAATTCAACTTGAGAATGAACAAAAGAGGAAGGTTGGAGTATGTCTTGATTATGTGTTTCAAAGGATGACGACTCTGTTGAACTAGGATATGGAATTGGTAGTGCCTGTTGGATAGAGTCAAAATCATCTTTGGTGGAGAAGAACATAGTTTCTTCAAAGAATGTAACATCAACTGACATATAGTGTCTTTTGTGGATGGAGAGTAACATTTGTACCCTTTTTGAGACGAGAATATCCAAGAAACACACATTTGATTGCTCTTGCAGAAAGTTTATCACAACCTGGAGAGACATCATGAACAAAACATACACAACCAAAGACTCTAGGAGGCACATGATACATTTTATCATTAGGAAATAAAATTGAATGAGGAATTTGATTCTCAAGAGAGGCAGATGGCATTCGATTTATTAAAAAACAGGTCGTAACAATGACTTCACCCCAATGATTAGTAGGGACATTTGCACTTAAGAGTAAAGTACGAACAGTTTCAACCAGATGCCTATTTTTCCTTTCAACTATATCATTTTGTTGAGGAGTATGAGGACACGTGGATTGATGTGAGATTCCTTTTGAAGACAGATATGAGTTTATTTCGGAAGAAAAATATTGTTGTTTTGCATTGTCACTTCTCAATATTTTAATGGTTTTTCCAAATTGATTTTCCACTTCTTTAGAGAAGGACATTAAGATGGACAAAAGTTCAAATCTTTCTTTCATTAACTAGACCCAAGTACATCGTGAATATTCATTAATAAATGTGACGAAGTAGTTACATCTATTGTCCCTAAATATCTGAATGGACAATAGAAAATGGAAAATTACATCTTTTGTTGACTTGGTTAGGAAAGATGGATCTAACATGTTTACCTAATTGATTGGACTTAGTCTGAGGTAGACAGTTTATTGAGACAAGACACCATTAACTTTAGCTTTGCAAGACTGGGTGCCCTAAACGATTATGCAAAAGCTTTGGAGATACAGACGCAAAACACAACGTAGAGGGATTGTTGGATAAGTAATAAAGTCTTTTTGATTCATGTCCTTCGCCAATCAGCTGGCCCATATTCCAGAAATTGTATGGACATTTAGGAATGTACAACACAGAGTTTAAACTAATTGATGACGATAGAGAAGCTTGACCAACTCCCTTAGATACCATTTTGGAACCATTGGCTAATGAAATGAAGTGAAGAAACTTAGGTGAGAAGATAGAAGAGAACACATAGTCATTACCAGAAATACGATCAAAAGCAACTGAGTCAATTATCCATGGACCTCAACCCCCCTGAGAAATGCATGCAGTTGAAACACTTGGTGATGCATATGATTGGGCGTGGTTGTTGGACTTTGGCCTTAAGAACTCCTGATACTCTTCATCTGAGATTAATTGAGAATCAGTCCTTCCATTTGAAGGGATATCACTCGAAGATATATTTGCAATTTTGTCTTGCCAACCAATCAAATCATAACATCTATTTTGTACGTGTTCTTCTTTTCCACAATGTGAGCAGATAAGCTTACCATGACCACCTTTACCATTTTGTGACATTCCTCTAGTACCACGACCGCTTCTTCCTCTACCATGAGAGGCTACCATAGCAGAGTTTTCAGCATCAATACCATCACCTTTCGTTATGGTAGGAACTCAAAGAAGCCAAGTAACCAGGCTATTCATAGAGGGAATCTGCTCGCTTGACAAGATTTGATCTCGAACATGCTCATAGTCAGGATGCAGACTTTACAGAATTAGAACCATCAGTAGTTTGTCAATTCGCTTTGTTGTTTCCTCAACAGAGTTACACACGAGTAAACCTTTCAATTCTTTAGCAGCAGCCCTGGCTTTGGCTATGTGCGACACCATATCATGGTTGGTTTGTTGAAGAGAAACAATCTTTTGAGTTGAATCAAATAGACATTGAACATCATTAGCGAAAACATCTCTAGCATTCATCCAGAAAGAATAGTAGGTCTTGAATGACCTTAAGATTTCTATTAATTCAAGGCTAACAACTGCCATAAAATAGCACATAGTTGATAGTCAAGCTTCAGTCATGGAGCTCTGTTTTCTTCTGGTATTTCAGCCTCTTGTTTCTCCAAATGGTCATAAAACCCTTGTCCCAAAAACCACAACTCAATTGAATCTAACCAAGCTCTATATTTTTCCAGTTGAGTTTCTCCGCTGTGATAGTTGGGGTTCCAGAAAAAGAAATAACAGATCCTTGAGAAAACGAACGGCCAGTGGCCATTTTCAACCTCAAACAGTTCTAAACACTGCAAATTTTTTTAGTGAACAGTAGCACGGTAACACAGATCTACCAGCCATAATACTTCCAACCAAGATTCTGAGGGTTGGAATAGGTAGGAAAGAGACCGACGAACAGAACAGTGGCCTTGCGGCGAAGAATGAAAGTCTGGAAGGCGATGCGTGGTGTTCACACGTCTATAGGCTTGGGCCCACAGGAACAGTGTGTGGCAACGCGTTGAGGGTCTTCTGACCCTGAAACTTTCTAGGTTTTGTGGCGTAGCTCACGGCGCACTTAACCCTGTATCAATTGGAGGATTCCGACGGCGGCAGACGACGGGGGACAGCTGCGACAACAACTCCAAACGACAACTCTCAGTTATAGGACACAGGAAAACAAAACTTCCGACGACGACGACCCTTAGTTATGGGCACAGGCAGAGCAAAACTCTGTTCTGATACCAAGTTAAACAAACAAAAATATAGTGAACTGAGTGGTATTCATGATACACATTTTGGGTTTTATTTATATTAGATCCTTGCTTACACAACCTAGCAAAATACATCATCATATACACAGAAAAGTTATGCTAACAAGTAAAGTAAGGATACAGAGAAAAGAAAGACCACTGCAGAAAACAATCAAAAAAAACAGCCATAGGGAAAATAGGGAAAACAGCTATAAACAGAAAATATATCCATCGGGATCAATATTACAAAATGAAAAGGAAATCAATGAGAATGTCACACAGGATACAAGTGGGATGGCTAAAATGGAGAAAGGCATCCGCAATTATTTGGGATCTCAAAGTACTCACCAAGGTCAAAGGGAAGTTTGATCATACTGCTATACGTCCAACTATACTCTATGTTAGTGAGTGTTGGCTTTTAAAAAGACGAGAAAAAGATGGGAGTAACAAAAATAAGAATGTTAAGATGAATATGCGACCACATATGGAAGGACAAGATACGGAATGCTTGTATACGAAGTGATATAGGTGTGGCATTGATTGATGAAAAGAGAGCAAAAAATCAATTATAAGGTGATCTAGGCACGTACAAAGGTCATTGGAAACACCAATGAGGATAGTAGATTGCATGGTTTTTAATCCTATGGAAAGGGAGAAAGGGAGACCATGAAGGGCAGTGGAGGAATTTATTAGAGGGATCTCATGGCAAATAATATCTTTGAAGATTTAGTCTTTAATCGAGTTGAACAGCACCGTGTGACCCATGTAGCTGACTTCACCTAGAGGGATAAGGCTTTTGTTCTTCTTACGAAAGGTATTATTAAAAACACATGTGCACACTCAACAAGAATTGTTGGAAATAAAATTGATAATCTACTTTGATAAGTCATATCCAGTGCATATTGTGAGGTGGTGATCCTAGGAAACAAAAATCACGTCTACAATTGAATGAAACATGTATATGGATCATGCAAAATACAGAAAGAGCATACAGCTCACCTGATAATTTAGTTTAAAGCGACCAAGAAGACGACAAAAGGCATGATAATTATCGTGATCAGCAAGACCTGTTTTACAATGACATTATAACATCAACAACCTTGCAAATAATAATATTTATTTACAACAACAACAAAAGCCTTATCTTGTTAGTGAGGTCGGCTACATGGATCAAACACCATTCAGCTCTCACATTTATATATAATGAATGTAAAATTTGGCAGTAGTCCAATTCAATAGATAGGCAAGTAATACAAATTTAGCAAGGTCCTAGTCATTTATTTGGACAGTGATTCTTCAATGAATTAATAATTTAATATTAATCATATGTAGCAAGTTTGTAGGCTACATGTGGCACATCCCTCTGATATGTCCGTAACGTATAGTGCTCATTCAGAATCAATTTCACATGTTTTCTCTCTGATCTGCTACTTTTTCTTTATGGAATTCCTTATTCAGCATCTTCAGAAGTTAGGTTTATCCTAGGCCCCTAGAGCAATTTTCTTGATTAGCTTTCACAGTGATAGAAGTTGAGCAGAAAATTTGTGGCAATATGCAACTATGCTATTTTGGTACATTTATTTTGTGTGTCTGTGATATTTTCAAGGTTACTATGATAAACACTAGATTTGGGATAAGATTAACAACTGATTCTGCTTGGCGTATGGCATGTTGCAATTTTAATGTTCCCCTAACAGATATTGTCGAGGGATTGGGAGCCACTGCAAAGTTAGACCACCAGCCAGTGCCAAAAAGGAGGAAATAGTGATGGTAAGCATATTTATACCCAGAATCACCGCTTTTGATTAATCTTCAAAACTGAAGGATGCATAGAAAACATCTCGTAGAACAAAACTACCGCTGTAGTGTCAACTAAAAGAGTCTGAGGCAGGTATCACATTTTTTCAATACCTTATTAGCAAAGACTAATACCAATTTGTGTAAACAAATAAGGCAACCAATGTTCCTAGGTCATTAAATTACACCATTAACTGAGAAATACACACACACTACGCCGTAGCCAAATAACTAAGATCCCATTTACCTATTCCAGTTTGCAAAATTTCTTTGGTGCCCTGCATTAAGTGTGACAAAAATTTCATTCGAGCTGTATCATTGGAAAACAATGATCGTCTAGTTGAAGCAAGACGCAACAAGCACTCCAATGCCTACAATTAATAACAATAAATAATGAGAAAACACCATAATATATAGTGGTGAGATACCTCTAAATAGAGCACAAAATGGAACTTGGGAATAGATGAAATGGATCAGAAATTTTCTTTGCATACTTATAGATAAAATGATTATCATTTTTAAATTGAGAATTTTTCCATCATAATAGAACTCAGGAAACAAAGGACCCCATGCAAATAAACCTTACAGAGGCTCACATGCATTTATGTTTATGTTCAAAATGTAATTGTATAAGATATAAAATGAAAGGACAACACTCAAAATAGTATATTCATTAATCAAATAAAACAATGTCTCACAAATCAGAAAGCTTGAACAATAAAATACGTATAATTGGATATGTTAACAAGGTTCTTAACATTAAATGCTCCAACCTCAAATCCAAGGACATTGTTAGAGACACCACGTTCGAGGTATTGTCCACTTTGGCTCTCATGAGCCTTCATGGTTGACCTTAAAAGGCGCCTCGGTGGGTTAAGGGAGGAGGACGTTTATAAACTACCCTTGGTCTTGACTCCTAAGCAATATGGGACTTTCTTGGCATACCAAAACAAGCACCCCCCCAAATCAAGACTAAGGGGCAAGAGTGGCCTAGGCCCTTCTTCTAGCACCAATGTTTTGAATGTTCCGATCTCAAGTCCAAGGACATCATTAGAGTCATCGCGTCCGAGGTATTGTCTGCTAATTGCTTTGGCTCTTGGTCCTTCACGGTTTTGTCCTTAAAAGGCATCTTGATGGGTTAAGGGAGGAGGATGTTTGTAAACTACTATTGGCCTCAACTCCTAAGCGATGTGGGACTTTCTCAGCATACTGGAACATTAAACAAGAGCACAAACATATACTAGTTATATGTTAAGAGGATAACAAACCATGACTTAGTATTGAATGCAGTAACAATTTTAGGTATCACAATCAAAAGCCAAATAAAGGAAATCACCATGGCAACAAACTCTTTAAACAAGAAAGTTAAGCAAAGACCTTCATAAAGAAGCTTAGGGCTGATGCAATACATTATTTAGGTGGAGGGAATAACACAAAAGGCAAGAGAGAAAAAATACACTTTACCACAAAATAGAGACTTCTTGTGAAAGACAAGTTTATAGTAGTCAAAAGAAAGGATATATGGTAAAGTCAAATCAAGCAAAAAATAAAGACTCATCAGGGGGGGAGTGGAGGGACTGACTAACAAGATTGGGATGAATAGAATTTTATTTTATTTTCTTCTACCAAATACATTAAATTATCTAATGCATGTATTTAACATTTAACACAAGAAGAAAATGAACAAGTGGCAGAAAGACATAGCAAATAAATGAAAAAGCCAACCTTGCTTGCTCCACTATAAGCTGTGTTAAATACTAGGGACTGTGCCATAGATTCCAGTCCCATTTTTCATACTTAATTTTTCTTTATAAGCATTTTTCATACTTAAATATAAGCAGAATGTAAAGGTAGGTTTTGCCATACTCTATACTTCAATCCCAAAGGACTCTTGCATGAGGAGTGCAGTTAAAGATATAAAACCATTCATAGACATCCACATAAAAACTAAAGCTCTTTGGAGAGCTGGTCCATGATAACCTGATTTAGAATAATTCATATCTAGAAGTTCACAATTCTACAAGGTAACGGAGGTCAATGGAAAAAAACACCATACTCATGCAGCTGACATGACCCAGAATGACATTCCCCTAAGAACATTGTTCAAGATATCCCATTCAATTATTTTGGAGATATACTGTAAAAGTAGAATCATAGCTGTATAGCTGTACTATTGGGCCTGCACATATTAGTAGTGGGCCAGCACAAGGGTCAAGCCTTAAATATGGTTCAGAAGGTTTCCAGCTGGTATGGTTTCAGTTAGGAGCCACCTGGCTGGTTTCAGTTAGGAATTAGTTAGGTGTCACATCAGTTGCAACATTCAACTGATTGCAACTTTCAGCAACAATATAAATACTGTATCCTCCACTATTCTGAATCATAATAAGAAATATAGAAACACTTTTCTCTCAGATTTTCTATCTAATTTTTGCATCATGAATTCAAACAAATTACATTTTATCCATTAAACATGTGCAACAAGGAAAGATCCTAAGACCTCAAATAATTTCTTTCTACAAAAAACAAAAGAAAAGAAAAACCCAAATCAATAACAGTGAGGATAATCATTAATTCCTTGAAAAACCAAACTAAATGAAGCACTGAAACAAAATAAGTTATTACTAAAACTTCTGAAAGCATGGACTCCCTCATCAAATCAAATAAACTAACATAAACAAACCTCTTTGGAAAATGTTGGACTCATTGCATAATAATCAAAAAAGATTTGCAGTGTTGAGGAATCCTCAAGGGTAGGCTTCCAAGAAGATGGAACCTGTACAACCAATGCCAATTCCAGATCAAGAACTGCATACTACAGAAAAGCAAACAACACCATCTATGTACACAGGAATATACCTGAACAGTACCAATCTCATCTGAACTTTCATCATAAGATGTCCCCATAAAATCGAATGATAAACAACCAAGGGAAAGCATAAGAGACAATTCCTGTAACTTGCTCCCAACTGAAAAATTTGCATAAACAAAGCACAACTACTAAATTCAAAACATGACATCAGTTTAGAACTTTGAAAATGAATGTCTACATCAATCATTGTCGTAACAAAAATAAGATATACCATCAGCTTTTAACTGGAAGAGAGAAGTTAATGATATCTGGAATATCTGAAATAGTGAGTGATCCCTGAAAGAGCTTGCTATCCTACGTTGGCGTGTAGCAGGTAATCCAGGATTGTGCTGAAAATTCAGAAGAATAAAAAACATACAAGTGACAACAACAAAATCAACAATGTATCAGTAAATGCACAACACCCCCAAAGGGTTCAAAAAGCAAAGGTGTCCAAGGAAATGGGCTAGCAAAATAAAGAAAGAAAATTCAATGGCACAAAACAAAATTCATTCTACTTTACTTTCTTAGCATCTCCAAAAATTTTGCTCATTGATAGAACTCAAACCTTAAATTTTTAAGCAATCTAGATTTCCTGAAATTGCGAAGACCTCTGAACAACCATTTTATACCTAAAAAGTCATAACCTAATGGGATTCAAGCATCTTTTGCTCCTAATTCTTTGTTAGCAAAATAAAAAATACAATTCCAATGTCTTGCAAAAGAATATATACACCAACAGTCTAGAATTTGTAGAATATTTGTAGTACAAATAAATATCTGAATAGCTACAAATGAACACATTCCAACTAGAAGATAGAAAGAACAATTCCAAAGAAATAAAACAAGAAAATATTAAAGATCAGTGTTCCTACAGTAACTTAGTTCAGTGTCATATCATTACTCCCGTAAGCATCATGTTTGCTCTATATGTATTAGCCCTGGGGATGCCAGAGAAGCAGTGGATAAGGGTCAGAATGAGGACCAACTTCAGGTACTGATCAGTACTAACCCTATAACAGTAATAATGTAATATGATGCTAATATTGACAATTCATATGGTTTTGATACCCCATGTTGGTGAGTCTACTTGATAGATCAAAAGACAGCAGCTAAACCAAAACATAGCAGATAAAATGCAAACAAATAATTCCTAATAGTCTAATACATACATAATAGACGCTCAAATCTCAAAAGTACACAAATATCAAAACTACAGATATATTCATCACTAATACCTAAAAGCCATACCATAAAGACACAACCATAATTAACTTAGGGCAAAACTAACAATAATGAGTCAACAACAATAAAAAGAATAACAAAATAAAAGTACAGTTCTAGGAAGTGTGAAACAAAATCATTGTGAGGGCTGGAAGAGTAACAGAGTTATGGCGAGTGCACTGCTTTCTATAGCAAGGAAGCTATTAATTTTCTGTAGAAACATAAGACATTGACTCTGACCTGATTTATCTCGGAAACTAGCTGATTCAATATCTTCAAACCTATAGCATAATGATGTTGTGCCTGCTAAAAGTATTACATTTGTCAGATTAAAATTCAAAGCAATCAGATGTGAAATACAAAAGGGAAATATAATTAGGGTAAAAACAAAACAAAAAAAAAGAACAGGACAAACCAAAATGTATAATAAAAAATATAAAAGCCTAAAACACCACATGCCAATAACAAAGATACTGGTGAACATGTCCAAAACTCAGCATAGTGATGGTTATAGAACTTGCTTCCATCAATAAAACTTTTGGGTTATGCTATATGCTACTACTAATTCCTAAGATGTTTTCACTTTTCATACTTCCAATAAAATTAAAAATAAATATATATATTTTAAAATAATAATATAAATAAGATTTAAAAATTATTATAAATTTGCTTGTGGGTAGGACACCAAGTATGGGATCTGATACAATCCCCTAACTTTTTTCTTTCAAGATTAGACCATTAAACTTCATTATTAAGACTCACAAGACAAATAACAGCACCTCATTTTTGTGATAAAACATATATTGAAGACAAGAAAGAGAAAACATAAGGACACAATATCCACATAAAGGAATAAAACAGTCATGATAAAAAAGAGAAAAGGAAATCAATCAAATGATATAAAACTACATCACCAAAATAAAACTAAGTGTTGGCACAATCACTAAGTCGCTATATGTAGCAAATCTGAGTACCATTCATTCAAAGAATTTTGATATTATGGAATTCTATGTTTTCCTTTTCAGAAAAATACTGGGTGTGTCCCTCCTTCGACCAGTGTCACTGATTTTGTTAGAAATAAAGAAGCTATTGTTGTGTGGGATACGAAATGGCATGTACTAAAGAAGCTAACCCGTGTCAAGGAAAAAAAATGTACTAAAACAAAATAGCTGTGAGATATACAAGTGACATGTTTAGATAACTGTAGCTACATTATAAAAAAATAATGTCACCTGACTCAAGAAGTTCGTTGCCTCTTTAACAACATCCCTGAATTTGTCATCATCAAGCCAACCAAATTTTGTAATGCGACAAAAGAGTTGGATCAAGGATCCAAGCACAAAGGGCTCCAGTTCAGGTCCTTTGCTGGCCAGATAGTTTATGAGATAGTTTCCTTCAAAAAAAATAGCAATTTGATCAATTTGGGTTAAAAGAAAAAAGCAAATGAAGCAACCACAATATGGGAAAATTGATAGCAAGACAATCCAAAATAATGAACCCAAATTTCCCAAAAACAGCCTGAAAGAGTAATAAGAGAAAATCTCCCTCAGATTATCCATAAAATAAGTTGATACCAATTTAAGAACAGAGAATTCAAAATTAAGTCTACAAGTAATGAAGAATGTATTTCATAATGCCGAAACGTCACTCAGTAAAATCAGTTTAGGAAACGGACAAATAATGTCTTTTTTTTTCCCACAAACCCAAGCCAAATATATAGAGGCCCTAAAATACTCCTAGTCATAATCATCTGCAAGCAAGAATATTACGAATATCAATCCGAAGCTGTAAAGGAAGGCTCTGCTCTGTCACTTGCTTCAACAAGCTCGAACTTGCCAACATCAATGCATACGGAGAAGATGCATTATCCAGAACATATTGGCACTGTGAAATGTAGTCAGTGTTTAAGGAAAAGCATTTCAGGGTGCTTTCTGCATGTGCTCTCTCAACAGAGTCCTGTGAGTTATAAAGCCTTTCACACATTGCTTCCAGTTGTGCTAAAGTCTCCATTCTTCACTGTGTAGGAAGTGTATCCAACAATTCAGATGAAGAAGTCAGTTCTTCTCCTTTTTCCACGTATAACCAATATAAATCTACAAGATTTCATGTGAATTCAAGTATATATTTAGAGATGGAAACACAAAAAGAATCTAAAGCAAGCATCAGTTCAATACAAATCATCAGACACCATCAATGTTGATCAAATTGGATATACTAACAGTAAAATGTTAAATGTTTACAGGTGTACAAGATAATGTTTTCAAATCTGAAACTGTTTGAATTACAAGAATACTCTAAAATACAAAGATAGCTCTGCATAAAAGGATCACAAAGAATTCGTCAGCAAATCCAGCTACAATAGCACTTGTCCAAGGAAAATGAGCAGTACAGTCCTGACAGAAAAAAAAAGGGAAAAGTCAAAATTATTTCAAAACTTAATCCATAATATAGAATCTTCAATTAAATAAAACAGTTGTTTTTTAACCACATAATAGAAAAAACCAAGGTTTTAAATTGTGGTCGCATCGCAATCCTTGATGTTATGGGAAATTGCGATAAATGCAACCACAATTGTAGACATATTACAAAAACCTTGGCACTGTGGCCAAAATCACAGTCCTAGACCAATTTTTAAAAACCTTGGAAAAAACAGAAACATATAAACAACTGTTGTTCTCTTAATCTACTTTCCTTCGTCAAGAAATTGTTCTGAATGCTGAGCAAATCTTGTTAAGACCTCAAGAGCAACAGCATTAAAGCAAGACAATTAGACAAACATAGCATGTACCAATGCCTGTATGGATGGATGCATATATATTACACTCCCTCAAAAAAGGGAAATAAAGGCAGACTTCAACACCTTCAAGACTAAAAGAAAAAAAGATATTCACAAGGTGCAACTCATACTCAATGAAAGAAATGATGATATAGCCCTCCTTATTCTCATTAATATTGTATAGGGTAGTGGCAGGAATGTTCCTTGTTCATGTTAAAATTGAGTGTGGTAAGAGATAGATATCAAAATCAGTCATTGGACTTCTAACATTTTAAGCTTTAATATTGTTGATTTATTGACATAAAATATGATTGCTTTACATTAATAAGTAATTACATGCATAATGCATTATATAGGAACTCCTGCTGGCCTCTATTGGCAAACCATATTTAGGTCACCATGTCATCCGCACCTTATAGATGGGATAAACCCACAATGAATGAGCAATTTTCCAAGCTTTGAACATGGTCTCTTACAAACTCCATTGCTTGAAGGCCAAGGTACATGACCAATGGGACTCAAGCCCTAAATATACATGGGATCCCAATTTAGACCCTTTGGGGCTGACTACAGGGTTTTTTCATAACAAGGAAATTATAAAGAAAGAAAGGGGAGAAACAAATGCATGAGGATAAGAAATTCTCAAAAATTATATCAATAATGGCTAATGAAAGAAAAAGGCCGGAAAAAGAAAATTTAACACAATACATGTAACACAGCACACAAACTGAGTTCTTTGCTCAAACTAAGGTCTTACTCAGGGTTTTAAATTATAGTCGCATTCATGTTTTGCATTTCTTGATATTGCAGAAAATTGCAGCCAAATGCAGCCTCAATCAATCGCTGGCACTCCAAAAACCTTGATGTTCAGGCTGAAGCCACAGTCGCAAACTATTTTTTAAAATCTTGAACTTACTTACATAATCCTAACACAATGCTAGCACACCATGATCATGCAGAGCGAACAAAGCCACGAAAAAAAAGTTCGTGAAACACAAAAACAAAAAAGAAACACATCATTATCACCACAAAATTTGACAGCACTACACGCGCAGAAGCAAGTTTCCGAGCACAGCAATCAACACACATTTACCATTAGGAATCGATCAAGAGATAACGAAAACATGTTGATTCAACTAGGTAAAGTGTTTGCACAGTCGATCATCAATTATAGCGATTAACACACATCAAAAGCGCAGATAAAATAAATACAAAAAAGAAAACCTAATAATCCATGAACAAATACAAACACAAACACCGAGCGTTGTAGCAGAAACCGTTATGAGATTGCGAAGAAGGTTCTTACATAGAGCAACAATGGCGAAAGTGCGAGGGCGAGTATGCGAAGATTGTGAGGTCAAACGCAGCACGCTTGAGCGTGGCTGTGAGTGCGGTGTGAAAAGGATGAGAGAGAGGAGTATGAGTTTCAGAGTTTTGACAAGGAGAAAAATGGAGGTTTTTGATGTTAAGATGATTTTATAGGACGATTACGCCCACGCTCTTTTTTGTTTTTATTTTAATTTTTCTCTCTCTTTCTTCATCTGTGTGGACCCATTACCGCATAATTTCTTGAGACTTGAGGCTGGACTGGACAAGGAAAATCCGCTTATATTTAATTACTAGCCTTTTAAGCCCGTGTTATGCCCACAGGATATATATATATATATATATATATATATATATAGATATATATATGGTTATATACTAACTGATATTTTTTATTTTATTTAAAATATTTATAAAATTTTATGAAAAATTTATAATTAAAAAGTTAAATTACACTAATTTTAAATATTTTCGTAATTTTGATATGTAAAATAATTGTAAATATAAATAAATTTTTTAATTTTATAATATTTAAAGTTTACAAACAATATTTTGAATAATTTAAAATATAAAATTTAATTAAATTAAAGATAAACTATTCAAATCAAAATATTATTTATAATTATTTATTATTTTAATCCCTGATAGATGATTTATAATTCATTGTTGTATATGTTTAGTATTATCTTTTACTTATACGAATAAAATATAATAACTATTAAATTAAATTCTACAACATTGGTATTTTTTATTCTTAACATATCTATGTAATATTAAATAATCATATAATAAATATGTAAAGAGTGATACTTTTGTTTAAGTATTTCAATCAATTTTTCATTAAGGATGCTAGTGATATTATTTAATATTATACGTTGCAAATATATTGAAAGTTAATATAATATAAAATTAAATTAAATTTACAGTATAATATTTCAATTTACTGTAAATTTATATATTTTAAAAAAAATAATAATATAATATAAGTTTAATTGTATTTTTTGTTCTTATAGTTTGTTAAATGGGTGATTTGAATATGAGTATAAATATGTAAAATAATTGTAATCTTTTAAATAGTGTGTATAGATATGAGTATCCATGAACTCAAATCGACGCAACTCAACCCAATCCAATCCAAATATTTTAGTTGATTTTTTGGATTGTTTGTATAGAATTCAACCTAACCTAACTCAACTTGTTGTTCTTCAAGTTCAGTATCACGTTTTACTGTTAAACTTGCAAACCTAACCCAACATGTTGACTTAATATATTTTAAGCTTTATTTATTATTTATATATAACTATAAAAAAATCAGAAAAAATAATATACACTATTTGAAAGAAAAAAAAAATATATATATATATATATATATATATATATATATATATATATATATATATATATATATATATATATATATATAATACAACTACTTCAAGTCATATCAAAATGTCATTGAAAATAATAAGAAAAATTATACAATTTTTTCAAAAATTAAAAAATTTAAATTTTCTATAGCTATAAGTCCAACCTATTATTAATATGGTTGATTTGATTCGGATTTGATAGAAAAATTACACAAATTAAAGTCAACTCAAACTTTTTTGATTGGTTCGAGTAATGGATTTAATGAAACCCAACTCGAACCAACCTATGAACACTCCTGATAACTACCCACTTAATGTGTATAAGATTATGTATGGATAATTACCAACAAAATTTTATGTGTATGGGTACGGGTACAAGTACCCGATTATCAAACCCTACTTATACTCATACATATAATAATAATAATAACAACAACAATAACAAAATTATTATTATTATTATTATTATTATTATTATTATTATTATTATTATTATTGTAAAACTTAAGAGATAGATCACATTTTTCTTATTTTCTTGTTTTCTTATCTCTTTATTTTTTATTTATTTATTTATTTATTTTCTTGTTTTCTTAATTTTTCCCATAACTCAAGATACAATCATAAAAGATGGGTTTAAGTCACATTTTTCGTAAAATAAAATTAAGTAAATGGAAGAAACAATATAAAAAATACTATTAATTTGATATTTTTATTAAAATAAAATTAGAAATTATTAAAAAAAAAGACTTTTCATATATTAAATAATATAAATAAGTTATTAAATCACTATACTTTATTTTTATAGTATACATCATATATTAATAGAAAAAATAATTAATTGACATGAATTTATAGCAAATCCATAAATTAATTAGTCATTTCATATTTTATTAATAATATTAATATTAATAATAATCTTAATATCAATAGCAATATTTATAAAGATTGATGGCAAGTTTTGTATGGGGACTTATGCAATTTATTAGATTTTTTTGTGTCAAAAGTATACTTTCAGCAATTTTAAACACTATGTAAATATGATTTTCCAAATTTCAAAAATATAAAATATTCATAATTAATCATCCAAAAATAAAATATAAAAAGAAACATCAAATTATATAAGTCATTTAACTCCTCATTTTACATGAATGCTACCTTTAATATTTTTTTTAAAACACTAAAAGAAGTTATGCATTCTATGACGATAAAAAAAATTCAACCATTTATCTTGCAATCAAATAACACTCAAGTCTTAACCAATTTACCAATTTACCCAAACATAACATATCTCCAGGATAGCATCACTAAATAAATATCAAGGTTAAACTAATGTCCTTTACATAAATATAAATATATCATTATAAATAAATATAATGTAGCCATAACTTCAATATAAAATAAAAAATAAATTTAAATTTAGCAAAGCAAACACTCTAGCTTGGTGTGTTATCTTCAATACTATCTTTAAAAGAAATTTTTTTACAATAAATATATATGTCCATTTCTCAATGCTAAAGAACACTAAATATAGTAATTTTATAAAGATCTAAAAAGAATAAAATTTAAAATTAATAATAAATAATGAGATTCATTTCAAGGTTTCTAAAGTTGTAACTAATGACCTCAAGGATGATTGTTGAATTATCATTTTAGTTAGCACTTTAAAAAATTAGCAATGCTCTAATTGATTATTTTAGACATTGATCTCCATGTCATTGTCTTACCTAATTTCAGTTATATACACAAGTTTATGTTCTTCAAATTTCATGTATATACATGCATCACTCAAGTGTTTAATATCACTTCAATTATAGCTAAATTCTTATTTCAACACTTAAACTATTCTCAATTATTACTTTTTTTTTATTTAAGTTGGGTATGATAATAGCCATTTTTGAAACATTATTTTATATCGTCCAAAATAATCCAAGACTTTTTACAATAACAAACATTATGACAAAGAGTGATGACTAATGTTTTGTCTCTATTCTTAGTCTCCAAGAAAACATGTCATCATTAAATGAAAGTTTGGAATGCGTTCATATACAAAGAAACTTGCTCTTTAATAAGTTTATCTTTCACATCCAAAAAAAAGAAACTTTGTTTAGTAAAGGATTCACTTTTTGAATGTAAACTTTATTTTTCATAACAGCAAAGTTTCATTTTCAAGCTCTAAAAATCAAGTCAACATTGGTATAAGAGAGTTATATTTATGCTTTTACATTTAAGGAAATAAAAAGAATAAAGTGTCTCTTATCAAGCGAAGACAGCACTGCTAAGGAAAAGGAGAAAACAATTTTTCTCTGTCACACACTTCACTTTTCTTTGACCACAGAAGAAAACAAAATTGTGCAATAGCTCTACAAAAAAGCATCTCCTTGGCATTTAATGCGGGGGATCTCTCTCTCCATGCAAAATAATGTCCTTCTTGCTCTAGTCTATATATTGGTTGAACAATCCTTCAAAAAGAAGATAGAGAAGACATAAAAACACGAAGAAAGAAACAAGAAAAAGCTCATCATCTTTTTGTGTTCACTTGGCGACAATCTTAGAATATTTTCTTTGTAAAAAGCTTTTGTATTTGCTATGCTAAGCAAATTTATAGTATTTGTTTGTAACTACCATATGCTCACCTAGTGAGTTATCTTTGTTAAAGATCTTTTGTTTTTTTAATAGCCTAAAAAGACTAAGTGTTAAAAAAATACTTGATGTTGCTTGTAATCAAATAGATTATCAGTGGGTATAATCTGAAGAGGTTGGAGAATACTTGGTTTGTAAGTTAAGTTGATTTTAGTGGATAAATCCTTCGAGTTGAAGGAACCGAACGTAGTTCTTGTAAAAGAGTGAATTAGGACAAAATCCTTGTGTTGTTTCTCTCTCTCCCCTTCTTTGTTTTAGTTATGTACATCTTTAGACAATTTGTTTGAACAACGTTTGAAAACTTATATATATATATATATATCCTTGCATTTTCGAAAAAAAACTTTATAAAAATCAAACACACGATTCAACTCTCTTTCTTATGTGTTTCCTATTTCTTTAGTCATTACCATCTAAAATTCCTTGTACCTCAGTCTTGGTAAATTTTAGACAAGTTGACATTTAAAAATAAAAAGGAAGGTTATCACTTACAAAATTATACTAATACACATCTAATGGCATAAACAATATTTTGTGTTCCTAATTTCATTACCAACAAAGTAAAAATCATAATATTGGAAAATAGAAAAGAACAACATAGAAAAAATAGAGAATAGATCAATCATGATTACTTGTAATTTTCTCTTTGCTTTGTGTTTAAACTTGTTGCAGGTAAATTAAAAACAACACTACAAATAAAAAAAACATAAACAAGATGTAAACAAATTATGCAAAGGTAGTACTTAAACTAATCCATGATTCAAAACTAACCCGATTTTAATAAGGTTCTTAATAACAAAATATAATAGTGTATGAACATCAATACCTATTGCATATAAGTCTACATCATGATTGAAAGTTGAATTTAATAGTAACAAACATTATTTACTTGGTCGTAGCAAAACACAAAGTTTGCTTATAGAATAGTGTCACCGGGCATTAGTTGTACCGTGACATTGAACCTAAATAAGTAATCCAAGATGCGATACCACAATAAACTAATGTCTCCTTAACAACAAAAATGCTAATAACTCATTAATGATGTTCCAAATAAGGTGCCAAATAAGATATCAATTTGAAAAAAAAGTTTATTAAGAAGAAAAAGGGAGGAATACCCATATGTCAACCATTATTGATCATGGGATTAAAGGCTTTGTTGCTAATTTTTTACAATTGAAAGAAAAGGAGAGAAAATAGGAGCATCGTTAAAATACAACACAAATTAGAAAAAAAAAACAACTTGTATCCCTAAATCATGGAAGGTAAGGAAAATAAAAACTCCTCCTATTAAGAAAAATAACTATTAAACGATTATTTTAGTTTACTAAAGGCATCAACATATTTTTTTAGCTCGACAAAAATTTTATGTTTTTCTTAAAGATTCTATATAAATGAAAATAGAGAATGAAGTAACTAGAAATAATATATATTATTATAATATTGTTCTTCTAAAGGGATCGTCTAAAAAGAAAGGTATTTTAAATATATTCATACAAAACAAAAAGGTTGATAGATATTACGAGTCAACTTTTTTTTTATTTTCCATCTCCTTAATTTCTTCCTTAAAGAAGTCGAATGAAACAAAAATTTCACTTTGATTTTGAATTAAAGACGTTAAATCAATATGATTAATCAACGTCAATTATAGCCCTTAGTCTTCCAAGCTAATGATGTGAGTTTGATTCACACAAAGTGCAAAGTGTTCTATATTCATTATGAGTTGTTTGGAGGCAAAGAAAATAAAGGGTCAAATAATTGCAACATTTCTCAAGGTGGTTGAGTGGTCATGTATTGCTTTATAAATAAAAACATAATGTATGATTATTTAACATGATGCAAACTTTCAAGAAACTCATTTAAAAATAAAAAATACTATTTCAAAGTAAAGAAAATTAACCTAGTAAAATGTCTTATTTATCCTATAATAGATTATTAATAAGTATTGTACCAGCCAGCCATTCGACCCTGGCCCATCATGCCTGTGCCCTGGCCCATCATGCCTGTGCCCTGGCCTATCACGCCTGCGCCCTAGCCCGTCACGCCTGCGCCCTGGCCCAGAAAGGCTCAAAAGGAAGGAACGACACCCAGCTAAGCACGCAAGTGTGTTGGTGGGCCAGCCCAATAAGCCAATCCACTTTGAGAGATCCATTACCCATGGAAGAGACTATTAAGGCAATTACAAGTTAGTTACAAGTGGGTTAGGAAATAGCTTGACCAACAAACAACCTCTTGAATGTATCCCACAAGGTTGATCTGAAAAACTTACCAACGACACCCTACTACCTGTACTCACAAACGAGAACATTGGCGCCCACCGTGGGGCCTCGATAAAACTTTTTCTGTTGCCTCAAGATTAAGAGACCGACTTTGAAGCTTAGGAGCAAGGAAGGAGGAAGACCAGCGACAATGTCGGTAACACGCAACCAAGTTGCAAGTTCCACCAACGAAGGTGAGGAGGACACTCTGTAGAGACTGCTCTGGGCGGTGGTATCCTTGTAGGCTCGCAGTGACAAAAAATCCCAGTTGAGTGCGGAGGCGGAGCAGTGACAGATGGAGGCAGAAGAAAGGCACAGATTGGTAAAGGAGCGACATATGGAGGCCTTGAGGGCGGTTGAAGAGCGTGAGGAGGAGCTTCGCCACCAGTTGGCAACGATGAAGGCCACAATGGAGAAATTGGGAGGAGTGGCCGCATCGCCGACAACAGGAGGCACCCAAGCTTTTTGGGCCCAACCGTTCAACGAAGAGATTGACGGGATAACCATCCCTCCAAATTTCCACGAAGTGGTAATAGAGCCGTTTGACAGGACCTAGGACCCCAATACCCACCTTCAAGCCTTTCAAACTCAGATTTATATCAATGAAGGTAATGACCCACTAAGCTGCAAGTTATTTCCAGGAACCTTGCGGGGTGTAGCCATGCACTAGCTTGCCACCCTTCCGCTCCGGCCCATAAGATCTTTCAATGACCTAGCAACCTCGTTCACCTCCTAATTCACGACAAACAAGATGAAGTGTTTGGAGGTGGGCGACCTCTTTGACATCAGAAAAGCCAAGGACGAAACCCTTAAGAGTTACCTAGCCCGATTCAATAATGCAACGGTTAGAGTAAATGACCCAGATCAGAAATTCTTCATGAAGGCCTTTCAAAAGGGACTAAGGGTTGGGCAGTTCAGCGATTCCCTTGCATTAAGGAGACCCTTGAGTACGGAAGAGATAAGGACCCGTGTAGAAAAGCATATCGAAGTGGAGGAGGATCAGGCTGAGAGGCGATCAGGTATTCGCGACACTCAACCGACGCAGCAGACCGGTCAGAAAGGAGAAAATAAATACCCACCCAAACCGAAGAACTATCCCCTGACGCTTACCCCCCTGCGCGAGAAAAGGGCACAAATATTGTGCAACATCTACCATACCCACCTATTGAAGTATCCAAAGGAAGCAAAGGGCCGGATGATGGGAGCCAATAGATAAGAATGGTGTGAATTCCACAAGGCTTATGTTCATTCAATGGAGGAATGTCAAACTTTGCAGGAGCAGATAGAGAGACTAATCCAGGAAGGACACTTGAGCCCGTACGTCCGGGGAGGAAACGTGAAATCCCTAACTAGCTCGAGGGCTGCCCGAAAAAAGGGGACAAGTCATCCAGAGAAGCCTGCAATGATGCCAGACATGAGGAGAGATGAAGGGAGAGGAGCCGATCGCCACAGAGAAGAGATACTTTGCCCAAAGGTGTCATAACAACCATCGCAAGCGGTAGAGCTAGTATGGCCGGGACAAACCCAAGCCAGAAGAGAAAAGCCAGTAACGTATTGGTAGTGCACGGGAAGGCCGACACAACCCCAACCCCGGTGATCACGTTCAGTGAAAGAGACATGAGGTATGAGCCACCCAGACAGGATGAGCCCATGGTGATTTTGGTGGTGACAATCGAGTATAAAGTCGAGAGGGTCCTAATCGATTAGGGAAGTTCGATCAACATCCTATATTGGTTGACCTATAAAAAATTAGGACTCTAGCCGATTGACTTGGAGGCATGCTCAGGAAAACTATATGGCTTTGTCAGCAAACATGTGATGATCGAAGGGGTAATAGAGCTGGAGACCACGTTCGGAGAGCGCAGCCATGCACGCACCATCCCAGTGCTGTACACGGTTGTCGCCGTAGATGCGTTGTACAACATAATCATGGCAAGGCCAACCCTGAACAAGTTGAGGGTTGTGGTCTCCAGTCTCTACTTATGCATGAAGTATTTGGTGGGGTAGGATGTAGGAAGAGTATGGGCCAACCATCGGGTAGTTTGTAATTAAATATAACTCTCAATGTAACTTAAAGCACCATTGCTTTGATCATAAGTTGGTCTCCTAATAAATTTTGTTATTTTCTACACTTATAGTACATTATTATCTTCCATGATGTGTATTGCACTGGAAAATATAAGAATTAAATTGCAACGATTAATGCTTATATCTTAATAGACATGGGATTTGCTATTTATATATAAAATATAAAGACTCAATTTAACATAGACAAATACATAACAACATTATTATCTTTTGTGGAAGTCCTTATTATAGTTCCTTCTTTTAGGCCATCTATTAAATTTGTTATCCCAACCAATATTTGTGCCAATAAATTAGTCAATCTCATGTGACCATCCATTCTTGACAACCAAACCTGCTTATATACTCCAAATAGTATTACATATCTCTCGTATGAATGAAAATATTCAAATAAAATGTTACATTATATGTCTCATAGGAATATTATTTGTAATATCATTAATCTAAGAGGTAATTGACAAATTTCTTTCCCATAGTATACAAAATTTCAACCAAATTAAAGTATACAAACTCATAACCCATACTACTCAAACTTTGACTATATTAACACAAATTTACCTTTCTAGCTTGATATTTTCTTCTAGAGTAGAAACATTTTATTTTAACTCATCCATTTTTCACTCGTATCATCAAGTTTAAACTTTCTCTTGCCATTTCAACCTTTGGATTTTAGATTTACATTGGGAACAATGATCAACCAATCATAAACTTTTTCAATGCTAAGAAAGCAAAGCTTTTATATATTTTACAACCAATTAATATACTTCTTACTATCATCACAAAAATAGATACAAAACCAATACAAAATAATTTTAATGTGCAGAGAAGGGAGCACAACTATGAACATACAGAAAATGGAGTAAGTTTTGAATAGAATGAATTAGTAAGAAAATTGGATTATGGATATAACACTAATGACTTGCATTCTCTAAGCCAATAACACAAACTCAAAAAATAAAAATATATAAAAAATAATAAAAAACAATTCAACATAAGAAATTAATTATACAACCAAACAAAAACATTGTCAAATTAACAGCCCAAATAAATTATAATAAAATTCTAAATTTAACAACCCCAAACTAACAATCACCTCATTTTCTCCTCTTGCTCTTATTTCATCTAATTAGTTTTTCTTGTTTAAGGAAGAACAACGAACATAACACTATCAATTTTTTTATTATTGTAAAGAAATATGACAATTACTCATCTTATATTATTGAATCAAACATTAAATAGCCAAAATGACAAAATTAAAATACCTTTTGAAGAATATTGTGATTTAGGAGGTGGTGAAGCTTCATCGAAAACCAATACAAATTTGCTTCCGTTTGATTAATAATGTCTCAAGCTAACTTTACCTAAATCAAATAACACATACACTCAATTCACTTTGAAATTGCCAAAAATAAACAACATTGCCAACAATTATAACAATAGAGGGTTCAAAGACAAAAAGGCAAATCACTTCAGAGTTTAAAGTTTAGTTGGGCACATGAAGACTTTGCTTGAGGCAAGAAGAAAGATTGTCAAAGAAAATGCAAAGAGGAAAGGAATGCAAGAGAGAAGGAAACTTGAAGTGTGTCAAAGATCAAAAGACAAAGAAAAAAGGACAGTGTGTTGTTAATTTGTCCACTGATGAGGACCACGTTAATATCTAGCAGTAGTGTAATTTTTGTTATGAATAATTCCTTAAGGGCATACTTTTAATCTTTAATTTAAAAGATGCTTAGGTAGAAGCAATACAAACATATAACATGTAGATTTCAAGAACCACAAATTCTTGTACATACAGGATCTACATCGTGTTGGAATACTAATGATAAGATAAATATTTAGATCCACTGTCGATTCTTGATCTATGTGTGTTTCAATACTATTGCAAAAACTTTGTGACAATCGACCACGAGAATGAACAAAGAAAACCAATGGCTTAACGGTTCTTTCTCAATAGAATCTCTTGAGTTTTTTGAGACCTTAGTCTCACTTTAGATGGGGAGAAAGGAGAATGAGTTTTCAATATATTAGGGACCATAGCCTTCTTATAGTATGTTAACTTAAAAGGGTTCTTATTATCTCCTAATGAGCTAACACTAATATCTACTCATTTAAGCATGCATCATCTTATTTAGTAGTCTAATAAGCTCATTTATTTTGACCATATAAAATAAAGTTCATTAATAATAGCTAATATAATTATTTTATAAAATTAGTTCACATTAATTATTGGAATATAAAATTCCAACAATTTTTAATTACAAAAGTTACCTTTGCAGTTGTCTACACAAAGCATTACCATCACTAATAATTACTAGTGTAATCTCTAGCAAGAAAAGTGACACTCACTTTCTCCAGATCTCTTTTCAAAATGTGTACAGATAAATGAAGAAGCTCATATAGCCAATTCAATGCATTAGTACCTTCGTTATATATTATTAATTAAAGTACTATATTTAGATGAACAAAATGTAATTGTTTAATATTAAGAATAATGATAAATGTCTACTTTTATTTAAAATTATAAATAATTAGTAAAAATAGTTTTAATTACTTTCCTAATTTTCTAGACCACTCACTTTCAAGACATTTGACACCATTGTATTCAATCCCATCACCTACAATTTTGAACCAAGTCTTCTTGTTCCTCTTCCTTCTATTGGTATGACACACAAACACTCACATCCTTTCCTCCCAATTTCTCTCAAGAACTCAAGGTGTTAGCTAAAGGTTCAAGTAAATTTTGTGTTGGTTTGCTACTCTTTTCCATCAAGGCTTGTTAGGGCCAGAAAGAAAAAACACTATTTTCTTGTTTTCTCTTGGATAGTCACAATTTTGCTTGGGTAAGGGGAAAATGAGTGCTTAATCAAATTCTTTTGTTGCAAAATGAGTTGAAGAATTATCCCATTATTTGTTATCTGTTTGTGTTTGGATGCATGGAAGCGACTAGAGATTAATTTTTCATGACTTTTTGATGATGAAGTTGTTTTGGGTTGTTTAATTGCTCCTTGAATGATGTTGATTTCTATGGTGATGATGGGTTAACTTTGTAGAGGATAATATGTTTTTCAGTTATTGTAAAATTTATAAATTTTAACATGAAATTCTTATCAGAACTCGTATTTCTATGGACTTGTAAGGGAGGATGGGGCATTTCATCATGCTTGTGTGTTGCAAAATGGATTAAGGAATGTGTGATTGAACCCTAGATCTTAGTACTTTGTTATTATGTTTTCTTCTTTAGCTTGAAGTGTGTTAATGACTAATGAAACTTTTGATCTACAATCAACACAAAAATTAAGAAAATCAAAAATCCCTTGGAAATAGTATGACAAAAAATTGAAAGTAAGAAGAAATAAAAAATTGAATAAGGAAGCAGGTGAATTCACCACTATTCTTAATGGGTTAGATAAGAGAAGTAGATATTCGCCATAAGTATCTTGCAAATTTGATGAGAATTAGTGTTCTTGTTCAAGAACAAGAGAGAGAGAAAAGTCTTTTACAAGTGCAATGCACAAATTCTATTTCATGTAAAAAGTGATTAAGCTAATTACATTTTGAGCTTTTATAGTATTTTCCTAATCCTAGTTAACATGTAAAATAATTCTAAACTAAGCTAACACAAGGCCTAAAATAGTCCAAGAAGAGCTTAGCCCAATTCAGTCACTTAGAGGTTCACGGTTTTAGTGATTGAAATCCAATTACAAGGAAATGTCCCTTATTTTGGGCCTTTGGCCCAATAAGCAAGCTATATAAGGGAAATATCAATATTCAACTATGAAATATAGTAAGTATACTCTACAAAGTATAAAACAAGGTCAATTTGACAACTAAACAAACAAGATATACAAAGTAGGCTGTGATGCCTTCAGCTGGCCGAGACGGCTACGGTTTGCCGAGACGCATTCAATCTCGGTCTCGGTTGGGATGGTTCGAGACTCCAGTTTGACTTGCAAAATTAGGCTATTCTGTTTGTTAGCTAAAATCAACAAATTAGCATGAATTTGTATTTTCCTTGTTTTAACCTTGGAAATCTGAGTCATAGCTAATACATGATTCTTAACTACCAATTAGAGTCTATTCTACCCATTTTAAGACCTTATAGAGTGTCTAAAATATGAATTACCAGACATCTCTAAAAAATCTTTATAGATGTTCAAGATAATGAGCATCTAATTGAATGCTTTGACATCTGACATGTGACATCTTTTATTTGAGATATATATAGAGAGGGTAGATTAAGATACTTTTGATTGTACATATATCCCTCATGCCAACTTAGTAGGAAAGCCTATTTTTTCAAATTCTACTTCTCATGTTGGGTTATCACTTTTGACTTATATGATATTATGTATGTGTCCATGATGCGATTTAATGTATAATATGATGTTTATGCATATTTATGTTTATGACAATTTCTTTGAGTCATTGGTTTGAATTTTATAGTTATATGATATAATTTGGTTAAGGATGGTAAATACTTGCACACAAAAAATCTTCATAATTTTTTTTTAATAACCCAATTAACCTTTTCTTATAATTATCCACTAATAATTAATTAGATAAACTATATTAGTTAGTATGATCAATATGATAAAAGGTATGAGTGTGCTCGCTTTAGTGTGACTTCAGTATGACCATAAGTGCCTAAGTGCTTCATTACTACTCAATGATTAGTAAACACATGAGGTCCTAACTATAGATAGATGTAGGAGACATGATACATCTTTTAGAAATTTGATAGACATATTACTTGAATATAGAATGATTCTAAGCACCTTTTAGATAAATGACACCAACAATTCATGACTCAGGAACAAGTACTTGAGGTTCATGAATGACATCTAACTCTTTGGGAAAGCAGATAGAAAACATTGCCTCTTGTCGTACATCATCTCTTGTCGTACACTACCTCAATATATCTACCATGGAAACCATGCTTCCAAATCTAATAATTAAATAAATAAGTAAAAATAATAAAAGTTTCGATACATAACGATGTTGCATTAGGGAGAACAGAAAAAAATCAAAACAAAGAAAGAAAAAGATGAACTCACCTGGACTTAGATGGCGACGCTGAGAAGAGGAATAAAGCATCGAAAATAGTAGATAAGGAAGAAACCATCACTCAGAAAAAAAAAAAAAACATAAGAAATAGGGATACGGGAGTGCGAAGTTAGGAGAGCAGTAGTTTATAGAAGGGGAGGAGGTGTGAAGAGACATGAGTATTTTGATAATTTTAAAATACAAACATATTGGGAGTGAGAAGAGGAAAAGAAGGCATGTTAATATCATGGGCCTAAGGATGGCCCAACCCCTGTTCACAAAAATTGCCCTGAACACCGTTTTGCCCCCGCCGGACGTAGACGCATTGAGGCAGTGGTTAACCACCTTATAAACACAAACTAACCCTCTCCCTTAGTTACACTCACCCGCTCGCAGCCATACCCGAAACTCTCCTTTCTCCCTAACCTTCAATCCTTCTTCTTTTATAATCCAATTCTCTCTCCTAAGTTTCTCGCCGCTACTTGTATGCTTTCATTCGATGCAAGCTGTTTCCATTCTATAATATTCTCGCAAGCTTCGCCAATAAAATTCGTGTACACTTCGAAAACTCGCTATTCCAAATTGACTCTATTTCTCGTTAATATTTTTTAATATACCCTTATTTATGTTCTACATCAAATTAATATTGCAATTTCACCCATTCTTGGTTTATTGATCAGAAATTTCAGCCTTGGGAGTTCCAACAGAGCGAATTCAAAAGACATCATGGAGAATTCCCAGGATCAACCACTCCCTCCTGGTGTTCCTTCGTGGCCAAACTATGCCCATGCCGCTCCTGCACCTCAATATCAGTTTTCTCCCAATTCTCCCTATAGCTTTCAACATGGAACCCTCTCTCACTATGGTTTCGTTACCGATCAAGCCTTAACCTCCGAGACCATTCCCAATGTTAAATCAACTGAACAACATGAAGAAAATAACTCTTCGAATTCAAACCATGTTGAGAACACTCAAGTGGATGGTGCTACAGTGAGTGTTTCAGACACGGCTTCAAAATACTATGGAGCACAGTTAAATGACTCGCGCGACATTGATGTTGCTGCTCAGGATGCCGTCCTGCGTGAACAAGTAAGTTGCTATCTCGTGCAAGGTTTTTAAATTGCTTTTAAGTTTCGCCGCAGTCCTTGTTATTGCGGGCAATTGTGGACAAATGCCGTGCCCCAATTGCAGTCAGGTTGCGGAAACCGAAATACCTTCATGTTTCGGCTGAAATAATTGTCGTGGACTGTTTTCTATCTCTTTTGTTCACATTTTTTATTTGGTTATTTTTCATTTGATTGTTTTGATTATTTTGTATTTGTCTTTGTTGATAGGAAATTGCCATGCAAAATGTCATAAGGAGTCAAAGGTATGCATTAATTTTCGTTTTCCTTTACCCTATAACGTGGAATGCTTTGTTAGTGGTTTGAGATGGCGTGAATTGTTAAATTAGATGTTTGTGTTGTGCCGTTGTAGAGAGGGAAGAACTGCAGCTTCACCTGCCAAGGATAATTTAGATGTATTCTCGGAGCGACGTGACCCCAATGCTTTGAAGGTGTGTGATAAAACGTGATTTGGTTTAATTTTGTTTCTATGAAGAGTATGAGAGTTAGACGGAGCACAATCCTGTTTTTCTATTTTTATTTTTTTGAAAAACAGGAGCATCTGTTGAAAATGGCCACAGAGCATAGGGCTGAAATGGCTGTGAAGCGTGGGAAGTCTGCACGAGCAGAAGGTCTGTAGTTTAATAACTTTGACCAAGTGTTTTTATTTATGTACCATTTTGTTTCATTTTTCTCCAGTTCAATGATAATAATGTGGCATTGGTGGCTTGATGTTATTGGGGGAGTGGTTATATTACTTCATCCTTAGCCTCAGCCTTTTCTTTCTTTTTGACTTGATTTTTTTGTAGTTGCTCCCTCTTCTTGTGCTTTTTGGACTTCAGGATGCTCAACTCTCGGAAACTTTTCTTTGTCGTCAAATTATTTTTCCATTCTGTTGGCACTTTCATTTTAATGAACATCTTTATCAAAATGAAGAAAAAATCGCGTGTCTGTCTCCTTCACATAAATACGAGAACTTTGAGCTGTTGTAGCGGATTCTGACAACAGAAATAACTGTGATTCTGTATATATGCGTGTACACTAACAGCATGCATGATAAGGCCACCGAAACTCAGAGTGGTACTCATGCCTCTCTATGGTCTCCCTCAAGGGATCTTTACATAAGGGCAAGCATCAAATGGGAGGAGGAGAGGTAAGGTGGGAAACGAACAGGCAGCATCTGGCAACTGGGAGAGTGTAAATTATGAAAATATTATGCTTGGGCTTTTATACCACATTACACTTTGTGTACAAGTACAACATTCCTAACCTTCAAACTGTGGAGGAGGATGTGAACATATGGTCTACAGTAGCTAGGTCAGTGCTCTGACTGCATTTGAGAGGGGAAATAAACCTTGATATGAATCTATGTAGTCAATAGCGCCGCATTAGTGGCAAATTGGGGAAAGCAGTTTTTAACCTTCTGTGATGCAATTCATGGTGCAACACAGGTTTGCGTTTGCAGCCATGTTTTGCGTCAGGTGCATGTGGAATCAGGTGTGACTACAACAGCATTGGATAAAAAATGAAGAATGTACCTTTGCATCCAATAAAAAATCGGAAATTGTCCCTCTATATCTTTTTTTATCTTAACTTTTCGGTTATGCACTTATGGCCCCCCACCCCTTATTAATTATTATCTTTTAAACAGTTTATGATTTTGTTTTCATTTTTTTTATCTTTTAAGCTTCTCAGTTACACACCCCCCCTATTAATTATTGATTATTAAACAGTTTCCAATTTTGTTTTTCAATTTTTGTAATTGTTTTTTTATCTTTTAAACTGTTTCTATTACTCACTCATGCCCCTTAATATTAATTATGTCTACATCTTTACTCTTTAATTTTGTGTATTTTTCTATTTTTCGGTATTTATGTGTGTATGATATAAAATTATTAATTATGAATTTTTTCTACAATTTGCAATAGCAGACATCCTGCAATAGCATTTTTGGGTATTTTCATGTTTCTTTAACATCATCCATTTGCTGTTATTGGTTAACTTCTTCTATGGTTGTATTTTAATTGTAATGAATTCATATGGTTTCTTTGGGTTATATGCATTCTGTATCAGGTAACACAGAAATAGGTAATGGATATGGTGTGCCTGGTGGAGGTGCCTATTATGATGCTCCAGAACTCAATACTACTGCAGGTAAATTTAATTCAAAATTATTTTAGTCATTCTGTAGCACTATTTTAGAACTGCAATAACTGAGCCATTGAGTATACCTTAACTTTGTTGCTTCTGGGACTGTGAAGTAGGTAGCAATGCTTTTGGTCAGCCTGAATCTATACTGGATAGATGTTCAGAACAAAATCCTGCAGCTAAAGAATTGCCTGAGTACCTCAAGCAGAGGTTGAGAGCTAGGGGTATTCTTAAAGATGATACATGTACTGCAGATCTTGTAAGAATATTGATCTTAGTTTATCTCTGTTATCATGATTCATTTTCTGCCCTCCTCCACTAGTTTATGTGTTTTTTTCTTTCTCTGTTTTTTTTTTTTTTTCTCTTTTGAAGTGGGGTTCTATTTCTGAGGCTTCATTCCACTGTATTGTGCTGGAAATTTCATTTGGGTTTGAACTATGTGATATTATAGCTTTTAAAATTATTGTGCTTAATTTTTAACTTAGAATTCTATGTTCGTCTCTCATGTTCTTAGGTTTTTTACCGTTATATTATTTTCAATCTGTTCAAATACCTTACAGATTACCTGTTTCTGAGTTTCAGAAAGGCACTGCAGCTGAAGTTGTGGAAAAAGAAAAGTTGCCTCCGGGATGGGTGTGTATCGCTTGTTATAAAAGTTTTCCTTTAGATGGAAAATTTCTTTGCATATGCCTTTAGCTATTCTCAATTTCCTATCAGTCTTGGACTTTCTTAAATCAGATCCTTGCTTTGACAAAAAAAAAAAAAATAGAATTAAGATTTGGGTGTCATAGCTGCTTCATAAGTCATCACCACAATCCTGTGTATAACTTTTTGAAAAACAAAGAAAGGGAAAGCAAGTTTTATTGACTGAAAGTTTTGGTATTTGTATTGGTCATGGAAGAATAAGGACACCTTAGGCTTGACAAACGACAAATCAGATGTTGGCTTTTACTTTGTACCCTGCTAATGAATTAATCTTTGTTTAGATAGAAGTTCACGACTAGGTTTGAAGGTATATAGTTAATGTTATCGTATCTCCCATTATAAGTTTAAATGATGAGCAGATTTCTATCATTTCCTCTTCTCTTTAGGATTTTTATTTTTATCAATACTTTACTTCTTCTAGCTCATGTGAATTACTAATTTTCCATGTAGGTAGAGGCAAAAGATCCAGGAAGTGGGGCATGTTATTATTATAATGAAAGTACTGGGAAGAGTCAATGGGAAAAACCTCATGAATCATACTTAACTGAGCAATCACCATCATCTTCACATCTTCCAGAAAATTGGGTGGAGACATTGGATGAAACAACAGGTTCAGCACCTACAAATTATCATGTCATTGTATCTGGTCTTTATGAGTTTTATTTATTATATATTTCTAACATCAAAAGGAGTCTGTAATGAGTGTATTGATGGTATTGGTTTAGAATTAGAGAAAGAATGACTGCAATTACTCCTAGTCTTCTATCCTATCTCTTTATAACCTACACCAATGTTGTGAAAATCGTGCTAAAAATTGCAGGATCACACGATCCTACGAACCCATGCAAGATCAAGTGCAAGACTGCAGGATCTTTATCCTCAAAGATTGTTGCGAATCACCATCTTCCTTGTCCAAGATCACATGATCCATGCCATCTCGATCTTCCTATAGGTTGGGTTTTGAAAATGAAACCTGTTTGCTGACCCTCCCAACCCATTTCACGTGCTAAAAATTTTTACTTGGACTTTCTCACACAGTTGCACTCTTCCTTACTTTCTTAGACTTCGATCTTCCTAGTTCCTACGACTTTCTTGCTTGCTTCTTCTCCCTCTGGCGTAGTCATACTGTCTGCCCTCCCTTTCCTGCAGTCATTACAACCATTTGCTAGGTAGTGGGTTGGGTTCATCTCTCTTGCCTTCTTTCACATTCATTGGTGCCATAAGTGGTAGTGAGTTTGCCTTTATACATTGGGTTCTTCTTTGTGTGTGGTGTGCCTTGCGTTTGTGTTCTTGCAGTTTTGCCTCTCTTATTCTTCGTAATAATCAACTGTTTTTTTACTTTGATTTGTTATGGTTTTGAGTCAAAACGACTGACTTTTTGACTCTGATTTGTTTATTTGTCTTTTATGTGATCGATAATGAATTGTTTTGTACCTATTATTTATGACTTATAAATCTATGAATATGAATATATGGTTTAAGTTTAGTTAAATGTTGTCATTTACAAGATATTTTTCTTATCATTTTAATACATGATATCTTTATGTATAATTTTGTGTCTTTTGGTAAGAACTTACGATCCTTAGATTTACAATCTTTTTATCTCCCTCTTGATCTTGTGCAAGATCTCAATTTGTCCCATGCCCAATGCACTTACCTAACAATAACATCCCCCAAAGAAAGTACATTCATCTTGTCCTCTGGGTGAATTGTAGAAGTGTAGGAGAAAATAAAGTTCAATGAGGTCCCACTCAATGTTGTCAAGATTGAGATCCTACATAGGATCATTTAATCCATCCACAAGTAAATTCATTCATTAAAAAAAAATAATGGATTGGATCCAATTCATCCATTTAATTTTATGGATAGTTAATGATGATCCATCTGCAATATTTGAAGATCCATTGGATTACTTGAAATAAAAAAGTTTGTTGGATAAAAAAAATGCTGGACAAGGCTGAGCTGAAGATATTCCGATTGAGGCTAAGCCAAAAATACTCTGGTTGAGGTGGGGCCAAAAATGCTTTGATCGAGGTTGAGTATGCTTTGACCAAGATTTGAGGTTGAGCAAAAGATTCTTCAGTTGAAGGCAAGTCGTAGATGCTAGTTGAGGTCGAAGATGTTTTAATTGAGGCCAAACCAAAAATGTTTCAGTTGAGGCCGAGCCAAAGATGCTTCGACTGAGCTCGAGTAGAAGATGCTTTGGTTGAGGCCGAGTTGAAGGTGTTCTGATTGAGGTCAAGTTGAAAGTGCTTTGGTTGAGATCAAGCAAAAGATGCTCCAGTTGAGATTGAGCCAAAGATGCTTCAATCGAGTTGAAATTACTTTGGTTGAAGGTGAATTGAAAACATTTTTGTAGACCTTTGTGAAAAAGCATTCTTTGAAATAGCCATAAATTTTTTAATTTTTATGAATAATTTTATGGATGGATTGAATATCCATCCATACAAAAACTCTTGATGGATGAGATTGGATGAATTTTTTTAAATGGATCATGGATGAATTGAATTTTTTAATGGAATTTTAATAGATATAAATGGATCTGTGATTTGCTTTTAATCCATCAATTATAATCCAAATTAAAATTTATCCAATCCATTCATTTGTTGCCCCTACTTAGGATTGGGAAAGGGGTTGCAAGATCATAAAATGTAGGATCGTAATAAGGATCATAAGATCTTACCAAAATGCAAAATTATACATTTAAAATTATAAATATATTATTGAAATTTCATAACCATAGTCCATAACATCTTAAACAAGTCATAATTAGTCATATACATATTACATAAGGCTTGTTAAAGTTCAAATTCAAACATAACTAGAAATCACTCTAGATCAAATCAGTGATGCAATAATCAGAAAAATCATCCTTCAACGCTATCATTTGCATCTTAATCCTATCACCATTAGGAACATCAAATTCATCTATAGGTGCAACTGATGTAGCACTTGTTCAATATGGATCACATCTTTGTTTGGATCATGTGAAGCCACACCCACACCTGAATTTTTATTATCTTTCTCCACAATCCAATCATCAACAAAAGAATCTTCAATGTTTAACTCACGAACTCTCCTTTCAACCTTTTTCATGCCTAATATTGAATTTGTCGTGACATACCCAAGATCATTTATAGTTTTTGGTTTTAACTGGTTTCTTTTCTTGGTACGGACCTAAACCATTACAAAATTAAACTTAAGTATTTAACACACAATAGCGGTTAACAATAACATACTAGATAGTCAATAATTTTCAAAAAGAAATTAAAATCATATCATCATAAAGGCACTCCAATTTCGCTCACAACTAGAGAAACTACAAGTCAAGCTCAACAACAAATGACAAACCTTTGCAACTTTGGATGTCCATCACTATAAGATTCTCACCATTGTGCTATAGTTTTGTTTCTACGTCCAAGTTGTGTTATTTCATCACCAAAAAACTTTGTTTTATTCTTGAAATTCTCAAGTTGACCATCAATTTATTTATTTCTTTCATATTTCCACCATCCTTCTTAGACAATCATACAACCCTTTCTTAACTTCGTAATCAACTTTAAATATAACATGGAATTGAGATAATAGCTTGCAGCAGGCAAAGGCCTATGCAATTGATTGTTCCATCTCTCATCAATAATTTCCCACATGGGTATGTAACTAAAGAATAAAAAAGATTGAATTAATTTCTAAATCAAAACTATAATTTTTCAAATTGAAGATGTTTTATATATATTTTTTCAAACAATTGAATTAATTTTTAAACCAAAACTATAACTTTTCAAATTGAAGATGTTTTATATATTTTTTTTCAAACTATTGAAGGCTTCTTGTATCTTTTCTTTAGCCCGATCTATTTCTTCATAAATGTAGCCCATGGTTGGCTTATTATCAGAATCAGCCAAATGCAACACTTAAGTAAGGGAAAAACATTATTTAAGAAATTTAAAACATCTTTCCAAAAGTTTATATCCATGACTAAATTTTAAACAAAATTTTCTTCTTTGGTATTTGCAAATTGACTATCCTCCATACTAACTAAAGCTCGTTTATTATCGTTCAAGCATCCCAAACACAAATAGGAAGTGGCAAAATGTGTAATGGCAGGTCTAATCAAATAACATCCTTTGGTAAAATGATGCAACAAAGAATTGAAACCACTCCTAGCATAAATGTAAGTGTTAATCCTTTTAGCTTTTACAATGGTTTCCTTATGGAGTGGTAGACATTAGGTCAATGTAATGGGCCGCACAAGGTGTTTAATAAAGCTTCCTCCTTTTCTCTATCAACATTTCTCCAATCACCTTGTAATTTGTTGCATTGTCTGTGACAATTTGGACAACATTTTCTTCACCAACTTCCACAACAATCTCATTCATCATTGTGAAATTTTTATCAATTGTCTTGGTTACGTGAGAAGCATCAATTGACCTCAAAAAGAAAGTTCCCTTGGGACTATTTACCATAAAGTTTAAGATAGTCTCTGTCCTTTTGTTGGTCATGATAATTTATCCGATCTTCTTCTAAACAACTCTACACTCCTTGAAAATATTATTGGCCATCTCAACTTTTTTATTCAAACACTTCACTCTAATATCATTATAAGATGGTGACTTGTATTGCATATTGAAGCAGCTAATCAATTTAGCAAGACAATGCACCCATACTAGAGAGGGTTGAAACTTAAGAGATGTGATTGTCGAGACTCAATAGATGTGTGAATTGATTAGCCGCTTTGGTGTGACATACAAACTATCATCTTCCAATGATATTAGACTGAAATTTTTGAAGAAAAAATAGAGATGACCAATAATATTTTGGAGGAGGATTATCCTAAATCTTTTGGTAAATAGTCCTAAGGAAAATTTCTTTTTGAGATCAATTGATGCTTCTCAAATAACCAAGACATTTGATAAAATTTTCAAGATGAGATTGTTGAGGAAGTTGGTGAAGAAAATGTTATCTAAATTATCATGGACATTGTAGCAAATTACAAGGCAGTTGGAGAAATCTTGATGGAGAAGAGGAAGAAGCTTTATTGGACACCTTGTGTGGCTCATTGCATTGATCTAATGTTAAAGGAATTTGAGAAGAAAATACTAGTCCATAAAGAGACCATTGCAAGAGGTAAAAGAATCACAACTTACATTTATTCTATGTCTAATCTCATTTCTTTGTTGCATCATTTTATCAAAAGATGTGATTTGATTAGACTTGCCATTACACGCTTTGCCACATCTTATTTGTGTTTGGATGCTTGAATGCAAATAAGGGAGCGTTGGTTAGGAAGTTCACATCAAAGGGACGGGAGGATAGTCAATTTGCAAAGAGTAAAAGAAGAAAAATTTATTGAAAATTTAGTCATGGATAAAGACTTTTGGAAGGGTGTTTTAAATTGCTTAAAAAGTGCTTTTCATTTACTTGAAGTGTTGCGTTTGGTTGATTTTGATGCCAGCCATGGGTTACATCTATGAAGAAATGGGTCTGGCTAAAGAGAGATACATAAAAACTTTAATAGTGTGAGGAAAAAGTATATAAAATATCTTCAATTTGAAAAGTTATAGTCTTGGTTTGAAAATTAGTTCAATCTTTTTTTATTCTTTAGTCAAATGCCTTTGTAGGAAATTATTGATGAGAGATGAAACAATCAATTGCATAGGTCTTTTCATGTTGCAGGCTATTACCTTAATCCCATGTTATATTTAAAGTTGATTATAGAGTTAAGCAAGGGTTGTATGGTTGTCTTTGAAGGATGGTGGAAATATGGAAGAAATAAATAAATTGATGGTTGATTAGAGGATTTCAAGAGTAAAGCAAAGTCTTTTGGTAATGAAATAACACAACTTAGACTTAGAAACAAAACTCTAGCACAAAGGTGAGAATCTTATGGTGATGGACATCCAGAGTTGTAGAGGTTTGCCATTTGTGTGCTGAGCTTGACTTGTAGTTCCTTTGATTGAGAGTGGAATTGCTTTGTGATGGTATGATTTTAATTTCATTTTGAAAATTACCTACTATCTATTATGTTATTGTTAATAGCTATTGCGTGTTAAATATTTAAATTTAATTTTGTGATTGTTTATGTCTACACCAAGAAAAGAAACTGGTTAAAACCAAAAACTATGAATAATCTTGGGCATGTCATGACAAATTCAATATTGGGCATGAAGAAGGCTGAAAGGAGAGCTAGTGAGTTTAGCATTGAAGATTCTTTTGTTGATGAATGGATTGTGGAGGAAGATGATGAGAATTCAGGTGTGGGTATGGCTTTAGATGATCCGAACAAAGATGTGGTTCATATTGAACAAGGTGCTTGCTGTGCTACATCGGTTGCAACTATAGATGAATTTGATGTTTCTAATGGTGGATAGAATGATGAGATTGGTGAAGATGCAAATGATATTGAGTTGGGGGATGATTTTCCCGATTTTTGCATTAGTGATTTGATCTAGAGTGATTTCTAGTTACGTTTGAATTTGAACTTTAGCAAACCTTATGTAATATGTATGTGACTTATTTTGGATGTTATGGGCAGTAAATGAAATTTCAGGTTTAAGTTTGCTTTAATGTTGTCATTTATAGTTTTCTTTTTTATATATTTCCTATATAAATAATGAGTATAAATGTATAATTTTACATTTTTGGTAGGATCTTACAATCCTACGTTTTTATGATCTTGTAATCCCCTTCCAGATCCTAAGTAGGATCTCAATCTTGACAACATTGCTTCCAATGTGGGACTGATATCCCATACGCACTGTAGCATTGGCACCCATGCCAGCTAGCTATGCTCTAGTCTCGAGTGACTATTGTAATACCGACATCAACACTCATGCTGCTCATTTGTAGCAGAGAGACAAGGTGGAAAACTCTGATACCAATTGATAAGAACCATGCTACAAGAGTTACCCATTTTAGTTGGAAAGCTTAGGAGCTTTTAAATCCCACTAAAATCCCATACTTCCAACGTGGGAGTCAAGTCCTATACCTTGCACATGGAGGTCAACCAGAAAGCTGGGGCCTTTACAAATAGGACCTAGATCAATCATTTCAACATTGTTTTAAAAGTCTTCTTTTCTATTCCCCATGGCTCTTGGTTTTGATGAGCAGTAAATTTATATGAATAAATTAAATGGTTGATATGGACAGGTTTGTTGCTTTAATATAGAAAAGAAATAACTTTCTATATAGTTACTCTATAGAAGGCCCACAGAAAAGGAGGCAAAGTCTTGTTAAAAAAAAATTGACAAGCTAGAAAATGGAAAATAAATTCATTAAGTTTTTTAGTGCCCAAATTGTGTAACCGAACAAGAGTATTTGAAATCTGATAAAAAGTACATCACAACTATCATTAACATTATGGAGAAAAATGATAGATTATATTAAATGTTCTAATGTTTGATTTTTTATTTGTTTTGCCCTTTTGTATTCTTTTGTGTTGTCAAATAGTAAATCTACTTGATCCCTCATTCATTGTCACTATAGAAACATTGCAATTTTTCTTAGTGACTATGTATTATATATGCCACCAGATTCAGTATATATTTTCATTTCTTCTCAGAGAAATTGATAGAAACCTTGGGCTGAGAGGTGTAAATGGTTCAGTTGGGGATCAATTATTGGGCGCAGGCCCAAGTAAGCCACCTATATGGAAAGTATATATTCTAGGAAGGGGGCCAAATAATGGGGAATGTTGCTGTTGTTAGTATTATTGATGATGTGGCCAAGTTAGTTAGAGGGTCCGCATTATAGGCAGTGAGGGTGGCTAGAGTTCTGGTGTGAATATTATTGTGGATAGTGGCGGAGAGTATACTCTTGAAGCAGCATTGGCTCTAGTAGGAGAAATCTTTTATTTCTCTGGTTATCTTTCTAATTCAATAATATTATTTCCATATATTTCATACTGTTCTGCATATTATTTTAAATTGGTGATTCATTGTTCTATCAGAAATAAAATGTTTTAACACATCTAAAATGATTTTTGGAGTGGTTTGTTTGTTCGGTCAGTTTATCCATGACTTGATTGTAGTTGTTGGGTTAAATTTTCTTCTCTTTTGCCACTGTTTTATAAATTTTATAAGTTATCAATTCTTTCTTTGTATTACAGGTCATAAGTATTACTACAACACAAAAACTCATGTATCACAATGGGAGCATCCTAATTTAGCTCAAAAAGTTGTTTCAAATCACTCAGACTTGTCTGTTGGTGGTGGGCATGCTCGATCATCTAATTTACCGCGGTGTATGGGATGTGGTGGTTGGGGTGTTGGCCTTGTTCAAGCGTGGGGTTACTGCAATCACTGCACAAGGTAGAGTGGTTACTCTTAATGCTTACTGTGGACTTAGTATATGTTTGGTTCATATTATTTTGGAGAAATAATTGCTTATTTTTGCCATCGACTAGAGAGGACCTTTAAAAAATAAGCAATTGTTTCTTCAGAAATAATCCCTACCAAACATGCTAGTTTTGGAGAATTCTTACATTGTTTTGGCTGCAAGTTTATACTGAGGTTACCTAGATCATACATTGGTGGTTGTATGTTGAACAAGAATTGAAATATGGTATCCTTATATTATTCATCAGCAAAGCCAGTGAATTCTTCTCACTTATAACATGATAACAAAAAACAAATGGTATCCTTCATAGATGACCAAAGAGAATCATGGGGTAGGCTGATTGATGATTATAGTTTTGTAATGTTTGATGTGATACGTTAGTCTATCTCATTCGTTGTGACCCAGATTTGTAAATAAAAATTACTCATCTTTCCCTACATCAAGGGAAAGTGGGAGAAAAAGTAAAGTTTCATGATAACCAAAACTAGTTAACCAGATTCAAAGGGTGGCATGCTTTAGACTTTATTTGCTAATTCCTTGCAACAGGGTTACACTTAGACATACCCAAACCTGTCTTCACTGTTGTAGCTGAAATTCTTCAAACGAGTAACCAATTACTAGTTTCCTTAATATAAGGCAAATCATGATTCCTTACTGATCTTTCTTTACAACACCATTTGTAACAAGATACATGTCTTGTTCACTTGAAGTCTAGAATTTAATTTGTTGGTTCATCTGGGTCATAGGTTGCATAGTAATAGGAGCTCACTGGAAATGTGTTTTAAATGTAAATGAAATCCACAAAAATGCAACAACCCCAACAATAGTCTTATCCCACAAGGTGAGAATGAAATCCTCAAAAATAATGCTAATTTTTTTTTTCTCCACTCATGACTAAATATATCATCTGCTCCCTAATTTTTGTTTTCCAAATTAGCTGCAAATGTTTATCTCTAATCTTTCTTTTGGTTTTTATTATAAAAAAATTAACAAATGCAGAGTTCTGAATCTTCCACAATGTCAATATTTGTCCTCAAGTTTGAATAATCAGCAAAGCAATGCTGCACATCCCTGTGAAATTTCTGATAAAAAGGCTAGCAAACAAAGGTATGTTTTGTATGAAGATCTGCAGTGCTGTTAAATTGTTAACAAAAATTTATTGCTGTTCAGTTGATGTTTTGTAGCTAATTTTATTGTTGCCATCCTTGGGGAATGATCTCTATAGTAATATTATTAAATTTCAACTTCCACTGTCAGTCATTTAGAACTTCTCTTTTTCTACATTATTATACTATCATGAAAAATCTACAATCTGCTTATGATTAAAAAAACTTGGGTTGCAAATATACTTTTCTTGTATTGCTGTTCAGTTGATGTTATCCAGCTAATTTTATTGTTGCCATCCTTGGGGAATGACCTCTATAATAATATAATTAAATTTCAACTTCCACTTTCCATCATTTAGAATTTTTCTTTTTCTACATTATACTATCATGAAAAATCTTTGTTTGTGATTAAGAAAAACTTGTATTGTAAGTATACTTTTCTTTTAGGTTCTCTTCTATATTGAGAAAATACTGTGTAAAGTTCAATGGCGGAGGGTGCATTCTATGGAAAAGGATTGATAACAGATAAAGGGAAGTGAACTTTTGAAAAGAATTGCACACAATATCCATTAATTATACTTTTCAATGAAAGAGGATTATTTAGATAATCAAATACTATCTAAGTCATCAAAATTAGACTACAATTTCATTACATTTATCTTAAACCAAACTTTCGGTTGACTTCACATGTTAGAAATGGTGAAAATTTATTTATTTGCTTCAGCTTTGGATTTCATGTGGATTTATTGAAGAGTTCTCATTTTGAGTTATCTCATAAGATTTTTCCTTGAAATCTTAGTCTTTATGAAGCCATAAAGGATGTATTGATCTCAATTTATCTCTCTAGGTCCACTTCGAAACCTCCATTTGATAAGGGAAGTAGAAAAGGGGGCAAGAAACGTGCTTATGCGGAGGATGATGAGTTGGATCCGATGGACCCTAGCTCCTATTCTGATGCTCCTCGTGGTGGCTGGTATGTGTGTGGTGTGTGCTTTATATATATACATATATGATATGATGGAGATCTACTTATTCTAGGAATAACTTTAAAAGAGTTACTCTATCCTCATTCTTCATTTTCTTACTAACTTATTTTTGACCATTAGATTAAAAGAAAATGAAGGTTGAGGATGAAAAGTAACACTTTTAAAGTTAATAATGGAGTAAATGGATCTCTCCTCTTTATATATATAATTCGAAGAAAAAGAAACTATGTATTAATTGAGTGAATAATACAATCTCTAATCTATCTTTTATAGGGTAAAAGTGAACTGCTAAAAGATAAGAAGATAATATAAAAGATAGACGGTAACATAAAAGAGAAAAGATAAACATAATGATAAAATGAGATATTCATGATATCTTTATGAGATATTCATGATATCCTATTCAATACTCTCCCTCAAGTTGATAAATGAATATCAATCATTCCTAACATGCTATTGAGTTCTTGAAATCTAGCTGCAGGAAGTTCCTTGGTGAAAACATCAATCACTTGGAGTCTCATAGGAACATGTGATGTGACTATAAGTCTACTATCCAACTTCTCCTTAATATTGGATTGGACTATTGGCGATACTAATAGCTGAGTTGTTGTCACAAAATAACTTCATAGGTCCCTCATTTTACTTTGAGGTCATCAAGGATAATCTTCATCCATAATTCTTCACATATATGGTGTGCCATGACTTGAAACTCTGCTTCTGCACTAGATCGAACAACCACATTTTGCTTCTTACTCCTTTATGTTACTAGATATATAGTGTGCCATGGCTTGAAATGTTGCTTTTGCATTAGACCGAACAACCACATTTTGCTTCTTGCTCCTCCATGTTATTTGAAATCTTCATCCATAATCTTTCATATATATCGTGTGCCATGACTCAAAATTCTACTTTTGCACTAGAGCAAGCAACCACATTTTGCTTCTTGTTCCTCCATGTTACTAGATTTCCTCCCAAAAACATGCAGTGTTCGGAAGTGGATCTTTTTTATTTAGAACTAATTCTACATAGTTTGCATCTATATATATCTCCATGTACATTTCAAATATTGAAGGATCCTTTCAACTATCTAAAGGTGCCTCTCCTTAAGATCATGCATAAATTGGTTGATCATACTAACAACGTAAGCAATATCTGGCCTAGTGTGGGATAAGTAGATTAGCTTCCCTACCAATCTATGATATTGCGACTTCTCTATAGACTTCCTTTCCACTCAATCCTATGGTTTTGTTCAATAGACACATCTGAGATCTTGCATCCCAATCTTTAAGAAGATCGAGTACATACTTCTTTTGGGAGATACATATACCTTTTTCGGAATAAGAAACCTCTATCCAAGGAAGTACTTGAGCTTTCCTAACTCCTTCATTTCAAATTGTGTTGCTAGCTTCTCTTCCAAAGTTAGTTTTTCAATCTCATCATCACCTATAATGATCATGTCGTCTATATAGACTAGAAGAGAGGTGAATTTACTATCGGGGGAATGTTTTATAAAAAGAGTAGGATCACCTTGACTCTGCATGTGTCCCAAGGATATCATGATTTGATAAATCTTCCAAACCATGCTCGAGGAGACTATTTGAGTCCATACAATGCCTTCTTGAGTCTACATACCTTGTTCTATTCACATGAGAATGAGAATAGAATTTGGGGGGAATCTCCATGTAGACCTCTTCTAGATCTCCATGAAGGAAGACATTTTTAACATCAAACTGTTGCAAGTTCCAACCAAAATGGGTGGCTAAGGAAAGAATAATTCTTACTATATTCATCTTTGCTACAGGGGCAAATGTCTCCTCATAATCTATTCTAGAAGTCTGTGTACCCATTTGTAACCAATCTCGCTTTGTATTGATCAAGGGTCCCATCAGATTTACACTTTACAATGTATATCCATTTACAACCTATAACCCTTTTGTCTTTGGGTCTGTCAACAATCTCCTAGGTTGAGTTTTTCTCTAACACCATATCTTCGTTTATGGCTTGAACTAAGTTCTCATCTTTTAGAGTTTCCTGGAGGAATGTAGGTGTCTTGATTGCATCAATGATTGCAATAACACTCGAATGCTGTACAGTGACTGGCCCATACAGTGCTGGCCCATACATCAAAGTGAATAAGTTAAAAAAGAATAAGACTTTTATTATTACTAGGAGAAAATGTTGCACAGTGGTACTTTGAAAACTAACAACCATCAAAATGAAAAGACTTGACGGACTCTTGTAAATAAATGTGGAAAAATTTCCTGGAGTATACTAAACGGTAGATGTCCAACCCTGCTCTTTATTGAGTAGAAGGAAAATCCTCTTTATTGGTGTTGTTACCTATCTTTGTGTATTGTAAGTAGTATAACCAATCCTGTTCTTTAGCAATTACAATCGTCCTCCTAATTGAAAGATCCTTAAAAACACAATGAAAATGAAAAAAAGTTACTGTACAATTCCAATATTGTATAAGCCTATGTATAGAAATAGGATTGTTAGCTAGTTTAGGAACATGAAGAATATTATGTATGGATAAAAAGGGATGAAGTTAGATATTGTTAGATCCAATAATAGGAACATGATCTCCGTTAGCAACATTAATGAGTTTCCTTTTGGATGTAAAGTGTGAAGGAAACATGATCGTATGATCTATTGTCCTAGAGTCAAGGATTTAGATGCTTTGTGGAATTGAACTAGAAATATTGAAGGAACTCGTTGAGTTTAGGAGGGCTTGAAGGTGGTCCATCTCCTCCTTACTAAAGACTTGAATATCATTGTCAAGTTGAGAGATAAGAGGATGTTCAACTATATTCTCTAGATTGGAGGTCGTTTGATTCACTCACTTTTGAGTTGGACCTTTATTTCCACTCATTTGTTCATTAATTTTCTCTTTTCCATGAAGCTTGTAGTAGATATCCTTGGTATGTCCTTGTCTTCTGCAGTATGTGTAGTATTTCCCACGATTACCCTTTGTGGAGGATTTTCCTTTGGAGGTTGATCCTTTTGTGAAACCTTTTCCTGTCGCCATAGCATATCCTATTTTAGAGTTTTCTTTATTAAGCATGAATGATTGTTGAGTCTCTTCACCCAGCAAAGTTAGAAATACCTTGGATAAATAGGGAAGTTTCTCCTTGCCTAGAATTTGAAGCTAAATGAAATCATATTCATAATTCAAGCCATGGAGGAACTTAGTGATTCTCCCCTTCTCAACGAGCTTGATGTATGCAATAGAATCAGCTTTGCACATCTTCAATCCTTGGTACACGTCAAACTCGATCATTGAATGTCTTAGTGATATTCTCCCATATGTCATGAACGGAGAAATAGAACATATAATTCCAACTTATTTTTGGAGTCATAGAGTTTCCATAGTCATAGAGTTTCCATAGTCATGTCACAATAAGGGAATCCTCATCATCCCACGCTTCAAACTTTGGATATCTCTAGGTGGGCCACCTACTTCAATACGACTCAACTTATGTCCTTTGAGAGTAGTATAGACGTACTATGCCTACTGTAGATAATTGTATTTATCAAGTCGATAAGAATCCACCAAATTTGGAAGTTTATTAGGTCTCAAGGTGATAACTTTGTCTTTTGCCATTATCTCATATCTAAAGGAAACATGTCAAGAAGCTAACAAGAAACAACAAAAACAATAGGACGGTGCGTCGGGGCAGATCTAGAATGCATTGTATGCGATCTGTCAAAACGGACCCTTGTAAGGGCATAGAAGACTCCAGCGAATCTTTCTATGCGGGCATCGATGTGTGGGTCTCGTCGGAGGGTAGTGGTTCATTGGAGCGAAGCAACAGAAATAGAACTCCCAAGATCAGGAGCTTTAATACCAAATTGGAAGAAAAGAAATTGTATTGATTGAGTGAATAATACAATCTTTAATCTCCCTTTTATAGCATAAAAGTCCACCACTATTGTCATCGCCATTGCTATCATTGTTGCCCCCGTGTTGTCATAGTCATCGCCATTGTCACCGTTGCCCTTACCATTGCCATCCCATCACTATTGTTGCCTCCACCACTGTCGTCGCTCCCACCACCACTGCCATGATGGTGGTGGTGGTGGTGGCAACGGTGGTGGGGACAACGATGGTGATGTGGCTGCAACGGTGAGTGGTGGTGGTCTCATAAGAGGTGTTTATAATTAAGTTTGAATCTTAACGGTCTATTATTTTTAGTCTTGATGTAATGATTATTATTATTTGTTTTCATGTTCTCATGAAAGGAAGTGTTCCGGTGTCACTCTTCATAAATATATATAATCTTTTGAATTGATCAATTTAACCCATTCAAAATCCTTGTCCGACACTGAATTGCTTATGGAGATAAACTTGATTTTCTGATGGAAAAACCTGATTAGTAAATATTAAATATTAATGTACTATTACTTTCAGGGTTGTGGGTCTGAAAGGTGTGCAGCCACGAGCAGCTGACACAACAGCAACAGTATGTACATTGTTTCGTATTTTTTATTTTCAGAAGTTCTTCTGTTCCTATCTTCTCCGTAGTTACTTTTCTTATTGGTCCATTTGATATCTGTATTGTTTTAATGCATTTTTAACCAAAAGAAATTCTTCAACCTGGTATCCATGGATGACTCAATACTCAGGAGAATTTTGTAACTAATTTAAGTTATACATGAAAATGTCCGGTGTGTAAACAATCACAAAGTCAGTGAAATTGGGTTAATGAAAGATTACGGGTAGAATTGGTGGATATTGAGCTTCTATTTGATGCTAAGCTAGTCTCTAGTGTTACTACTATTTAGTGCTACTGGGATAGCAGTGATGCCTGTTGTGCAGAAACAGAGAAACACAGTAAAATGTCTGCCGTAATTATAGCTTTGGTTTCAGTTTCTTGACCTTCCTCAAGGCTGAACATGATTTAAAAATTCTCTTTCTCAATCAATTTCAGGGTCCTCTCTTTCAACAACGACCATATCCATCACCTGGAGCTGTTTTACGAAAGAATGCTGAAATTGCTTCTCAGAAGAAGAAATCAAATTCAAATTTTACTCCCATATCCAAAAGGGGTGATGGAAGTGATGGGCTTGGTGATGCAGACTAGCACCATGTTATGGACAGCTCACCTTTGTCTTGCTCTTTTTGCCAAGTGGATGAAATGTATCTGCTACATTTTACTCTATTATCCATGAGTTAGATAAGGATGCATTTCATTGGCAAAACCATCCGTGCTGCTGTGCAATAATATTTTGTAACTTACTGCAAATACTGAACAATTTGCATCACTTCAAATGCTAAAAACCAAACGACAGGACAGAAGTCATAGTTATACCACACAACTGGAGTGGATATATTTGATGCATTCTGACATGATGAAACTTGCACTCAGCTTGGTAGGCATTCATGAGCAAAAACTGCAGAACCATGTGATGTTAACGATTTGAAAATTCTAGAACCTGAAGATTGGGCAAGAAAAGAAACTCTGAGGCTTCCAGCATTTTCTGTGCCCTTTTATTTTGTTCATCTATAAGATAGTCATGTTATGCCAGAAATATAAATGTTTTTACTATGGTACTCGGGGATTTTATGATGTATGAAGCCTAGATTTTTTTTGCTTTCTAGAAATACCTGCATACCCTATTTCCTTATTGGAATTTGGAGCATTGGGATTAGAGTCTTAGAGATTTCATGTGGTGTTTTACTTATAAAAATAATGTTATACATAATTTTTTAGGGTAATATAGATGGCTGTCTAAATAACAGCGCTTTAATGCGTGGGAACTACAAAATTGACACTTGGATAATTGTAGGGATTTTTGACTGCTAGTTAATTCCCAATTATTCAAACTAATTTACCATCATATCGTCACATATGGAAATGTTTATAATATATTCTTTTAATATTTCTTTATTAGAACATGGAGCATTGGGTTTAGAGTCTAAGATTTCATGTGGTGTTTTATTTTTAAGTAAGGTTTAAATACATTTTAGATCTCTATAAATATAATTTTGTCTAATTTTAATAATTTTAGTTATTATTTTTAATTTTAGTTAGTTTAGTACTGATATAATTATTAAAATTAATAATATTAATTAAGATAGTTAAGATAATAAAGAATATTTTAAATTAAGATAATTATATTATTTCTAGATATGTAATTCTATTAATTAATTTGTATTTATTTTTTAGTAGAATTAATGTATTTATTGTTTTATATAAATAAGATAATTATATATAATGTATTTTTTAATGTATTATGAATAGTAATTTTATTAATTTTAATATTATTTTTATTTTTTAATTTACTAATTTATATTTAACATTTTATTTCTTAAAAAATTATAATTTATTTAAAAATTTATAAGTTAATTTTGATATATTGTTTTTATGTTATTTTTACATTTCACTTTATTCATTTTGATTGATTATAATATATATTGCTTTTAATATATTATATTTTAATTTATTTTTATCTTTAGAGATAAAATTATTGCTTAAGATCTATTTATAAAATAAATTATATTAAAATAAGTCAAAATTTAGAAATTAAAATATAAAAAAACATAAATATAATATATTAAAATTAAATTATATATTTTTAAAAAAATAAAATGTTAGAAATAGATTAATGAATTGAAAAATAAAAATAATATTAAAAAATAAAATCATTTTCATAATATATATAAAAATAAATTATAAAAATAAATTATATGTAATTATCTTATTTATATAAAATAATAAATATATTAATTAATTAATCGAATTAAACACCTATAAATAATTTAGTTGTCATAATTTAAAATATTTTTTTATTATCTTTATTATCTCAATTAATATTATTAATAATAGTTGGTGATAAAGACTAAAAAATAATACTAAGGAAATGTCAAAGGCTTAAAAATAACAAAAAAAAAAAAATTTACAACTAGAACTAGACAAAACCATAATTGCATAGACCTAAAATGTATTTAAACCTAAAACTAATGTTATACATCCTTTTTTTAGAAAAATATAGATGACTCTGTCTAAATAATAGCATTTTAATGAGTATAGGGACGGCAAAATTGACACTTGATAAATGGTAGGAATTTTTGACTTCTTAGAGAGTTAATTCCCAAAATAATTATTCTAACTAATTTACCATCGTATCGTCGTTTGTGTGATGTTTGTTTTTTATATTTATAGATAAGAAACTATTTATAATATATTCTTTTAATATTTCTTTATTGAAATTTAGAGCATTCAGTTTAAAGTCTTAGAGATTTTATGTGGTGTTTTATTTATAAAAAATAATATTGTACATTATTTTTTAAGGAAATATAGATGACTGTGTCTAAATAACAATACTTTAATGAATGTGAGAATTGTGAAATTGATGAATGAATAACCAATTTAGTCTTTGAAATTACAATTATTCATTATATTGGTCTTTAAAATTAATAAAATAGTAAAATAGTCCCTCAAATTGTATATTACAATTTAGTTTAGTCCCTAAAATTGTAATGAGTGATCAAATTGGTTCTTGAAATAAATAAAATATCCAAAAGGTTCTTGAAATTTTAATTAGCTGTCAATTTAACCTTAAAAATGTAATGGTTGATCAAATTGGTTCCTAAAATTAAAAATGATTAATTGTACCTTTTGTCTCATAACTTTTAAATTTTCGCAAATTTTATCCTTAATTTTCTTTTTGCAATATTTGAATCCCTAAACTTAAATAATTTTACGAATTATATATATAAAAATAATTTTCAATGACTAATTTGATTGATTTGAGAAAGAAGTTGAAATTAATCATCTTTAATTTCAATGACAAATTTGGTCAACCATTACAATTTTAAAAATTAAATTGGTAAATAATTATAATTTCAAAGATCATTTTGACATTTTATTTATTGTAAGAACCAATTTGGCTGTCTATTACAATTTAAGGGACTAAATTGTATAGTAATATACAATTTGAGAAATTATTTTGCTATTTTATAAATTTTAGAGACCAATTTGATGAACTATTACAATTTCAAGGATTAAAATGGTGATTCACTTGAAATTGACACTTGTTTAATGATAGGATTTTTGACTACTAAGAAAGTTAATTCCTAAAAATAATTATTCAAACTAATTTACCATCGTATGTCATTTGTGTGATGTTTGTTTTTATATTTATTTGTATACCATGTAAAGATGGTGAAGAACATGATAACTAGTCATGTTATTGCTTGAGTTTGGCTTGTGATTGTGTTTTTGAAGCTAATTGGGAGTTTGATGAAAAATATATGAATATAAATCTTGATTTCTTATTAATAAGTTGTTTCTGATGATCAAAATGAGTTTATAAATGTATATGATATTTTGGACTATTTACAACCTTTAATCTATTGTTTTAGTTGAAAAATGTGAAAATCCCATTTTTGGTGTATGTTGTTTGAACATACGTGTTGAGCGCGGATCATAAATGTTGAAAATATTGAAGCTGTGATAAGTGCCTTGCTTTCACCCCTATTGCATTATAGTTATATGAGCATGTTAATGCTAGTTAAGCAAGATGGTATCACTAAGTACCATGAAGGCTTTGACAATATTATTGTATCATGGGATGATCATTACCAAGAGTGCTGAATGCATATCATAAATTTAAAAACCTCACGAAGATGCATTAAGTTTGTAGTGAAACTCGCTAAGCACCAGGACAAATTTTAAAATAGTAGAACTCTTGCCAAGGCACGCTAAGCACGCTAAATGTGTGTTGAGCACCTACAAATTGAATTAGAAATACTACTCTTTTTAGTAGGCATGCTAAGTGTCCACATGTTCTTGTTAAGCATCGAAATGAAAATCAAAATTTAAAGTTAGCTTGCTGCAACTGACACACCAAGTGCTTATAGATAGAACTAAGCGTGAGCTAAACCTTAAAAGTTAATGAACTACAAACTTATAAGATCATCAATATCAATTCCTCTTAGGTTAAATTAATATTACCTTATCCCAATTAATTCTAAGAAAATGAATAAGTAGGTTAATTACTTTCCAAAACTGTAAAATTTTATTAAGCTTTTAGAAAAAGATTTAATTGAGTAAAATGTAAAATAGTTAAAGTGGAACCCCTAAGGATCAATGTTCATAAAACTTAAGAATATATGTTATCCACCAAGGAAGGAACGAATAATGAGAATAGTGGTGGAATTTTCTTGATAAGACCTTTATGGTTTACCTATAAGGTATAAGAAATATATTTTGTGAATATGTTGTACTCTAGTTGCATTGATCTTTTAATTCGTTGATGATGAGATATATGCTTGAATTAGTCTAATTGGGATAGTGTTATGATTAGGTACATAAGTTGAGATGTGTGTGATACAGTACCACAAGTATACAATACATCGAGTAGTAAAATTATCGTTTATTACCGAAGGACTATGTGTTTGATTTAGTAACAATCATTATTTAATTATAAGTAAATATTAAGAAGATATTTGAATTTTAAGATAAATTGAGAGATAAAGATTCAAATTGGAACAAAGCAAATATTAAAATTTGGGGAAAATCAATTATGAGAAAACTTCTAGAATTGAGGGTTGACATAATGACTTTCTATTGAGCTAATACCTAAATTCTCAATTGGTTCCCTTTGAAAACCTAAGATAATCTTCATTCCCTTTGAGGACCTAAAGATGTATCTAATTGAATTGACATATACTTTTGTGGTAGCTTTGTCAATTGAACCTCTTACACTATTTGTTAAGTTGTTTTATTCTCGAAGGATTGAATCTACTATTGTGATTTAAAGCCTAAGTTACTTCATTGGGAGTCCAATGTCTAGGTTTGACAATGCTGTCGAACCCTATTAAAACCTCTAGATTTTCCTTTTATTTGTAATGTAGGGACTAACCTAGGTCGAATATCTCAAGGACACAATCTTGTAATGTCTAATCTTGTTAAACTGAAACCAAATTGAATGCAAAGGGCGAGGAGGGTTATATGTATAAAACAAATTATACATAATTGCATAATTAAGTGTGTGACAAAATTATGTAGAATAGAAACAAAATTATGAAAAACCAATCCAAGGATCCAATCATGAACTTGTGTTATCACGGTTCTAATAAGGGTACATATTCATATAAACTCAAAATTCATTAGACAATCATCTAACATTTGTTCACACAAATTGAGATCACAATCGTAGTCCCTAATTAGCATGAATTCAAATGCAAGTAATTGGTTGATTTAGGTGATCAATCAATTACCTATCGTTGATTAGATTGTATTAATCAATCCTAAGCTAGCACAATCCAAAATCTCAAGCAAAATCATAATCATGAAAATGGGTCAAGAATTGGAAAGAAGAAATAGGCATAGTAGAATTCACATAAGAAAGATTCAAGAACTTAAACCTAACCACAATCATGGAACCTTGAATTGATAAGAGAGTCTAGCCTTCCATGGAAATCACCACAAAACAATACAACACAAGCACAAAGAAAATTCAAAAGAGAAGAGAGTAGAGAGGAAACTTGTGATCCAAGAAACCTCCAAAAACAAAGTGTGAAAATTATATCTAGTGTCTAACCAAATTCTAACTAAATAAACTAACTAATACATGCTTTGAATGCTAAGTAAGGTGTTTTGGACCATAGGTTTTTGCAGCCCTAAGGTCCACCAACAAAAGTTCCAAATCTAGGCCAAAATATACAAAGGAAGGCCCAACAGAGTGGGTGCAGAGGCCGCAACTTCAATTGGGTTTTTGACACTAAAGGAACTCGAATTAGGTTAAGCCTAAAATATAAAAGTTGTATATATTTTATTATCTTTCTAGAGCCATCAAGATTGTCCAATTTGGATGTTGTTTTCTTTTGGGGAGGGCTTGGCTCACTGATAAGCTATATTTTATACACCTTATAGGGATTTAAGATGGGTGTTTTTGAGATTAATTGGTGCTTAAGGATTGAGTCTTAGCTAAGATTCCCATTATGGACCTAGAATTAGAGAAAGACTAAATCTGTGCTAAAATGAGGGTCTTAAGCTAATAAAAGATTCATTCCATTTTGCAGGTTAGGAACCACTGATCTTGGTCTATCTAGAGAGTCTCAGCCTAGGAGAGTCGTCCCGGTTAGGCCGACTCTTCCCAAGATTGGTCGACTCTGCGGTCCAGCAATCCAATAAGGAGCGACCCATTTGCATTGTCCACGTAGGCAACCCAGCTCAATTGCCATGTCACCCTTGGAGAAGCTTGCAGCGCAAGGAGAAATCGCACAAGGGTAGATTAGGAAATGCAATCTATAATTTTGTTAGGAAGTTGTTAGTAGTGTGTTGTAAGGAATCCCAGCTCGTGTGTATATAGGAGGAGTTGGGCATATTGTAAGTTGTTGTTGAATTTAGACCTAAATTCCATCGCCGCTTACTCCATTTTTCTCACTTACACTCTCTATTCTCACGGTGGTGCACGGTGCTTTCAGTGGTGTTTTTCTCGATTGAGGAAGCGCAGGTCAAGAATTGAGAGGTTGAAGGTTGTCAGAGGGGATCGTTTGGCTTACCATCGCACTCTGGTGGACCTGATCCTCAGTGTCTTGACTAACAGAGGTGAACCATCGCCGTTCAACCATGGCGATCGTCGTGGAAGATGGACTCACCGAATTCACACCCTGTGTTTGTACTTTGTTCTTAATAATATAAGTAGTTTCTGATTCCAATCTCTTGTTTACAAATCCTGCATTATAATCCGCTTGCTGTATGGTGATTGCGTATAGCAAAGTGGACAAATGTTAGACTAGGCCGATCAGAACTAGTTTAACAACTTCAGTAGGTAATGGATTAGAGAACCTAAAATCAGCTTTGAACTTAATCCTTGCGAACTGATAAGGTAGCGACGTATAAAATCCTTGGTATGGCAATGGACGGATGTTTGGCGATTATCATAAGAAAATCTCAGGTTGATAAGGAGCGTAATCTTGAGTGAAAGAACTAGAACCGATTTGATTGTTGAGGCTTAGCATGAATACAGTAGTAGTAGTAGAGGTAGTCTAGTTTAGCTGCATTTACATTTTTACTTAGTTTAAATTCTGTCCTACTTTACCTGCAAACACCCCCTATTTCCTGCATTTCAGTCCAAGACTGAGTCCAGTCTCTGACTCTATCACGTCAGTCTACGCTTAGCCGAGACCGTGTCGGATACGTCTCTACCGAGATCATATCGAACCAGTCTCTACCGAGAGCAACTTGGCACCTAGCCGAGAATGAGTCTACACTCTACACTTGAGAGTTTTTGCACTACTTATTTTTCACACAAAGTCATAATTGAGCGCACTGTGTCCTTGAGAGAATTCAACCTAGGGTTGACAATGCTATAGTTAGCTTTAGTTTATTTGATGCACGTAGAGATGACTAAATACTGAGTTATCACTCGCTTTAGGGTTGTTTTCTTTATTCATTCTTTTCTTTGGGGGATGGCTTGTCTCGCTCTTGTTGTCTTGAATTAGTGTATGTGGTTGTAGAAACTCAATCTAGAACTCAAGTTGGTGCACATCGGCCTAGTTGTAGCTCCCTAGGGATAGGGAGTTCTAATTCAAGAGTAGTGAGTGTGTGGGCTCTTTCACCCAAGGGATGTAAAACCTAAATCCCCTCTCACTGTTTGTCTTGTGCTAGGCTTGGTTTGGAGACTCCTAGTCCCCGCTGATGACCAAAATGAGTCCTAGGGGTGCCTTGAGCATACAAGGCGCAAACTGCAAGTGGAATTTCTTACTAGACTTAGAGTTGATTGAGATGAGACGGCTACAAGTGGATGCTTTCCCCTGAAGATGCTGGGCGGGGTCCATTGAGACTAGGTAGATATGGCTTGCACAAGACAACATCATAATGAGAAGTAAATCCGAAAATAAGCAAATATTAGCAACTAAGCCTAATTAGGTCCAATAACCCAAGACTCAACAAATGTGTCAATATTAAACATAAAAGATGTCAAATATGTCCAACATGAGTTACCATTGAGTACCTCAAAAGTTCTCTATCTTGGTTCACCTTTCAGCCTTTCAGTTCTTCCCTAAGCGTCTAATGTTATGAAAAATAGTGATCAAATGCTTGCTATAAATAATTTTAATAAAGAATTAAAAGGTGAAACAAAAAAAAAATATCAAGATAACTTAATTAATCATCAATAATTGTCAAGGGTTAGGTCCCAATCCTAGAATAGAAAGGATTTTTGACATAAAGGCTGGGTAGAACTCAAAAACAAAATAAAGAAGAATAACATCAAATCGCAATGAATCATTGGAGAATGGGAGACAATATTTGATTTAAAGCTTTCATAAAGTATGAGGTTCAAAGCCTTAGAATATAACTTAAACTATTAGGCTAATAGAACTCTGGGCCTAAACAAAATAAAATGCAAAATTATAAATATTAGTTGTAGGTCACGTTTCATAGGTTGTTAGTGAACCGTGTTATCGACTTCTCTAGAGCCCTAAAACAAGATGGTTCACAAGCTACCAGTGAACCTTGTTGCCTTGTCACCAAAATTTCACTTTTTTGGCTCATTGTTCAAATTCCTCGCATCCAATGCACTAAATGTCATCTTGGAGACTTAAAACAACTACTTCCTATTGAATCTTAGCTCAAGCTCCATGTTCTAAACCTAAAGAATACCTTCTCTTGAAACCAAAATGAGGCCTAAACCGTGACAAGTTCAAAGAAAAGAAAAACTAATGAAAAAAATTAGAAACTAAGTCATATGAAGAATAAAAATGCAAATTACTCTAACTAAAATGTTATGAAAACATGGTACAAGAAGTTCATAAAACTTCATAATATGTTATCATTCAAGCAATGAATAATGAGAATGATGGTAGAGGTTTCTCAATGAGATCTTTATGGGCTACCTACGAGGGTAGAAGAAATATATATTATGAATACATTATACTTAAGTTGCGTTGATCTTTTGATTCATTAATAATAAGACATATGCTTATATGGGTCCAATTGAAACAATGTCACAAGTAAGTATGTAAGTTGAGATGTGTGATTGTACTTCCAACTTAGTACCAAAGGGAAGAATGTGGTGATGATATTGAACCTTGGGGATATGTAGACAAGAAAACTTCACAATAAGGTCAAAGTCATTGCAAACCTTGTGTTATGGTAAGTTACTACTTCCATTGATAAGTTTTCTGCATTCCCCAATGGTTGGTGATATGGATATAAGAGGTCCCTTTTCTATGATGTGAGGCCGTGTTAAGAAGTATGTCAATGTTGATCACTTGAATTATATAAGTCTTTATGGATTAATATGTGTGATTTAAATGATTGAGAATTGCATGAGGTGATTATGTTTGATGTTATAATGAATTTCCTTTTGTGGATTATACATACCTGTCCTTATGAAAACTATATTTGACATGATTTGATCATAATTATATATGAATCTTTTTGTTTTTTTAAGCTTACTTTTACGTTGTTTGCACATATAGTTATGACTGTGATGATCTCAAACGTCATGTTCGTGAGAGCATATGTTGAGGCCACCGAGAGTGTTAAGACCAAAGTTGATGCCCTAGGGGTAAGTGCAAGCAGGACCCTACCGTAATGATTTCAAAGAGATCATCATGGGAGAGATGGTGAAGCTTGGAGGATAGATTATGGCACGTAGAAGGTTTGTGTCACATTTTTCTATGCCTCCGATGAAATAGTAGTCTTCTTGGTGATTATGTACATTTATTTTCTATTTTGGTTATCCATTCAAGAAATATGGAGAGAGTCTAAATTGAAAGTAAAAGGAATTATGTATTGATTGAATTAAATTATACAATTTATAATCTCCCCGTTTATAGGGTAAAGGTGAACTACTTAAAGATAATATAGCTTACAAAAAAGAAAAGATAATAACTGTAGATAAAATGCGATATTCACGATCTCCTAATGAGATATTTAAATATTTGTAACCTCTTAATCTAATGAGATACTTATAATATCTCCAACACTCCCCTTCAAGTTGGTAAATAAATATCAATCATTCCTAACTTGCCATTGAATTCTTGAGATCTAGCTACATGGAGTCCTTTGGTGAAAATATCTGCTACTTGGAGCCTTGTAGGAACATGTGTGATAAGTCATATTTTATACACCCCACAAGGGCGTAATATGGGTATTGTTGAGACCATTTGGTAACTAAGAATCACATCTTAGTTAGGATTCAGATTATGAGCCTAGAACTAGGGAAAATATAAATTTGTGCTAAAACAGGAATCTTAGCTAATAAAAAATTTGATTCTTTTGTAGGCCAATTCTAGGGACGTCTTAGCCCAAAAGAAACTTCTCGGCCCAAAAGGAACCATCCTGGCCAGACTCGTCCCTTCCCAGTCGAGCCCAACTTTAAGGCCCAAGTCACTCTAGCAAGAGCGTGTATCGCACGTAGTCATTTAGGGAAGTGATAGGGCAAATAAGGAATTGTAAATTCTGTTTGGAGTTAGTTATTGAGGCGTGCGTAGCAAGGAGCCTTGCGCGTGTACATATTGGAGCGCAAGAGCTGGTGTAAAGTGGGTTGTTGAATTCATAATTTCAATCGTCTCGCTCACACTTCATTCTCTCGCTCTCATTCCATTCTAATAGGTGGTGCACGGTACTTCAGTAAGTCATCTTGTTGATTGAGGAGGTGTAGGACTGAAGTCTGGGAAGCTGTAGGTTATCAGAGGAGGTCGCTCAGTTTAGCTAATGCACTCTGGTGGACTGAATCCTCAGTGCTCTAGCCATCGCTGGTGAACCATCGTCATTCTGCCATGGCAATCGTCATAAGGCGGAATCATCGAATTCACAATACCTTGTAACAATACTCTGTTTCAGTAATACAATTAGTTTGCGTTTCCTTATTTCTTGATTACAAATCCTAATATTAATCTGCTCTTGCTTGTGTCGCGATTATGCATTTGTAAGGGTGGATAACGCTAGGTTAGGCTGATCGGAATCGATCTAGCAATTTAATTAGGTAATCGATAAGAGAACCTAAAATCAACCATGTGGATACTCCCTACCAACTGATGAGGTAGCGATTGTGTAAATCCTCAGTCGGCAATGGACGAACGTTCGACGATTGTTGTAAGAACTTTAGGTTGATTTGGATTCATAAAATTGAGGAAGAGAACCGTGAACCGATTGTTTGTTGAACTCTGTGTTGGTGCAATATATAACTTAGTTAGCTCACGTTACTTTCATACTTAGTTTACTTTCTTACTTTACGTTCCCGCAATCTAAAGCCTCGTGTTTATTGCTTTCAGTTTGAGTCTGAGTTAGTCCGGCTCTAGTCCGAGTCCAGTGTCCGAGTCTGAGATAGAGTCAGCATCTGAAGTCGGTTATATTTGAGTCCTAGTCGACATTCTACATACGCTTAGTATTTTGCATAACACTTTGATTTCCACATTAAGTCATAATAAAACACACCATGTCCTTGAGAAGAATGACCTGGAGTCATGCTATACTATAGTTATCTCTAGTTATTTGATAAAACCACCACGACAAAAACGCATTATCAAATTGGCGTTCTTAGCTCTAGTCTTTGTGTGCCAAATCTAAGTTTATACCGAATCCCGAGTCTGTAGAATGCTAGGTCTATTTGTTTTTGTATACTGAGTCTATTTTTCCTTTGATTTAGTCTGTTGAGTTCTTATTTGATTATGTTTTCCTTTATTAAGTATGCAAATTATAGCATGCCGAGTCTGTGTTAGAATTTTTGTTTGCATTTGTTCTGCGTTGTGTGAGTTGTTATTTTGTGATTTTCTACTTCTGTTATTCTTTTGTGTAAATTTTTTTCTCTGCATCATTGAATTTATCTTTAATTATGCATAATTGATTTTGTTTTCTGTTTGCATAACTAACAACAATCCTTCCCATAATTAACACTAACTTTCTCTGCATAATTGACTTTAATTTTTTTTGCATCATTGACTTTCATTTGATTACATATTTTGATTTTGTAACTTTTGCATAGTGCATGACTAGAAGTAGTTCTAACATACTGTAGAATTAGATCCTGAGATAGATAGGACTTTATATAGACTAAGAAAGGTTAGGAGTTCTGTAGTCTGTAATAGCGGTAGTTTTAATTCTGTTTCTAATTTTGATAACACTATTTTTGCAATTAATGATTTTGATTTTTCTAAGTACAGTAGCTTTGACATTAACCCTGATTTTAATTTTGGTTTAAGTCAATCTCAAGAGCCGGAACAGATGGAGAATAATGATTGAACGCTCAAGGAGTTGGCCACGCTGGATCTGGTGTATTAGCCTTGGTGCATCCAATATCCGCAATTGGAACTAGCTCAATCTTATGAACTAAAATCCAGTTTAATACACTTGTTGCCCAAATTTCATGGTCTTGCAGGTGAAGACCCCCACAAGTACTTAAAAGAATTTCACATGGTTTGCTCCAAGATGAGGCCGCACGGATACCAGAGGACTACATTAAGATGAAGGCATTTCCGTTTTCCTTGGATGGAGCTGCTAAAGATTGGTTATATCTGCAACCAGTTCTTTTCAACACCCGGGGAGACATGAAACACATGTTTCTAGAAAAGTTCTTCCCAACGTCCAGAATCGCGACCATTAGAAAAGAAATTTGTGTGATCAGGCAACATTTTGGAGAGACCCTGCACGAATATTGAGAGAGATTTAACGTTATGTGCCACATGCCCACATCATCAAATCAGCGAGCAGTTGCTGATTCAGTATTTCTATGAAGGTCTGACGATGATGGACAAAAGCATGATTGATGCTGCAAGTGAAGGAGCATTAATGGATAAGATGCCAGCGACAGTGAGGCACCTGATCTCCAATATGGCAAGCAATACACAATTTGGGATTAGAGGAGTTGCCCCATCGCAGATGGTGAATGAAATCAGTGCAGTTGACAATTTGAGACTTGAAAATCAACTGATTGAGTTGACGTCACTGGTAAGGCAGCTGCTGTGGGGCAACATCAACCAGTTATAGTAGCTAGAGTTTATGGCATTTGTACTTCTGTGGAGCACCCCACTGACATGTGCCCCACATTACAAGAAACCGAATCAGACCATCTTGAGAGTGTTGGATCAATAGTTGGATATCAGTATGGAAAATAGCCGTATCAGAGTCGGCCACATGATAGTCAACAATTTGGAAAGTAGTAGTACCAACCGAATCCGAGTCAAGGGCAATACCTAGCTCCAAAATTCAGACCCAGCTAGAGCATGCCTCAGAGTCAAAGTAGCTATCAACTGAATCTGAGATACCAACCACCACCATTCCAATAGCAACAGCAATAGAGAGTGCCACCACAAGGCAACTCATAATCACTGGAGGACCTGATGAAGCAATTGGCTACAAGCAACCTAGAGTTTCAACATAGTATAAATTCCAACAACATGCAATTTCAGCATCATTTGAATGCCATGATCCAAGATCTCAAAATGTTGGTGGGCCAGCTAGCCATCACGGTGAGCCAGCTACAGTTGGTTGGGTTCGGAAATCTTCCCTCACAAATAATTCCAAATCCGGGGGAATACGAGAGTGTCGTCTCATTGAGAAGTGGTAGAGAGCTACCACAACAAGCCGCACCGTAGCAAAAGCTGAAACCAGCCGATGCCGAGCATGAGCCGGAAGCCGACTCACTAGTGCCCAAGCAGGTTGGACCTGTCCCACTGCCATTCCGCGGACTCTCTTGGCAAGGAAAACCAAAACTAATGAGGACCTACTGAAGATGTTCCGGAAGTGTGGAGATCAATAGTCCACTCCTACATGCCATAAAGCAGATCCCTAAGTACGTAAAATTCCTGAAGGAGTTGTACGTACACAAGAGGAAAAAGATGAAAGGAGGGGTGGAATTGGAAGGAATTGTGTCAGCATGAACCAGAAATGAAGCCACTGCTGGGTCAACATTAGTCTTGCCAAAGAAGTGCCGAGACCTCGAAATTTTCTCTGTCCCATGCATCATTGGTGAATGTACCTTTGTTGATGCCATGTTGGACCTAGGAGCCTCAATAAATGCCATGCCAACTTCAATCTACAAATCCTTGAATTTTGGTGATCTGGAGCCTATTGGGATGACAATACAACTAGCCAATAGAAGTATTGTGCAACCCTTGGGTGTCCTCGAAGATGTACTAGTCCAAGTCAATGAGCTAATTTTCCCTGCTGACTTCTATGTGCTGGATATGAAAGACGAGACATTAGGGAAGGGATCTACCTTGATCATGGGGTGATCATTCTTAATGACTGCTAGAACAAAGATTGATGTGCATGCTAAAATGCTCTCGATGGAATTCAGTGACAACTTGGTGTAGTTCAACATATTTGAAGCTATAAAGCACCTCGCCGAGGACCATTCACTCTTTGGTTTTGATATAATCGACGAGCTAGTTGAAGAATATCTGCAATTAGAAGTCGATAGTGCTAAATTTCTAGATTTTGTTGAAGACATCAATGTAATCGACTGCCTGGGATCCATATCAGATGAGTCTGACTATGAGGAATTATTGGGAGTACAAAATGAAGATCTTCTCGACTCTAGAGATGATGATATTATTGATCTTGCTCACTTGGATCTTAATTTTGAACTCGTTGATTTAATAGGCCAAGTGTGCAAGTATAATGAAGAACCAGAGTGCTCAAGGCGTGTAAAAGTCCAAGTTGCTGAGACCGAAAGGAGCTTCCAAGCACAAGTGGCAACAATTATAACCATCGAGTCTGATTCAGTCAACCAGGGCCAAGACTCGACATGGGTTGAATGCAACTCGAGCAATAAGACTAATGTCGAGTTCGGTTTGAGCTTATTGCCAAGAGCCGAATCTAACTTGGACAGCAAAGACCAAAAGCTGATATCATCCAAATCCAACTCCAGCATGGAACTAAAGGCTGAGTCCAACTCTGGCAATTATTCGGGAGCCAAGTCCGATTCGAGCAATCTGAGCCAGAATCAACAGAAGGCCGAGACCGACTCAGTACAACAAGTGCCGAATCCAAACCGAGTCGGCCAACTAAATTCGAAAGTAGTTTTTCACGACTCTCCACTACATTCACCACCCATAGAGCTGAAGCCAGTACCGGGTCATTTAAAGTACGCATATCTGGACCATGACCAACAATTCCTTGTTATAATTACCAATAACCTCCATTGGGAGCAGGAGGAGAAATTGCTACAAGTCTTGAGGCAGCATAAGAAGGCAATAGGGTGGTGACTATCGGACCTCCTAGGAATCAATCTCTCAATTTGTATGCCTAAGATTTTAATGGAGGAAGAAGCCCGTCCAATAAGGCAACAATAAAGAAGACTGAATCCGACCATCCTTGATGTGGTAAAGAAGGAAGTAACAAAACTACTTGCTTCTGGAATCATCTACCCCATCTCGAATAACCAATGGGTCAGTTGAGTACAAGTCCCAAAGAAGTCTGGGATGACCATAATGAAGAATCAACATGATGAGCTAGTATCAATGCGAATTCAGAATAGTTGGCAAGTTTGTATTGACTACAGAAAATTAAACTAGGTAACTCGCAAGGACCATTTTCCCTTGCCTTTTATTGACCAAATCTTGGAAAAACTAGTAGGAAAATCCCATTACTGTTTCCTGGATGGATTCTCCGGATACATGCAAATCCATATTGCACCTAAAGATTATTACAAGACTACCTTCACTTGCCCATTTAGTACCTTTGCGTACACACACATGCCATTTTGCCTGTGCAATGCGCCAAGTACATTCCAAATCTGCATGACCAGTATCTTCTCGGACTTGCTACAGGTTGCTACAGGACTGCATAGAAGTCTTTATGGACGACTTCATGGTGTACGCCACATCATTTGATGCATGCTTGGAAAATCTATCCCAAGTGTTGATTAGAAGCATGGATAGCAATCTTGTGCTCAATTTTGAAAAATGTCATTTCATGGTGACTGAGGGAATTGTGCTAGGACATCTTGTTTCCAGCAGAGGCATTGAGGTCGATAAATCCAAGATCGACATTATCACTTCTCTACCTAATCCCACTTCTGTGCAGGAGGTTTGCTCATTTTTGGGACATGCAGGGTTTTATAGAAGATTTATAAAGAATTTCAACAAGATTGCCTTGCCTTTGTCCAAACTGCTACCGAAGGATGTGGACTTCAAGTTTGACTAGCCCTGTATCGAAGCTTTTTAGGAGCTGAAGACCCAACTTACATCCACACCAATTCTCCAAGTGCCCAACTGGGAGTATCCATTCAAGTTAATGTGTGACGCATCCAACTCAGCACTTGGTGCCGTCTTAGGCCAACGAGTCGGAGTTGGCAAGCAGTCGCATATGATTGCATATGCATCTCGAACTATGGATTCAGCCTAATTGAATTATACAACTACCTAGAAGGAGCTGTTGACAATTGTTTTTGCCTTGGACAAATTTCGTTCATACCTGCTGGACTCCAAAATTATCATCTTCTCTGACCATGCAAAATTGTGGTTCTTGTTGAAGAAACCGGATGCGAAGCCAAGATTGATTCGGTGGATGCTTCTTCTCCAAGAATTTGACATAAAGATCAAAGATAAGACAAGTGCTAAGAACTCAGTAGCAGACCATCTGAGCCGAATCGAGAGGGAGGGCGACCCAATGCCAATCCAAGATGAATTCCCTGACGAGCAACTATTGCAGCTAAACAAGATTACACCATGGTTTGCAGACATTTGCAATTTTATCGTCGCATCTAAGTTTCCACCATAAGCATTTAGACTATACAAAGAGAAACTTGAAAGTGATGCTAAATATTATATATGGGATGATCCATACCTTTGGAGACTTTGCAATGATCAAGTCATTTGCAGGTGCATTCCAAACTCCGAGATCAAGTTGGTCCTCCATTTTTGCCATTCAACATCTAGAAGTGGCCACTATGGATCAACTCGAACAGCCCAGAAAGTGCCTGATTGCGGGTTCTATTGGCCCACCATTTCCAAAGATTCCTATCAATTCATCTCCACCTATGAACAATGTTAGAGAGCAGGGATGAACATAAGCAGAAGGCATGAAATGCCCCAACAATCAATTCTGTTTTGTGAAATTTTGATGTTTGGGGTATTGACTTTATGGGGCCATTCCCAGTCTCCAATGGATACTTTTACATTCTACTGGCCATCGATTATGTATCGGGATGGGTAGAGGTTGAAGCCACCAAGACCAATGATGCCAAAGTTATGGTGGATTTCCTAAAATCCAATATCTTCTACTGGTTTGGTGTGTCGAAAGCTCTTATAAGTGACCAAGGGAGTCACTTCTGCAATAGAGCCATGTCCTTTCTACTTGAAAAGTATAGGGTGGTCCACCAAATTGCTATAGCATACCACCCCCAAACAAACGACCAAGTTGAAGTATTCAATAGGGAAATCAAGAAAATCTTGCAAAAGATGGCCAATCCCAGCCTGAAAGACTAGAGTCGATTCCTTGAGGATGCTCTATGGGCACATAGAACTACATACCGGACTTCGTTAGGGATGTCTCCCTACCAGATCGTCTTCGGTAAAGCCTATCACCTACAAGTTGAAATAGAACATCAAGCTTACTAGGCAGTCAAGCAATGCAATCTGGCCTACGACCAAGCCAGCAAGGAAAGGAAGCTCCAGTTGCAAGAACTGGAGGAACTCCGCTTGGAAGCGTACAAGAACTCCTGGATCTGCAAGTAGAAGGTCAAACAATTCCATGATAAACAGATCCTGAGGAAGGAGTTTCGAGTCGGTCATAAAGTGCTTCTGTTCAATTCATGCTTAAAGCTCATTGCAGGTAAGCTCTATTCTAGATGGGATGGACCATTTGTTATCACTAATGTTTTTCCCTATAATGTTGTGACCAACTAGGCTATGTGTTGATGTATCCTTCTCCATTTTATTGTATTTATGTTAATGGGTACTATTTGTCTTTATTTTCACTTCTCCTTTTGAGTTACTTTGATGTTTCCTTTATTTGTAAATGTCATAAGGAACACATGTTTACATTTGATTAGGGATGTAAGTGAATTTTGATCGACCTATGAACTCGATCAACCTAACCCAACAACATTTCAATGGGTTAGGTTAAGTTTATTCTCTCTTACCCAATTCTAATTGGGTTGTGTATCAAGCTAGTGGGTTCTATACTCAATCAACCCAACTCAACATGATCATCTTGTAATAATAGTAATAAAATTATAATTATTGATTGATTGTATTGATTTTGGACAATTGGACTTGTATTTTGATTTATGCATGTATTGGAGTTTTTAATAACATAACTAATTTCTTATTACACTTAAGTTAAATTGGTATATTTTTAAGTAATTTTAAACTTCTTGCACAGTATACATTGTCATTTTGTTTGCGATATGATTATATGTAATTATTGTTTAGTTAGTTTTTGTATATTTAAATGCCTTTATTTATTTTTTAAATGAGTTGAATCAATCAGGTGCCTTATTTTTCTAATTTTTTTTCTCTTTTTTATTTATTTTGATTTTTTTCAAATTTTTAGAATATATTATTTTATCCAATTGACTGAACTACCCAACCAACTATGCTTCACTAGTTAAGTCTTAAATTAAGCTAAACCCAACCTAACTCGTGCCACTTACATCCTTACATATGTTATACCTATGATGCATGTATTTTAGTATTTATTTCATTATACATGACCATTATTATGAATTTTATTCTTTGATAAAAAAACATGAAAAATTTATACATATTTTTATAATTAAATTAATTCAAGAATTTTCCTTTAATAAAAATTTTGCTACGTGTGTCATTAGTTTTTAGTTGTCTTAGTGACAACAACATATCATTACATTGTTAAGGTAATGTTTGTTTCAAAAACATATTGGCTAGAAGATGGCAAAAAAAAGTGGAAGGCAATTTTGCTAAGGAAAACATCAAGTTCTGAGACTACACTAATCAAGTGAGAGGGGCTAATACACAACAGAGGTACTTGACCTGTGTTTTTGTGATTTTGCATGTGTCTTAATAGTGTGGACAAAGGCTTTATAAGTGAATGTAGGCCAATTATAGGTCTTGACCATTTACGGGTATTTTATTAGTGGCAACGGTCAAAGATCCTAATGACCAATATTGTTTCTTTATTGGAGTTATGGAAAGTAAAAACAAAGATTCTTGAATGTGGTTTATCCAAACTCTATTGGATGATATTGGTGATGAAAAGAAGTGGGTATTCATTTTTTATTAGCAAAAGGTGTGCCCTATCAACTTTTTTGTTTAACTAAAACCCATTAATTGTTTCTAATTGTTGACTTGTAATTTTGTAGGTTTAGTTTTAGCCTTGCAAGATTAGTTCAAAGTTTTTGAATAGAATATATGTGAAACATATTTATGCTAACATGAAGAAGTATTACGAGAGTGGTATTGTACTAAGAGATAGGTGTTAGCAACCTCAAAGCAACATATCATGTAACTCAGGAAAATAAATGAAATAGTTTTTAAAAGGTTCCTAAGGATGTGATGCATATATGGGAGACCACATTCAAGAACTTCAAGGAGGTGTGAATGAAAAGGCTAACCCTAAGGTCCCATGGCTAGGGGAAGGCTCAAGAAAATCCAAGAGGAAGTGCAACATGAGTTGGCAACACTTAAGGGCCAAGAGAAGGCCCAAGAAGGCCAAGTTTTGTATCACTTATCTAGCTGCCATGTGGGCAACGTATAGGGCTTGAAAGACCTTAGTTTTCCTATATGTTCATTGTATTTTCAGTACCTTTCATGTAGCATAGCATAGCCTTGGGCCAAAGCCCATTTCAGATGCCATTTCCTTCCAAATCCTAGCTATAGGATATTTTGTCGCTAGTTCGGTTACTAGCCCATTTCCTTGCTAGTTTCAATAGCTAGGTCGAAAGACTTTTGGCTTGTTTTTTGGGCCTTTTTGGCTTGGGCTTTTAGGTACTTATCTTAATTAGGATTAGGAGACCTTAATAGGAACTTAATCTAGGGTATATAAGCTCTTCTTGAATGCAATTGAGTTGTGCTTTGCACTCTTTTGAAAGCTTCTTCTCCACTCTTGTCTTGATCAAAGCTTTCAATCTTCACCTAGTGGCTGGATTCAAGTAGGAATTGAAGCATCTCAATGAATTCCAAGTGGTTTTCGGTGAACCACTAAGAGGTAAGTAAATCCACCATTTCTAGGTTCAAACCTTGTTGTTTTGCTTTCTTCTTGTTAGGTTTTGTTCACCTAACACTCTTCTTCATCTCTACGGTTCAGATTTCTATTATTCCATGTCTAGCTTGTGTTTTCAATTTTTAGGATTCTTACACAAAGAATTTTTGGATTTTTTATTCTACAAGTCAGATGATGCATTCTAGTTGAATTTGTGTGTTTTATGCTTGCCTATGCTTTTCGCCCTTGCATTAGGCTTCGAGATTCAATTGGTTTGTGTCTTTTGCTTGAAATTAATATATTGTTATGTATTTGTGAGAATATCACCATGTGTTTGATGATTTGTGTTGAGAAATTGTGTTGAAGTTGCCAAACAAATTGTGGATCAAAAGTTTGTGTAAAAAGAGTTCAAGAGAAAAAGAAAAAAGAGGATTCAAGTGGCTGAAAAGTGCAGTAAAAACAGAGCATAGCCACATAAAAACAAAATAAAAAGAACAAAAGAAAGAGTTATTTGAAGGTCCAAAGGCAACACAAGTTACAACTAAATTCTAGGAAACTAGTGTACTAGTTTTTGTGCATTAATTGTGGTACATTGTAATGCCATGAATGTTTATGTTTGCAATTAATTTCCCCTGCATTTTAATGTTTGTTTAGTAATCTTTGAGTCTCCTTACACGCCTCTATGAATTCCATTTGTGTTTAGCTTTCCTTCTTTAGCTTTTCTTGCTTGTCAATTTATTTGGCTTCCATAGTTTGTCTTAGAGTTTTCATTCCTTTGAATTCTTAAGAGCTTGTTGAGATATGCTTGGCTTTCACTTGTAGTTGAATTGTTTGACTTAAGAGATTGGTTTCTTATTCAAGCTTAGAGTAAGAGTTGAGTGGTAAAAAGCTAGAGAGAACCTTAGAGTAAAAGCCACTAAAGTGTGACAGAGAATGGGTGAGAATTTTTCTAAGGAATTAGCTTTCAGTTGTGCAGTTTATTAAAGAGGATTATGAGGTTTTGGGGAGTGAAAACCTTGGAAAAAAATGGGAGAGACAAGCCAAGAGTGGGGAAACATTTCCCCAAAGCCTAGGTACATTATGGAAGCAAAGAAGGAGTTAAGGGAAAAGTTTGATCTAGTAGGAAAAGGGCTAGATTAATTAAGAAAAAAGGTTGATACAGTTCAAAAAGACACACAAAGTGTCAATGCTAAAGTAGAAGCTCTAAGTAAGGGAAAAGAGGAGAGGCTTAAGGTGGCTTCTATGCATGCAAGTGAAGGGAGCTTTGAAGAGGGCAATTGTAGTGAGGTGAGTAGGAGTTCACAGTCCTCCTTGGGAGAGAGGTGTGAGAGGCAAGTGAGGGTGGAGAGAAATAGAAGGGAGGAAATGAGAGAAAGGCATGATAGGATAGAAGAGCCAAGGAAGGAGGAATTAGACATAAGCAAGTGCAAAATCCCTCCATTCTTAGGAAATTTCAAATGCATGGTGTATGTTGATTGGGGGCTCAAGGTTGAGCAAATTTTGGGATACTTTAACCTCCATGGACGAATGGTCGTAAGGCTTGTCACCCTTGAATTTGGTGACTATGCCTTAGTGTGGTGGACTTAAATGTTAGAGGACATAAGGTGGGGCATTAAAGACCCTTGTAAGGATTGGGTAGCTTTGAAGAGAATGATGAGAGATAGGTTTATCCCACCCTCTTACACTTGGGACTTACACAACAAACATCAAAGGATATACCAAGGATCTAGGAGTGTGGAAGAGTACCATAAAGAAATGGAAATGGACTTGATGAGGGCCCAAATTAGGGAACGTGAGGCAGCCACAATGGCTCGGTTTCTCCATGGTTTGAATAAGGAAATGCAAGATGTTGTGGAGTTACAACACTATGGCACTCTAGGAGGGTTGTTCCATTGAGCCATTATGGTAGAGATGCAAATTAGGAGGAGAAGTGCATCTACGAAGGCTTATGAGGGGCCTAATGGATGAAAAGGGGAAAGAGAAGGTGAGAAGGGAGAAAAGCCTTAAGAAGGGGTGTGAACCTTCTCAAGGCCGAAAGGAGGTAGTCATCACCCTTACACCTAATGCTCCTAGGACAAGCTCTATTAAGTGTTTTAAGCGCTTAGGCAAGGGCTACATAGCCTCACAATGTCCTAATCAGAGAGCCATGATTTTGAAGCCATGATAATGGGGAGGTTGAAAGTGAGAGTTCTCATGGAGAGCACTCTTCCTTTAGTGAAGTCGAGAGCTTTAGTGATGATTCTCACTATGAGGGAGAGTTGCTATTGGTGAGGAGATTGATGAATAGCCATGTAGGAGATGAGGCCGAAACACAAAGAAAAAACATTTTTCATCTAGGTGTTTTGTCTTGGGTAACTTGTGTTCCATGATCATAGATGGTGGAATTTGTGTGAATGTGGCTACTGAGAGGCTTGTAGAGAAGTTAGTCTTACCCATGTTTGCTCACCCAAGATCTTATAAAAGACCCACTTAGAAATTCACTTAAGTAGTGCATGTCTTTGAATTTCATTTTTGGTTGGCATTTCATTATTTTGAGTAGGAACTTAATTTTTTCTCAATTTAGAGGGGTAAAGGTGTAAGATTATCTATGTTGCATGTCTTTTCAATCTCAACTTGAGAAAGGGTTAATTGTTTCATAGACGCGGTATAATTTTGTATGTATGTATGTATATATATATATATATGTAAGGATCAGATTACTTCAAGAGTCATTTTAAAATAGTTATTCTTCATTCTTATCCGTTATTTTGTTTTAATCTAGTGGGTCAAAAATAAGTTAGTTGTTAAAATCATTAGATTAAAAGAAAACCAAAGATGAGGATGGACAATAGATCTTTTAAGGTTGCTCTTGGAGTAAGTTTAAAATATTTACTCTCCATTCTTATCTTTCACTTTCTTTTTATTTAATGGACAAATATGGATTACTCATTAGAACCATTAGATTAATAGAAAATAAATAGTGAGGATGAAGAATAAATCTTAAAATTACTCTTGGAGAGTAACTTGATCCCTCCTCTCTCTCTTATATATATGTGTATGTGTATGTGTATTGACATCAAGTGGCAAAATTAGTCAAGTTACATATTTAATAACATTTTATAGAATGAAAATTTAACTAATCAACCATTGAATTTGATGTTCTTATTAATTAGATCAAATATACAAAATTTCATACAATTCTAAAATTATTTGGTAATTCATCACATTACTTTATTTTGCATATATTTTAAATACCATATTTTACGTTAAAATAAAGTAATGTATGAACTACAAAATGATTTTGGAATTGTATGAAAGTTGTATAGTTTATCTAATTAATAAGAACATCAAATTCAATAGTTGGACAAATTAAATTTGCATTCTATAAGAAGTTATTGAAGAGGTATTTTAACTAACTTTGACATCTAATATTAATAGATCGTGACCTTATATATATATATATATATATAGACACATACACAAACACACTAGCATTTTAGCGTGTGCATTACACGAGTTATATTTAATATGTAAATTTTATTATTAAAATAAATTATTATAAAAAGGCATGCATTAGGGTCAAGATCCATTGACACTAGGTGTGAAAGTTAGTCAAATTACACCTTCAATAACTTTTTATAGGATGGAAATTTAATCGATCCAACTATTAGATTATGCGATATTATCTTCATGATCCTGTATATCAAATTTCACATATTTTAGACTTTTTTTTAAGTATGTCATCTAACAATGAATTTTACATATATTTTAAATATCATATTATATGTTAAAATAAAGTGATGTGATGAACTATCAACTAATTTTGGAATTGTATGAAATTTTGTATACTTGATCTAATTAATAAGGACGTTAAATTTAATGGTTGGATCGATTAAATTTGCATTCTATAAAAAGTGATTGAAAATGTATTTTGACTAACTTTGACACTTTGTCAATGGATCTTGACCCTATAATGCAAATTTAATCGATCCAATCATTAAATTATGTGATATTATCTTCATGATCATGTATATCAAATTTTGCTTAATTTAGACTTTTCTAGATACATTATCTAACAATGAATTTTACATATATTTTAAATATCATATTATTTGTTAAAATAAAGTGATGTGATGAACTATCAAAGAATTTGGGAATTGTGTGAAATTTTGTATACTTCATCTAATTAATAAGAATGTTAAATTCAACGGTTGGATCGATTAAATTTACATTCTATAAAAAGTTATTAAAGGTTATAATTTGAATAACTTTAACACCTAATACTAATGGATCATTTCTCTCTATGTATATGTAGCAGAGAGATTCACTTACTCATAGAGTTCATCTTCACCCTTCATTTTCTTGCAATCTAACGGATAAGTTGTGTAACCCGTTAAAGTCGTTAGATTGTAAGAAAATGAATGATGAGAATGAGAAGTAACTCTCTTAGAGTTACTTTTAGAGTAAGTAGATCTCTTCTTTTTATATATATATATATAATTTTGATCCAAAAATTATAATTTTATCTTCTCATCTCTCTCAATATAACCTTCCTCTTACCTTATATATCCTTATGTATTAGGTGATAAATGAAAGCACATCTCACAATAAGACCTTCCTCTTACCTTATATGTCCCCGTGTATTGAGTGATAGATGAGAACACGAGAAAGTGAATATCAATCATATAATTTAATTGAATGATTTAAATTAAAATTAATTAAAATATTATTAGTCATTTATATATAAATATATGATTAATATTAACTCTTTACGCCTCACACCCTCATTTTTATACAAGTCTGTAAAGTGAAAATACTTTATTACTATAACAAATAAAAATAATAAATATATCATATATAATTGTTTTATAAGTAGTGATGTAGCTACTCATTTTAATATTAATTATTCATATAAATTTAAGAAAAAATACTATAAAATATGCATGGGTTATCTACAATGTGGGCACATGGTAAGTGCATTTCATATTATATTGAATGATGCTCAATAATAACTAATTTAAAACAGTAATAACAGTAAATGAATGCTTTGAATCAATATATTATATATCCTATTTATGTGAGTGTCAGTGTTATCCACTTCTCGAACGGTGCAACCTGAACCAAATCTGGTTGTATATACTGCTTACGCCTAACCCTAATATGACAAATTTCATCGGCCATTCATACCTTTATTCAAAGCTCATATCTTCAACTAGTAATTTAATTTAGCAAATGTTTAGTACATTCCTAAATTAAAAATTTGTAATTAAATCCTTAATCATTTATAATATCAAAATTTGATCTTAAAATTTGTCAAACTACCACAAATTATTACTTTTCTGTTGATTTCAAGCTGTCATCAATTGATTTCAAAAACTCGATTATAAAAACTGTAGATCACACATCTACTAATGTATATATTTTTTAGTTTAGGAACCGACCAAAATTTCCCAAAAAAATTCAAAGAGCTGATTATGTATTAAACCTACTTTTGATCCATTAGGTTGAGTGCCAATTGTTAGACATACTTTTGATATTTAGAATTGATTAATTACACTTATCCTTTATATTTCTTCTTTAGGTCGGGTTGCTTAAGCGTAATTTTGAAATAAATTTTCTGCAATCAATAATAATGATACAAGGGAAACTGCTTTAATTCTTGTGATTCTGGAGGCAACATCATGTCAACGTTCATTAACATTAAAAAATAAAAAAATAATAAAAGAAATAAACTATTTTCAACACTTCTTGGAAGCACTTGGTCATGAGAGAAAATAATAGGAGAGAAGTTCACATGGCAACATAGATAATTGCGATCACTGGATGAACATTTCTTGTCTATCTTGGCCAACATCTTTAGCTGGCTTAGCGAAGCATACAGAATGAATTATAAGCCATGAGAACCAAAAGGGAAATTGTTACGATTTTTTCTTCCTTTGATTTTCTTTTTCCATCTAGCGTTACAGAACAGCAGTGATGCATGTTATCAAGGCCTGCCACTTGTAGACTTTGACCTGAAAACGCATACACTGTCTGGATTTTTTTTCCCCCTTTTTTAAAGGGTACATTTGAACTTGGATATTTTTAATCACTATTTACACTCTTAATCACAATTTGTATCCACTCAGATGTGAAGCTAGCCTTTGCGTAGGTCACCTTTATAGCACTCTGGTTTGTCTAGCCGAATGATACACTTTAGAACTTGATTATACAAGTAATGCAAGTACTAAAAACATTGAACATGTCCTTTTAACAGTCCCTACACAACCTGCAGAAGCTGCAAACACAATGTTAGTCCAAAGGAATCATTATTTCATGCTCATACAATGTTTGCAATGATTCGACTTGATCAAACCATAGTCAAACAGATAATAATTAAATATAAATTTATTATGTAATGAAAGATATTAATAATATATTCTTTTAAACACATTATTTGTTGAGTTTAATAATTAAAACAATTTTATACTATCAACCAATTAAAAACTATTATTAATATTACTTTTAAGATAATTATTGTAAAAGTTAAAAAATTATATTATACATTGTAATTTGTGATTGGATAATAATGGAAAATTATTTTACATTTTATGTACATAACTTATTTTTTCTTATTTATTATTGGTTGAAATTTATTAATTTTTTTTAGTTTCTCTTATTTAATAAATCTTTCCTAATTTTATTATTTTTAGTTAATTATAAAATGTGTTAAAAAAATATATTAGAAAATGTATTCCTAGCCCCTTCTATGCAATATATTAAATTACAGATTTGTTTTCCCTAAAGCGAGGTTGCAAGTATAGTTAATACCCAGATACAATATGAAACCCTAAAGTTTCAAAAGCTCAGGCAATTGCGAAGGGAATAATCAACCATAAGAAGAACAAATGAGTTAGAGGTTATACAGCAATGTTAATAACACTTTTTCCACTCATTGTTAGATGAATTTCATGTGTCTCACTAAAAAAAACCTTAGTCTACGCCCTTTTTAGTGGGACCCTCGTAAAATTCACTCAAGAATGTATCAAAAATATCATGTTAGCATTTCTCAAGAACAATTTGATTGGAGAAACAAAAAAGAGGGAAAGCAAAGTAGTGGACTCTTTACACTGTATGACCCTAGCATGAAAGTGTGCTTAAATGCATAACAGTGAAAGAACTTTTCAGGACATATGTGGATTGTGGAGGTGTTAGTTTGAACCCGTACACAATGTGAAGTTTCCTCCTTTCCTACTTCCCTTCCAAATCTCAACTTCATCAAGCTAACCATTTCTAATTCCTTTACAAACTATGAGTAAACTGTGAAGTCAACAAATTTAACACCAGGATAGATGATAAATGATATTAAAACATGCTCATGCAAAAAAAATTAAAAATTGTAAAACAAGTTGTGTCTAATTTAGAGTTAATATGTTAGCTCAGGCAAATAATTATCATTAACAATACTCACATGAAGATGGTGATGGCCCATGAAAATGTGTGTTGGGACGTTCAGCGGATGGTTCATTCTTAGGAGGAGGCTCAGCATGCGCAAAAGCTACGTTTGGTAAAGGACTCGATGCAGGAACTGAAGAATGAAAGGCATGTGCTGGGGCTGAGGCAACAGGATAGTGTGGAGCATTAGTAGGAGCAACTTCAGGTGTTAGATGAACATGTTTTTCAGTTTTCTGGGTAGATCTCTTTCTATGCCCAGATCGAAAATTAGGAGGCTGAGCATAAGAACTTCTCCCTGGGGCAGGTGACGCAGTCATAGGTGTAGGTGCAGGTGCAGGTGAAGTTTCAGGAAATACATGAGCATTGTAGTGGTGACTATGGTGCCGATGATGGTGGTGGTGGTGATGGTGATGGTGGTGGTGGTGGGGATGAGGGAGAGGGGCAGGGGAAGGTGACCAAGCAGAGCCACTACCACCACTGCCATGAAGGGAGTGTTGCAAGATGGATGAAAGCCGAACCTGCTTAACCCTACCAAATTGAGTGTTATTCAACCCAAGATTCCATGAACGATGTCCCATTATGGTTTGTGCCAGTTGCTTTAGCCTCTCCTTTGATGGTGTGATCCCAACTGCAAGTAGGACAGAGGATTGAACAACAGTAGGAGCAGCTACTGTAGAACCTTCAGAATTTGATAAGATGACATACAAGTTCTGCATACCAACAAGGAAACCCAATCAGTATCAGCTGGGTGAGACCAGTATGTTGTTGGAAATCTTCCAAGTGTTAAGAACATGTATATTATGTAGGGATAGGATACTTTTCTCATCATGAAATAAAGATTATACAAGGCAAGAAAGCTAGCTTATTTTTCATGCTATATATTATTCTTTCTGCTTACAGTCTAACATCAAACATGATTTACTTGTAACTGAGAGATCCTACAACAGAATCCACATAGAGCAATTAAACAACAACATTGCGTATTGACAGATTTGACATAACATCAGAAACTGAAGTTGAACTTTTATTTTGTTTGTTCGCAACAAGGATTTGTCCCAAGTTCGTTAGAAATTAATTCCTTTAAAAACACAGAGATCACCGAAATGGGTTTTGCCTCTCCTCACAAAGTCTTTTCCATTGACATAATAAGAAATTGAACTCCCGACAACATGCTTAATGAACTAAGCTATTTACCAACCATGTTGGACCTGGTTGGTAACTGAAGATGAACTTTACTACTTTAGAATAAAAGATACATAAAATAATTACAATCAAGAGCCATACAACAAAAAAGGTAAGAAGAGAAATAAAACTGACAAACCTCATAAGGTGCCAAATGTAGTCCAGACTTGAGCTGACTTGTCAGCTCATCAAAATTTGATTGTATTTCATAAATGGAGAAATTCAAAGTAAAGTTGAATAATGTTTGCACTGTTTGCAGAGGAAACACACTCTGCTGTGGAATGATAGTGATCCCTCCCTTAAATTTCAGCACCTCAAAATAGGAGGGTACACCGAACAAGGATGTAGTGAGCTGGAGATATGATTGACGTATAACCAAGTATTTAAATGATGCTCTTATCAAACTAATGGCAGCTGCAGACATTTCTGAATATGTAGCATATGGATCAACTGAAAACACCACTTTTGTCTTGTTCGACCGTGGTAAGGGATCTAGAGACAAGATGATCACCTGGTTTTAAAATATAAGAATGACATCAATATCAAATAATATTAATAAATTTCATAAAAGGAAACTAGTGAGGGAGGTACTTTGGTAGAGGGAACCCCTATCTCTTCAAAAATATCATCAGAAAGCTGCAAGATGTTGTCTTCTAGCAAAGAAACTGGCTTCTGCACATAAAAGCTTCCAACAATATCATGATCTGAAAAAGTAAAACAATGTCATTAAGTAATCAATGCTTATATCAGTAATTACATTGCATCCTGTATCATATAAATCATATAACATATGGTAACATATGAGAGTTAGAAGCTTACAAATATATAATTACAAGGTCATTTTCATATGCCACAAAATTGAAGATAACATTCAATGGTTTATCATAAAATGTTGCATCACATACACATTTTGAATAGGCAACGCATACCTCTCGGTCAAAATGCATTCTCAGAAATTGGATGTTATCTCTAAAAACTTAAGATTGTACTGAGTATCATATTCAGCAGCATGTCAAAAGGCACAGGAAAATAATGCACCATAGGAACAATACCAAACCGGTAACTTGTCAATTATAAAGGTGAAAACTATTATAATTGGATTTTGATAGCAAAATAAAAACTGAATACCATGTATGGCAGCAGAATCTTGAATTTATCTTAACTTACAAAATGTAAACACTATATTAATTTGATCAAAGGATAATTTAATACCATTATCAATTATCAATAATAGGTGAGATAGTCAAGAACTAATATGTTAGAGTTCATCTTAAATCTTGCTATTAAGGAAAGTTTCCCAACAGGCATTTAAATTGCACCCAATAATAATATTGTGTTGGTCCAAATGGTCCTGAGTTTGGATCTCTTAAAAAAGTCTTGAATTTGAGTGAGTCTTGTGTGAAAAAAATGTAATTGGGAGGAAAAATCCCACTAAATGTAACTAGCTAGGTTCCCCCATTGAAAATTAATAATAGACAAAGGTAGCCTATAACATGATAACCCAAAAACAAAAGTACAAAACTTAGATTAGTACTCCTTTATTAAGCGTTGACATTTAATAATAGGGAGATTACAATACTCCAATTCTAATTGGAGAACAATATCAACAACACTTAAAGCAACTGCATCTAAGCTATGTAAGACTTTTCAACCTAATATAATAAATAGTTATTGAAACAAAAGGAAAGTAGGAAAGTAGCATAAGAATTGTAAGGATAGCTTAAAACAAAACAAGAGGAGACCTTTCTAGCTGAGTGCTAATAATGGCATATAGCTTAAACTAAAAGAATTTTATATCCATGGCTTTAAACCTCATAATCAAAATTTAAACTCTCTGGTCGGAGCCACTTATAATGATTACAATAGAGACATTTACAGTATTATATCCAGAACAAAAAAAAAAAAAAATCACATTTCTCAAATCAAATGGTACATGTGGCGACACATTTCCTGCGGCTGACTTATTCCTTTAAGCTTTATATATTCCACCAAATCAGATTACATTTTCCCATTTATATATTCTTTTCATATCTATCAATGGAAAACTAATTTTTTTCCAATACACTTATCATCGAGCCATTATTACTGGTAATGATTTTATTTAAATAGAATTCTAATATTTAGTTTGTCATTAATTCCCGTACACATGAAGAAAAAACACAGAAAAAGACAGTTAATTTCTTATTTCATGCCTATAATATGACTGAGCAAATTATTTCCTTTAAATATTCCAACAATTAAACTCAATATCAACAAGAAAATAAATTTATTGTAGCAGAGATGAGAATATTGCGTTGGATACATGAACATTCCAAGCAAAAGCATGAGGCAAGAAGATATATTTTTAAAGGAAATATATTTGGAACTAGAACTACATATATTCCAACGCTAAGTGCCCCAATTTGAACCAGGCAACAAAATTATCATTTTCCTCTTGTTAATTTTATTTTCTCTGTCCATGCATCTTCCGTTACTTTTTTCTCTGCTCAAGTATTTAACCACTCACGATGTGTTTTTTTATTTTAGTTTTTAAAAACTTTTATAAAATAATTTTCACAAACTAATTTTTAGATAGAGGGAGTAAGGGAAGATGGGATAATGCAAAGAAGAAAATATCTTAAAGATGTTCCTCATTCTTTTAATTTAGAAATTGAAGACGTACTACTTTTGAAAATATTTTCTAAAATCTACTTTTATCAAACTTTTGCTCTTTTGTTTTTAAAAACAGAAAACAATTTTCAAGAATAGAAAACAAGCTCTCCTCTTATAACTTTACCTGTTAAGGATGGAAGTTTTGTAAGTGATAAGTTGAATTACAAAACCTCCATTCATTTTTGCCCTAACTCGTAAAGTTTGATGCAAATCAAGGGGAAATATATGTTCAGTGCTCATTATGCAGTAATTAAGTCCAAAAGTGAATAGTAACTAGAAAAGATGATATCTAAACTTATCTTACATCTATTAGCTAAATTGAATTTTTTTCAATAGGATATGGATAAGATGGTATTATAACTTATTTTAGTTCAGTTGGTCAATGTGAATTTTTTTCAATACATCTCGCACCGAATATTATTAGGTTTTATACTTGAAGAATATGATAAATGATTCATTAATGAATCTATGTTCTAAATAGATATTAGTCTAATTCAACTCCAAAAATTAGTTCAAGTTATAAGAGTTGTCCCATTTATAAACTGATAGGACTGTATCTCTAATCAATACCAAACTTTTTGTTCAAGCAAAACCAGCTACAAAATTCTTCTAGATCTAATTTCCCAGTCGAAATTTGTCACTGCAATATTCCCTACTCAACCACAATAATTCACAACAATAATTCACAACGACGCATATGATTGTGTCAGATCCTAAAACTGGGAAACTATTGTATTCACGTGCACAATCAATATAATTTCTAAATGTGTATCATTAAAATTAAAATTGTGATTAGTTCTAAATGTTTCCTAAATATCAAATGCATTTCCTTAGGTATGTCTGAAATGCCATGTCCACAACATCAAATGCTTCAAACACGAGGAAATTGATAATAATTTCCTAAATATCTTGATAATAATTTCCTAAATATCAAAACACGTTGCCCCCCTCCCCAACAAATATCTAAACATTTTTATCGGTCAGTTAAAAAAAACGAAAATTAAAAACCGCTACGGACCGTTCTATTTTACCGACACACCGAAATATTAATTCCTCGCTAACAAATTTTACAACAAACCTAAAAATTAAAATTTAAGTACTTATAAGTTAAAAACCACTCTACATTTCCCCTCACATAGTTTTTTTATTTTAGATAAAGTTAAAAAAAAACACTAATTATAGAAACAGATCCACCAATTACTTCCATGGTCATTTTTTCTTAAAAAAAAGTTTCCCTACAATAAAACTAAATAACTACTAAGTAAAGAAAGATAACCGCGAGAGATTGGACTCTACAGCAGCACCGAAAATTCGTTCTAAAAGAATAACAAGTTAACAACCCACCTTTGTACTTTGAATTTAAATGCAGATCCTTGGGATCTGCAAAGTGAACAAATGGGGGTAACCAGAAGAGTGCGGAGAGGAATACTGCGACTGAGAAAAGCAAGATAATAAGGCATCTGAGACCGACGGAAAAGGCGCATCCCTCCGCCGCCGCATTCCGCCGCGGATCCTCGGCGGCGACGGGAAGTTGGTGTTGTTCTTCACCGGGCTTGCCCATTGCCGGCGAAGTGGGTCAGGGCCCATCGTCCGTTTGGGTTGGGTTTGGTGTACCCATTTCACAGCGAGAGAAGGTGAAGGAAAATGAGTTTGAGTAAGCGAATAATGTTCTTTTTTTATTTGAATAATAATAATAATAATAATAATAATAATAATAATAATAAGATAAGTGTTGGTGGGAAAAATTAATAGTTTTGTGTAGGGTTTGAAGTTTCAAGGAAGGAAGGAAGAAACAGAAGAAAAGGGAAGGAAGGAAGAGTGAGAAGTTATTTGAGTTGTAAAAGTGACAGGACTTTTTCCGGAGTGGTGGTGGTAGTTTATTTATTTTTTTAATAATAATAATAATACGTTTTCATAATTTGAAAGACTAGTTGGACGCCGAATATTGTCAATAAATTGCGTGCTACTCGATCATTAAATTTAGGGTGCTATAACGAGTGATAATGTTTTAATATGAGAGGAATTTTCTTGAGGTATTGTTTTTAATATATTTTTTTATTAAATTTAATTAAAATACACTTATATTGTTTATTGTGATAGATATTCAGTCAGATTAAATATCTATATTAGGCAAGATTATTTTTTAGAAAAAATATATAACATAGTATTTTTTATGATTAATTAAATTATTTAAGATAATTATAAGAAGAGTTAAATTAAATTTTATATAAAAATAATTATTTATGCTTGTACCATTATTCAAGTTAGAAAATTTATTTATATTGTTTGATGTGCATATATAAATAAAAGTATACACTAATAAAATAAATAATTAAGCAGAGATATATCATGAATATGTATAATAGCACTTCAACCAAAGTTAATTATTTGTTGACTTATTATTTTTAGTAAATCATATACTTTGTAGTTAATTATCTTATCACTTATGAAAGAAAATTTAAAAGTAAAATAACTCATTTGTGACAAAATGTCACTAACAATGTCATTATCATAATTGCAAAAGGTTTATTTTCATTTTGGTTTAAAATCTTTGCTTAATCAAACATTTATTAAACCTATGATTTAAAGTCTCATCCTAATCCATCTATAAATAGCAAACTCTAACCAAAGAATGAGAGTTGTTTCTCCTTTTTCTTATTGTTGATTTTTGTTCACATTGGAGCACTCTTCCATTGTTGAATCTTTATCACTTTCTTGAAGCTTTTCTTGCAAGAATAACACTTCAACTAAGAAAATTTTACCCCTTTGTATTTTTAAGTTTAGACATTATTGTATATCACTTAGGGTTGATATTGAACATGATAGAATAACTAATAGTTGCTTGAGTTTTGATATGTAGTTCTATATTTTAAGTTGGATAACAAATGTGAAAATGTTCGAATTTTTTATTCTTTGTTTATGTTATTTTTATTTATTAAAATGAGTTCATACACATATATATTGATGATATAGACTGTTTGGAACTTTTAAAATGTTGTTTGTATAGAAAAATGTGAGAAATTATATTTTTCATATGAATTGTCCAAATATGTGTACTAAGCACAAGGATTGACACAAACATAAAATGGAAAAAGTGTTGAAGACATGCTAAGTGTCATGATTCTACATTGAGCATTAATAATAAATTTGGAAGAATGTTGAAAGCACACTAAGTATCATGCATTTGTGCTAAGTACGAAATATAGATTCACAAATTTGATGAATGTTCGCTAAGCATGACAAAAATCACACTAAGTGTTCTAAAAACTTAGACAACATAATTGATAAATGTGATTATTGTCACTAAGCATTACGCATATGCAATGAGCGAGAATCTTGAACTTAAAAAGAACCTTATAAAGGTACTCTACGCAAAGAAACACTTGTTAAGTGTCACTATGGTAGGCACATTGAATGAAGGCACATTCTCGTTAAGCCCCAAGATGAAAGCAAAACCTTATTAACTCCCTATAAGTGACTCACTAAATAAAAGAAAATAGGATATGTACTATAATTTTTTATACTGTTATTCAATCATAAATCATCATATGTGGTAAGTTGTTGGCTTTAATAATAATAATTGACACTATAAAAACTTTTAGTGCATACAAATCTATAAATATCTAATTTATCTAAAATTTAATGTGTATGATCATTAAAATAATACCAAAATATCTATGATAATTGAAATAATATTTAATGAATTATTAAATTGAATGACCCCAACAATTGGAAATCAAGTTACCCCTTAAGTAACTTTACTAGTATTTAACTTGTACAATGTAATGTTGTGTTTCCTTGTGTGATTAATTAAGTGATTGAAAATAATTACAAGATATAATTTAATTTAATTTTAGTAGAAATCTTAATAAATAACATTTGCATTTTTCGAGAAAAGTCTCAAATGGGACCAGAATGGTTTAAGCATGCTTATTAAGACAATATTCTTCCTTGAATGAATGAAGACCCAGTTTAGAAATATCAAAAATCAATAGCATAGTGTCATCGACATGTTTTCCAATGTCGTTAGCACATACTACAAGGTAAATTATTGGTTGACTTTCTATTTTTGGGAAAATTTGATTATACCATTTATAGTTAATTACCTATCATTTATGTTATAAATTTCAAAAGTGAAACTTACCATTTTGGAAAAAATACAATGAGCCCATTATTTACCTCATATTGAAACATTCACTTTTTCATAGTTACCTTAATCCTCTGGGCAATCCAACCTTCCCCGACCCTTGGAAAATTGGTTGCCTCAAGCCCTCTTAAAAGTCTAACCCCAACTGAAATTTAGAGCTCTTCACCCCTTGTCGAGTCTGAGAAATTCGTCCCTGTCTTTACCACCTCTATTGTTGCAAGCTTAAGCCCTTTCACTAAAGTTTTCGTACTCCATCTTCATTCTAGGTAAGCAAAGCTTGCCTCTTTGTGTTATAGTAACTAAGTAATGTTGTTTGATATTTAAGAACTAAATTTAATAATGATATATCCATCTATATTGTTATATGTTTGGAATTTTTTGAAAATAAGGAAGTAAGCATGATAAGCCATGAATATGTGATTAGTTGTTGGAATGATATTTCTGGTGAATGGTGTATGTTTGTATTGTTATATGATGATGTCATGGGTTGTTTTTGAAGTGTTTTTGTGTGATTTTAAATGTTTTCATGGTGAAATCGTGCTAAGACTTGAAATTGTTACTTTCTCTCTATAACATCCTAGTTTTTCTAATTATGTATTATTGCATGTAAATATTATATTTTATTATTATTAAATATTAGTGTTTTGAATGATTTATACACGTCATTGATCTAAATAAAGATTAATTTGAAAAATTATGTGTCGAATTTTAAAATGGGGTTTTATTTAATTAAATATGAAAAAATAGTTTTTGGCCTATTTTGGTGCATTGGCTCATTAGAAAGAAACTAACGTGACCCTTACATGTTAGAGTCATCTACTGCTAGGTTAGTTTCTTTAAACCCTTTTCTTAGTAAATAGAGAGAGAAAGATAGGAGCCTATAAAGGAAGCACCAAAGGATCATCAAGATGAATCTTGAAGTAATTTTTGTTGCAGTTTACATATCAAGTAAGAGGGGTAGTGAGTTTTATTTCACTATTTGGGTAGATGAGTCATCCTTAGGACCTTGGTTTGTATGTTTTTGTGGTCTCTAAAGGGGGATTAACCCTTGGATTAGTGTTCTTACTAGAAATTCCTCCTTAAGGTTGTCGTAGCCAACCTCTATGCTATTTGGGCTGACCTCCATGCTCTCTTGGCTGACCTTTGAGTTCTCTTCTCGGTTCTCCAAGTTTTCCACCTTATGGGGGGTGGGGCACTTGTAGAAGCACTTCGATGCTCAAGTCAACTATCTTTCTTAGGGATTCTTTTTGGGTGAATTTGAACATACCTGGTACTTGGAGTGTTGGACCCTTTTTATAGCATCTTCGTGGGCTTGGGCATGTTACCCTTATTAGCCAATTTTCCAACGTGTGATCCCCACCTTGTAACGATCAGTTATTAAGATCCCAAGAGTCACGACATGCATCTTGGCACGTTCCCCATTGGCGATGGGGCTGAGCTCTTAGCTTGGCTGCTTGAGGAAACCCGGGCATAGGCATCTTAGCTTACTTGAGATGCACTCCTTGTTGGTCGGGTCAGGCTCACAGCTTGGTTTTTTGTAGTATATCCGAGGTGTATCCGAGTATAGATGTCCCATGAGTTTTGAGTTCAAGCTTATGAACGAGGAGACTTAGTCTTGTGTGCATTTTGATCTGGGGACTGGGGTGGGCCCACATTGGTAGTTGTGCACATGAATGCACCATTTTTTACAGGCAGGCACGTCAGTGAAGCAATGCTTGGTTTCACGTGCCATTTAATGCACACAATCGTTGTCGAGGAGTGGCACTTGGGTTTATGTGCGGGGGTTGTTGGCTTGCTTCGATCTCACCTGCTGATCTCGTTGCTAGTTCCTGTATAAATGGTGCGTAATAGAAGAGGGCTCATTGCCAACTTTCCTCATACTTTTCTCTCGCGCCTTGCTCGTCCTCACTTTCAGCCTTCTTGTCAATGTCCACCATCCTTATTCCTGATCTTCTTGTCTTCAAGTACACATCCTCCACTTGCTTGTATTCTTCTCACGATGAGCTCCAACAACTTATCTACTAGGGGCAACCGGATGGTAGAGGCCGAGGTGCGCCTCATTGGGGCATCGTCACCAGACTTGATTCCGAGTACGAGTTTCGGGCCTGTCAATGATAACTCGTCGGAGGCCATTATTTTTAGTGATGTCTCTGGTCGGCACATTGGTGTTGGCACTGCCAAGACTCTCCTTCCCGTGGACGAAGGCCTAGCGGTAGTCACATTGGATACTTTAGAGGAGCCAACGATTGTGGTGTCGTTGTGGTGTCCTCCATAAAGGAGGACATTCCCTCCAGTGAGCTTGCGGGGGTATGAATGGCTGAATGGAGAAGTTGAAGCCTATCCTTCCTAATTCACCACATCAAGCACGATGGTGAAGTTCATGAAAGAGGTGTCTCTAACCCTGCTTGGGTGCCTCAATCTATTCTTGGTGGAACCTTGTGCGATAGGGAAAGGGTTTTTATGAAGGCTTGAGCAAGGGAGCCCGAGTACATATACATGAATGAGATCCTCTTTTGGGACTTGGGTGTTGCGCTTCCTGATAAATCATATTTTATACACCTCACAAGGACTTAAGATGTGTATTATTGAGACTATTTGGCAACTAAGAATTACATCTTAGAAAATATTCAAATTATTGGCCTAGAAATAGGGAAAATATAAATCTGTTCTAACTTAGGGATTTTAACTAATAAAAGATTGAATTCTTTTTGAACGTCAATTCCAGGAATGTCTTGGCCCAATAGAAGCATCTTGACCCAGAAGGACTTGTCCCAGCTAGACCGCCCCTTCCCAATCAAGTCTAGCTTCAAGGCCCAAACCACTCTAGAGGAATGTGTGCACGTAATCACTAGGGAGGTGATAGGAAAAATCAGGAATTGTAATTCTGTTAGGTGTTAGTTAGGTAAGGCGTGTGTAGCAAGAAACCTTGCTTGTGTGTATAAAGGAGCACAAGAGCTTGTGTAAATAGTTGTTGAATTCAGAAAACCAAGCGTATCACACACACCTCATACTCTTGCTCTCATTCGATTCCCTCGGAGGTGTACAGTGCTTTAGTAAGGCGTCTCGTCGATTGGGGAGGTGCAGGTTTAGAGTCTAGGAAGCTAGAGGTTATTAGAAGAGATCGCTCAGTATAGCTTATGCACTATGAGTCCTTGATGAGTCATATTTTATACACCTTATAGGGACCTAAAATGAGTGTTTTAGAGATCAATTGGTGCTTAAGAATTAAGTCTTAGCTAGGATTCATATTATGGACCTAGAAATGGAAAAAGTATAAATATGTGCTAATTTACAGGTCTTAGCTAATAAAAGATTCATCCCTTTTTGCAGGATAATTCTAAATGATCTCGGCCCATCAAGAAGAGTCTCGGCCCAGGTGAGTCGTCCCGGCCAGACTAACTCACCACAAGATTGGCCGACTTTGCAGGTTCAGTAGCCACTTGGAGCAGCCCAATCAACAATCCAACCTGGGCGACCAGCTCAACTCCAAAGTCAGCTCAACTGCCATGTCATGCTAGAGAAGCTTGCAACGTAAGTTACACAAGGATAGAATATGAAAGACAATATGTAATTCCGTTAGGATTCATTAGCTAGCATGTTTAGCAAGGTCCAACTCATGTATATATAGGAAGAGCTGGGCACGTTTAAGGGTTGTTGAATTTAGATTTAATTCCATTCACTTACGTTCCATTCTCTCGTGCACACTCTCCATTTTCACGGTGTTGCACGATTCTTCATTGGTGTTTCTCTCGATTGAGGAAGCACAGGTCAAGGACTGAGAGGCCGAAGGTTATCAGAGGGGACTACTTGGCTTGCCATCGCACTTTGGTGGACTTGATCCTCAGCATCTTGGCTAACAGAGGTGAACCATCGCTGTTTGACCATGGTGATCGTTGTGGAAGACAGATTCATCGAATTCACACCCTGTGTTTGTATTTTGTCCTCAATAATATGAGTAGATTCTGATTCTTATCTCATGTTTGCGATTCCCACATTTGCGATTCCCACATTTTAATTCACTTGCTGTATCGCAATTGCATATAGTAACGTGAACAAATGTTGAATTAGGCCGATCGGAACCGGTTTGATGACTTCAGTAGGTAATCGATTAGAGAAACTAAAATTAACTTTGAACTTAATCTCTACCAACTGATGAGGTAGCGATTGTGTAAATCCTCGGAATGGTAATGGACGAATGTTTGACGATCGTCATAAGGAAATCTAAGGTTGATACAGAAAGTAATCTTGAGTGAACGAATTAGAGTCGACTTGATTGTTGAGACTTAGCATGAACACAGTAGTAGCAGTAAAAGTAGTTTAGCTTAGTTGCATTTACATTTGCAGTTTAATTATTGTTTTGCTTAATCTGCACACCAAACCCCTTGTTTCCTGCATTTTAGTCTGAAACCGAGTTAGTCCGACTCTGTTGCGTTTGTTAGCTCTTAGCCAAGATTGTGTCGGATAAGACTCTATCGAGTCCATATCGGACCAGTCTCGGTCGAGAACAACTCGGCACCTAGCCGAGAGTGAGTTTGCATTCTACTTTTGAAGTTCTGCATTACTTAGTTTTCACACAAAGTCACAATCGAACGCACTGTGTCTTTGAGAGAATTCGACCTAGGGTTGACTATGCTATAGTTAGCTTTAGTTTATTTGATGAGCGTTGAGACGACTAAAAAGCAACTTATGAAATTGGCGCCGTTGCCAGGGACACAAGTTCCTTTTTGTCTTTGTGTGCCAAACCTGAGTTAAGCTGAATCCCGAGTTTGTAGATTGTTGTGTCAATCTATGTGTCTGTTTTGATTTGGATCCTGTAATAATACAACATGCTGAGTATGTGTTAATTTTTTATGCGTGAGTTTCACTACTAAAAAAAACAAAATACTAACCATTTTTGCAACATTGCATTCATTTTTACTACATATTTGATTTTGTATTCTGATAGTTATTAGTTTTCTGCTGTATACTGGTACTAACTTGTATAACTAACATTGATAGTTTCGCGTAAGTAAAATGCATTTCTTTGCATGATTTTATATAATGCATGACTAGGAGTAGTTCTGACCCTTTGTATGATTTAGACCCTGAAATAGAGATAACTTTACGTAGGTTAAGAAAAGCTAGGAATATAGTAGTAAGAGTTCTAATTCTGTTTCTAGTTTTGACAATAGCAGTAGTCTTGTTACTAACACTTCTGATTTTGTTGAATTTAGTAGCACTAACAACTTTTCAGAGTCGGAACAGATGGAGAACAACGATAGAACCTTGAAGGATCTGGCTACACCAAATGTGGCGTACCAACCTTGGTGCATCCAATATCTGCAACTGGAACCAGCTCAAACATATAAATTGAAATCTGGTCTTATACATTTGTTGCCTAAATTTCACGATCTTGCAAGAGAAGATCCCTACAAGCACTTAAAGGAATTCCATGTGGTCTGTTCCACAATGAGGTCGTAGGGGATACTAGAGGATTATATCAAAATGAACGCGTTCCCATTCTCCCTGGATGGAGCAGCAAAAGATTGGTTGTATCTACAACTAGTTCTCTTCAACACTTGGGGAGATATGAAGCACATGTTCTTGGAGAAGTTCTTTCCGACATCCAGAACCGCGACCATCAGGAAGGAAATATGTGGGATAAGGCAACATTTTGGAGAAACTCTGCATGAATACTGGGAAAGATTCAACAAGCTTTGTGCCACATGTCCACATGATCAGATCAGCGAGCAATTACTGATCCGGTATTTCTGTGAAGGCCTGACGATGATGGACTGAAGCATGATTGATGCTGCGAGTGGAGGAGCATTGATGGATAAAACGCTAGTAGTAGCAAGGCATCTGATCTCCAATATGGCAAGCAATACACAACAATTTGGGATTAGAGGAGCCAGTCAATCCCGAATGGTGAATGAAATCGGTGCAGTAGACAACCTGAGATTGGAAAACCAGCTGACCTGTTGGACAACACCAATCAAGCATAGTAGCTAGAGTGTGTGGCATATGTACTTCCATGGAGCACCCTACTGATATGTGTGTCACATTGCAAGAAATCGAGTCGGACCATCCAGAGAGTATTGGAGCAATAGATGGATATCAGTATGGAAAGCAGCTGTATCAGAGTTGGCCATATGATAGTCAACAATTTGGGAAGCAACCATTTCGGCCAGGGCCAAGTCAAGGGCCATATGCAACTTAATGATTCGGACCTAGCCCGAATGCACCTGAAGGACCAACAGGTTATCGACAATCGACTCCACAGTATCTGGCACCACTGTTCCAACAACAACAACAACAATAGAGAATGCCAACTCAAGGAAATTCACCATCTCTAGAGGACCTGATGAAGCAATTAGCGACTAGCAACCTGGAGTTCTAGTAAACCATGAGCTCTAGTAATATGCAATTTCAGCAAAATATGAATGCCACCATCCAAGACCTCAAGATGTGAATAGGACAGTTAGCCAATATGGTGAGCCATTTACAGTCGGCCGAATCCAACAACCTACCCTCACAAATAATCCCAAATCCGAGAGGGAATGCGAGTGTAGTTACTCTAAGAAGTGGAAAAGCATTGCCACAACCAGCATCGCAGCAGTTGCCGAGATTGGCTGATGCCGACTTTGAGTCGGATGCCGACTCACAGGTACCTCAGCAAGATAAAACTGTCCCATTGTCGTTTCCAACTTGAATCATCTCAGCAAGGAAGCTTGAATCTAATGAAGAGCTATTGAGGATGTTTCGAAAGGTGGAAATCAACATTCCACTCCTTGATGTGATAAAGCAAATTCCCAAGTATGCAAAGTTCCTCAAGGAATTGTGTGTAGACAAGAGGAAAAAGATGAAAGGAATTGTGGATATAGGAGGTATAGTATCAGCGTTGACCAGAAATGAAGATTTCACTATAGGAGCACAACAAGCACTACCAAAGAAATACCGAGATCCTGAAATTTTCTCTGTCCCATGCACCATTGGCGATTGTACCTTTGTCGATGCCATGCTGGACCTAGGAGCTTTAATTAATGTCATGCCAACTTCAATGTACAAATCCTTGAATTTTGGTAACCTGGAATCACTAGGATGACAATACAGCTAGAAAATAGAAGTGTTGTTCAACCCTTGGGTGTTCTCGAAGATGTACTCGTCCAGGTTAATGACCTAATTTTCCCAATCGAATTCTATGTGTTGGATATGGAGGAAGAAACATTGGGGAAGGGATCCACCTTAATCTTGGGGCGACTATTCCTTATGACTACCAAAACAAAGATTGATGTGCATGCCAGGATGCTCTTGATGGAATTTGGTGATACCTTGGTGCAATTTAATATTTTCGAAGCCATGAACCACCCCACTGAAGACCATTCACTCTTTGGCATAGATTTGATTGATGAACTAGTTGAGGAGTGTCTTCAACTAGACAACAGCAGTGAAGATATTTCAAATTTGGCTGAAGACACTGAGTCAATTGGTTGCTTAGGGTCGCTCACAGAAGAAGCCGACTATGATGAAGTTTGGGAAGTACACAATCTTTCTGACTCCAAGGATGATAATATTGATCTTGTCGACTTGCGTCATAAAGCCAAGTGGATCAAATTATTAGACCAAGTGTGCTAATATATGAACCCGGAGTGTGTAAATGAGGCAGAAGTTCAAGTTACCGAGACCAAAAAGCTATTTCCAGCACAAGTGGCAACAATGTTCACAGCCGAGTACGAGGCAGCCAAAGAAGGCCGAGACCAGGAGAGGACCGAAGTCATCTCAGCCAAAAAGACAAGTGTCAAGGCCGACCCACATGTACATGTGCAAGCCGAGACCATCTCGGCCAAAGGATACCAGAAGCAAGCAAGATCCAAGTCTATCTTGGACAATCAAGGCAAAAATCGCGTTCCATCCGGAGTCGACTTCAGTGCAAGACAAAGAGTCGAGTCCGACTCCAATCCGACAAGAGCCGATTCTATCAAGGCCAAAAAAAGTCGGCCATAACAGCCAAAGGTTGAGATCATGTCAGCACAACTGGTGTTGAGTTCAACTCACATCGGCCAGTTGGATCCGAAGGAATCTAATGACAATTCTCCATCTCCGCCATTACCCATGGAATTGAAGTCATTGCCAAGTCATTTGAAATATGCCTATTTGGATGCTGAACAACCATTTCCAGTCATCATTGCTAGTAATCTCCACTAGGAGCAGGAAGATAAATTGTTGGGAGTCCTAAGGAAACATAAGAAGGAAATTGGGTGGAATTTATCTGACCTTCCAGGGATAAACCCCTCCATCTGCATGCATAGAATTTTAATGGAGGAGGAAGGCAATAATAGCGAAGAATGAATCTGACCATCCTAGACGTGGTTAAGAAAGAGGTGACAAAACTGCTTGCTGTAGGGATCATCTACCCCATCTCGGATAGCCAGTGGGTGAGCCTAGTGCAAGTAGTACCTAAAAAGTCTGGGATAATTGTCACATAAAACCAGCACGATGAGTTGGTACCTATGCAAATTCAAAACAACTGGCGAGTCTGCATAGACTATAGAAGATTGAAATAGGCAACTTGCAAGGATCACTTTCCTTTGTCTTTCATTGATCAAGCCCTGGAAAAATTAGCAGGGAAATCCCATTACTGATTTTTGGATGGTTTCTCTTGATACATGCAAATCCACATTGCCCTTGAAGATCAACACAAGACCACCTTCACCTGCCCATTTGGCACCTTTGCATACACTCAAATACCATTTGGCTTGTGCAATGCACCGAGTACATTTCAACATTGCATGACAAGCATCTTCTTGGACCTGCTATAGAATTGCATGGAGGTGTTTATGGATGACTTCATGGTATATGCTGATTCATTTGACGCATGTCTGTAAAACCTATCCAAGGTGTTAACGAGATGCATTGACACAAACTTGGTTCTTAACTTTGAAAAATGCCACTTCATGGTGACCGAGGGAATTGTGTTGGGACATTTGGTGTCCAATAGAGGCATCGAGGTTGATAAATCAAAGATTGACATCATTACCTCTCTTCCAAGCCCCACTTCTGTGTGGGAAGTTCGCTCATTCTTAGGACATGCAGGATTCTACAGAAGATTTATCAAGAATTTTAACAAGATTGCCCTACCACTATCTCGAACAATGGACCCGACCAAGTTAAACTACACAACAATTGAGAAGGAGCTACTGGTAATTGTATTTGTCCTGGACAAATTTTGTTCATATTTACTAGGCTCCAAAATAGTTGTGTTCTCAAACTATGCTACATTGAGATTCTTGCTAAAGAAGCCAGATGCAAAGCCGAGGCTAATTTGGTGGATGCTTCTCCTCCAAGAATTCAACATATATATTAGAGATAAGAAAGGTGTTGAGAATTTAGTAGCAGACCATTTGAGCAAGATTGAGAGGGAGGATAACCCGATGCCTATCAGAGATGAATTCCTAGATGAGCAACTGTTGCACATCACCACGCCTATACCATGGTTTGTAGACATCTGCAACTTTGTGGCAGCATCTCAGTTTCCATCAGAGGCATCACGACTATACAAGGAAAGACTGCAAAATGATGCCAAATACTATATATGGGATGATCCCTACCTATGGAGACTTTGTAATGATCAAGTTATTCATAGGTGCATTCTTGACACCGAGATCAATTCGGTCCTCTAGTTTTGTCATGCAGCACCTAGAGGCGGCCATTATGGATCAACTCGGATGGTCAGGAAAGTACTTGATTGCAGGTTCTACTGGCCCACCATTTTTAGGGATGCTTACCAATTCATCTCCACCTGTGAAAAATGCCAAAAAGCTGGAAAGGCCATTAGCAAAAGGCATGAGATGCCCCAACAACCTATCCTATTCTGCAAAGTCTTTGATGTTTGGGGTATCGACTTTATGGGGGCCATTCCTAGTCTCCAATGGTTATTCATACATTCTACTAGCCGTAGACTACGTGTCAAGATGGGTAGAGGCCATAGCCACCAAGACCAATGATGCCAAGGTTGTAGTGGATTTCGTGAAGTCCAATATCTTCTGTCGGTTTGGTGTGCTGAAAGCGCTTATAAGTGACCAAGGTAGTCACTTCTGCGACAGATCCATGTCCTTTTTACTCCACAAGTATGGGGTGGTGCATAGAATAACCATAGCCTATCACCCCCATATCAATGGTCAAGCTGAAGTTTTCAACAGGGAAATAAAGATGATATTGCAAAAGATGACCAATCCTAGCCGGAAGGACTGGAGCCGACTCCTTGAGGACGCTCTTTGGGCATATAGAACTGCATACCGAACTCCGTTGGGGATGTCTCCCTACCGGATTGTCTTCGAAAAAGCATGTCATCTCCCGGTCAGAGCTTATTGGGCAGTTAAGTAGTGCAATCTGGCCTATGACCAAGCAGGGAAGTGAAGAAAATTCCAGCTGCAAGAATTGGATGAACTCCGCTTGGAAGCCTATGAGAACTCTCGCATCTATAAGCAGAAAGTCAAGCGATTTCATGATCAACAAATCCTAAGGAAAGAGTTCCAAGTCGGCCAGAAAGTACTTTTGTTCAACTCATGTCTAAAGCTCATAACAGGTAAACTCCATTCTAGATGGGATGGGCCTTTTGTTATCATTAATGTTTTCCCCTATGGTGCAGCCAAATTAAAGGATGAACACACCAACAACAGCTTCCAGGTCAATGGGCATCAGATTAAGCTATTTCATGAAGGTCTAGCACCAATAGCAGGCGACATGGAGACCATCTCACTAATTGATATGGCTCTGCCGGATGACACACCATGAGCCAATCTCATGAACCCCCTTTGTATTCATGCCTTGCATTGAGGACAATGCAACATTTAAGTGTGTGTAGGGGGGGGGATTGATAAGACATATTTTGTACACCTTACAAGGACCTAAGATGGGTGTTTTAGAGATCAATTAATGTCTAAGAATAAAGTCTTAGCTGAGATTCATATTATGGACAGAGAAATAGAGAAATCATAAATCTGTGCTAATTTGAGAATCTTAGCTAATAAAAGAACGCATTCCTTTTTCTTACAGGGTCAACACAGATGATCTCGACCCATCATGAGAAGCCTTGGCTCAAGAGAGTCATTTCGGCCAGACCAACTCAGAACTAGATAGCTTTGTAGGTCCAGCAGCCAAATAAGGAGCAGCCAAGCACACTGTTCGTGTGGCAGTCCAGGTCAACACTGATCCAGCTCAGCTGCCATGTCACTTTTGAGAAGCTTAAGTCACGCAAAGGTAGAATAGGAAATTCAGTTTGAAATTCTGTTAGGATCTTTGGTTAGCACGTTTAGCAGAACCAGCTCATGTATATAATGTAGGAGCTGAGCGTGTTTAAGGGGTTGAATTCATACTTCCCATTTCCCTCATTTTTTTTTCTCATTCTCGCTCTTGTTCTCTACACTCACGGTGGTGCATAGTGCTCTCAATGGTGATTCTCTTGATTGAGGAAGTGCAGGTCAGAAATCGAGAAGCCAAAGATCATCAAAGGAGACCGATTAGATTGCCAATGCACTATAGTGGATCTGATCCTCAACATTCTGGCTAATAGAGGTGAACCATCGCCGTTTGACCATTGCGATCGTCGTGGAAGATGGATCCACTGAATTCACACCCTGTGTTTGTATTTCATTTCCAATAATATAAGTATTTTCTAATTCTGATCTCCGTTGCATTTCTATAGTTCAATTCACTATCTGCATTGCGATTGCACTAAGTGACGTGAATCATGTTGAACTAAGCCGATCAGAACTGGTTTAACTAATTCAGTAGGTAATCAACTAGAGAACCTAATTGAGCATCTAAAATCAACTCTGAGATTAATCTCTACCAATTGATGAGGTAGCGATCACATAATTCCTCGGTATGACAGTGGACGAACACTTGACGATTGTCATAAGAAAGCTGAAGGTTGATACAGACTGTAATTGGAGTGAATGAACCAGAACGGACTTGATTATTGAGACTGAACATGAACACAGTAGTAACAGTAGAGTCAGTCCGACTGTAATCTTAGTTTACTTTCTGTCTTTTGTTACTTACACTTCAAAACCCCTTATTTCTTGCATTTTCGCCCGAAATAGAGTCAGTTCGACTCTGTCGCATTTGTCAGCACTTAGCCGAGACCGTTTCGGATAAGTCTTTACCGAGACCATATAAGACCAATTTCTATCGAGAGCAACTCGGCCTCCAACTGAGAGTGAGTCTGCATTCTATACTTGAGTTCTGTGTCACTTAGTTTTCACATTAAAGTCACATTTGAGCACATAGTGTCCTTGAGAAAATTCGACCTAGTGTTGACTATGCTATAGTTAGCTTTAGTTTATTTGATGCGCATTGAAACGACTAAAGATACGTTTATCAGGGATAGTGTGGCCATTCAAGGCTTGCTAAATTTTGTGCTTGCATATTTTTTTCTACTCTTGAAAACTCCATGCCGACTCAATTCTGACTATCTGTTTCTATTTTGTTTATGTCTTGATTTTCCTTTTCGTCTTAATTCTCCTTTTTGTTTTCATTTGAGCCTAATTTTTCTTTTCATTTCCCTTTGTTTTAAATAAAAAGCTACCAAAGCCGAGTCCATGCCGACTTCGACTTCATCTCAGATGGATTTGGACCGACTTCGGTTTGGCCTAGCCAATTTCAATTTTCGTTTTTAAATTTAGTGTTTATTTTCCCTGACTGAATTCTGAACTTTGAATGCTGTGAAAAATGCCTTGAAAAGAAACAATTTCTTTAATTATTGGATGAAGCAGTAAGAAGCAATTCAGAACCGTGGACGACCGGATTTTCAAGCTTGACAAGAATGAAACTTTTGCACCCTCAGGCAATAGGTGATTGAAAAACAGAAAAGATAAGATCATTAATGGCAGAAAAGTTAACCATGTGAGAATTTTTGAGCCTGTGTATATATGATGGCTTTGCATCTTGCCATTCTCTCCTTCTTGTGTGATTTTTGCATCCATGTTAACTGTGTATTCTAGATTTTGCCTTGACTCTCTGGATATATCTAGTTTCGCATACAGGAATGAGATGATCTAGGCCATGTTTCTAATAAGCCTCGAGCCAAATGGACCTACCATGTAAATCTTATCCCTTGTTTACCCTCTTTGAGCCTGAATGACCATTCATTTGTGACAGCTCATTACAAGCCAAAGCTAGAAAAACCATGATTAACCTCCACCTTAGGGGACAGAGGAGCTTTGGAATTGTTTTGGGAGTGAGTCATGATCAAACCTGGGGGAGACATTAGAGGACAAGCAAGAATAGTGTATCTAAAAGATTTGAAAAAGAAGGAAGAGAAACAAAGAAGAAAAGTGCAGGAAAGCAAAGAAAAATATAAAGAAGCATCAAAGTCATCAGCTGTATCATAGCACAAAGCTGCAAAATAAGAAGTGAGGAAAAGAAGAAAAGAAAAATAGAAAAAGCGAAAGAAAAGAAGAGAGCAAGAATATTTTCAAATAGAATCGTAGTATCTTGGTACATCCTTCATACTTGCGAACTTACTCCCCATTGCTCCTCTATTTCCTGTGGTTAGAATACTCACTTGTCCATCCTGTAACCCACCTTTTAACTGATACAAGCCGAGAATGAATCCCTTTTGATCATGATTGCATGTGTTTTTGAAGGTGTGGAAGGAGAGTTTTGGTAATGCCAGTTGCATGGGATGTTGAGTGTATATACAAACCCAAACACTTGAGAGGTTGAGAGAATATTTTCCTAAAAGAGAACTCTATCACTCTCGGTCGTCCTTTGATGTTTGCAGGTCAATTGCCTTGGGTGTGGAGAAAGTAGTTTTCACAGATTGATTGAATATCTCAATTCCTAGGGTGAATGAATGCTAATTCTGTTTTATCTAAAGCTTGAGAAACTTATTGAAAATTCTTTTTCTCTTTTAAAATCTCCTTTGTGATTGAACTCTAATTTTTTCCAGGAGTGCAAAAGTGTAAGTGTGGGGGTTTGATGAGTCATATTTTATACACTTTACAAGGACCTAAGATGAGTGTTTTAGAGATCAATTGGTGCTTAAGAATTGAGTCTTAGCTAAGATTCATATTATGGACCTAGAAATGGAGAAACTATAAATTTGTGCAATTTGCAGGTCTTAGCTATTAAAAGATTCATCCCTCTGTGCAGGATAATTCCAAATGATCTCGCCCCATCAAGAAGAGTCTCGGTCCAGTTGAGCCATCCCGATTAGACCAACTCACCACAAGACCGATCGACTCTACAGGTCCAATAACCACTTGGAGCAGCCCAATCAACAACCCTACCTGGGCGACCACCTCAGCTCTAAAGCCAACTCAGCTACCATGTCACCCTGGGGAAGCTTGTAGTGCAAGTTACATAAGGGTAGAATAGGAAAGGCAATCTGTAATTTCGTTAGGATTCGTTAGCTAGCGTGTTTAACAAGGTCCAGCTCATGTATATATAGGAAGAGTTGGGAACTTTTAAGGGTTATTGAATTCAAATTTAATTCCATTCCTTATGTTCCATCCTATTGTGCACACTCTCCATTTTTAACGGTGGTACACGATTCTTCATTGGTGTTTCTCTCAATCAAGGAAGCGCAGGCCAAGGATTGGGAGGCCAAAGGTTATCACAGGGGACTGATGAGTCACAAGTTATGCACCTTTTATGGACCTAAGAAGGATGTCTACAAGACTATCTTGTGCTTAAGAATTGAAAGTTAGTTGAGATTTATATTATGAACCTAAAAATAGAGAAAATACAAATTTGTGCTAATTCGAGGATCTTAGCTAACACTTCTTTTCTTGCAGGTCAGTCGAGATGTTCTTGGGTCCATCATTAGAAGACTCAACCGAGACGAAGTCGTCTCGGCCAAGACCGACTCCATCTCAGCCAAACTAGATCAGGCCAGGCTTCATGGCCCAGCAACCCAAGTAGGTGCAGTCCAATAAGGAGCAGCCCAAAGACGCTATCCACGTCAGCTATCCAGCTCAAGGCCACCTTAGCTCCAGCTCAACTGCCACGTCACTTTTGGAGAAGCTTGCAGCGCAAGTTACGCAAGGGTAGAATAGGCAATTTATGTTGTAATTCTGTTAGGAATCATTAGGAGTAGCAAGTCACAACTCGTGTATATATAGGAGGAGCTGTGTACTTTTTAAGGGTCTTTGAATTCACACTCTACGCATATCCCTTGTATCCATTACCTCACTCTCCCATCTTCTCCATCATTGGTGGTGCACAGTGCTGCATTGGTGTTTCTCTCGATCGAGGAAGTGCAGGTCTGAGACTGGGAAGCCGAAGTCTATTAGAGGGGACTGATTGGGATTTCCAACACACTCTAGTGGATCTGATCCTCAGAGCTCAGGCTACTGGAGGTGAACCACCACCATCAACCATGGCGATCGTTGTGGAAGATGGATCCACCTGAATTCAGACCATTGTATTTGTATTTTGTTTTCTATTAATCAATTTCATTCTGCATTTCTTATCTTTGTTCCTTTCTTCTCCTGTAATTCATGGATTGAATCGCGATTGCATTTATGACGTGAACAATGTTAAGCTAAGCCGATCGGAACTGGTTTAACTAATTTAGTAGGTAATCACTTAACGAATGTTGATTGAGAACCTAAAGTTAGCTCTGTACTTAATCCCTGCCAACTGATGAGGTAGCGATTGCGTAATTCCTCGGTATGGCAATGGACGAACCTTTGACGATTGTCATAAGAATTCCCAAGGCTGATATGGACTGAGAATTGGAGTGAGGAAATTGGACTGGACTTGGATTAATAGAACCGAACATGAGCACAGTTATATCACAATAATAATAATAGTAAAACCAGTAGCATTAGTATATGTTCACTGCATTCATAGATTTAGTTTACTTTTCGCTTTACTTGCATTTCAATCCCCCTCATTTACTGCTTTTAAGTCTGAGACAGAGATAGTTTGTCTCTGTAGTGTCTGTCTGCACTCAGCTGAAACCAAGTCGGATAGATCTCTATTGAGATCATATCGGCTTAGTCTCTGCCAAGAGCGACTCGGCCATTGCCGAGACAAGTCAGCATTCTACACCTCAGGTTCTGCGTCATTTTACTTCACCAAAACAATTGAACACACTATGTCCTTGAGAAAAATCGACCTAGGGTTGACTATACTATAGTTAGCTTTAGTTATTTGATGCACGTTGAGATGACTAAAACGAGCTTATCAAATTGGCGCCGTTGTCGGGGACACAAGTTCTTTTGTGTCTTTGTGTGCCAAATTAAGTGAAGTTGAATCCAGTCTGTAGAGTCTTGTTTTTTTAGAGTTTGTAGAGTGTGTCTATCGAGTCGGTCTATTGAGTCTTTTGAATTTGTCTGTGTCTGTCTTCTGAATAAAATAGCATGCTGAGTATGTGTTCGTTGTTGTATGAGTTTCACTGCCAAAAAAATACAACTGTAGCACGATAATCGTTTTCCTTACTGTATTTTGACTTGCATTTTGATAATTACTAACTTTCTGTTCCTCTAGCCATAACACTAACTCTAATTTTTTTGCATGATTTATTTTTTTTACAATGCGTAACTGACTCTAATTTTTTCTGTATACCTGCTTTTTACTTTCTGCATATCTGACTCTATAATCTCTATTCCCTTCTGTCTCTTAAAAATAAAGGACCGAAGATGAGTCGGCCAATGAAGGCCGAGAGTAAGAAAGGACCCAAGTTCACTCGGCCAAGCAACTAAGAAACAAGGCCGACATGAAGCCGAGACCATCTCGGCCAATGAAAACCAGAAGCAAGCAGGAGCTGAAGTCTTGTTCCATCTGGATCTATAGCTGAACAAAGGGCCGAGTCAGACTTCATTTCGGCAAGAACTATTTCAATGAGAAGGAGTCGGCTACAGCAGCCAAGGGCCGAAATCATGATGACACATCTGGTGTCGAGTCCAAGTCAAGACGGCCAAACGGATCCATAGTCATCAACTGCTACTTCTTTATCTCCGCCACCACCCATGGAACTGCGATCATTGCCAAATCTTCTGAAGGCACGTGGAGATCATTCTCTGATGGAACTAGCTCCGTCAGATGGCACCTTGACCCAGCTCCGCTATCCTCTCTTTGGTCATAGCACGCATTGAGGACAATGCTGAATTTACGTGTGGGGGATGTTGTTGCAGTCATCTAAAGCTTGTTGCATTTTGAACACCATGTTTTCTTTTGTCTCGCCTTAATTGTTTTGTTTTGTTTTAATTGTTTTGCTTTGAATTTCTGTCGAACCTATTTCAATCATTTTCCTTTGTTTTCAATAAAAGTTGCCCAAGCCGATTCCATTCTAGCTCTGTGCTATCTTTGCCGGATTCGGAGTGACTTCAGCATGGCAGGATTTCAATTCTGTCATTTTGTTTTATGTTGATTTTCTCCTAGTAGAATTCCAAAATTGGATTGTCGAAAAAAAATGTTTTGAAAAGAATCCTGAATTGACTTCTGGAAGTTTGAAAAAGACAGTAGGAAGTAATTCTTCAACTCTGGCAAGAGATTTCTCTAGCTTGAAGGGAATTAAACTTTTGTGCTTTAGACAGTGATGGACTGAAAAACTGAAAAGGAAAATCTTTTGTGACAAAGCAAAATAACCCGTGTGAGATTTTGAGCCTTTGTAAATATTTATGGCTTGCATCTTGCCATTCTCCTTGCTCTTGTGTGATTTTGCATTCATGATTAACTGTGTATTCGACATTTTGCCTTGACTCATTGGATACAACTGTTTTCACATGTAGGAATGACATGATCTAGGCCATATTTCTTATGAGCCCCGAGCCAAGTAAAGCCTACCTGAAAAAATTTGTCCCTTGTTCACCCCCCTTGAGCCTAATTCGACCATTCTTTCTTACATCTCATTTCAAACCAAATCCAGAAAAACCATGATTTAACCTCACCCTCAAGAAGCAGAGGAGCTTTGGAATTGTTTTGGGAGTAAGTCATAATCAAGTGTGGGGGATTCCAAAAGCAGAATTTGTTCAGCATCCTCTAAAGGCTCGAAAATACAAAGAAAGAAAAGAAGCGAGTGAAAGAAAGAAAAAGAAAAAGTGGAAGCAGCAGCTGAAAAAAAAATCTACGTTGAATCAAACAAAGAAAGAAAACAACAAAGCTGCATAAATATCAGAAAGAAGTGAGCTGGCAACAACAAAGGGAGGAAACCACAGCATCCTGGGCTATCCCTCATGCTGATGAAGCTTACTCCCCACTACTCCTCTCTTCCCCATGGGTCCTGAAGCCAGTATCTATATCTTATCCTACTCGTGATCCCAGCCTCCCTACAAGTCGAAAAAGAAGTCCTAGTGATCATAACTGCGTGTGTTTTTGCAGGTGTAAGAAGAGAGCTTTGTCAAAGTATAGTAATACCAGATTCATGAATGTTGAGTGTAAATACAAACCCAAACACGTGAGAAGTGAGAGAGTTATTTGGCTAAATGAGAGCTCTATCGCTCTTGGTTACCTTCTTCTGTTTGCAGGTCATGAATTTGCCTTGAGCACGGAAGAAGTAATTTTCATATTGTTGGGGTATCTTGATCTCAAGGTGAATGAGTGCCGACTCTATCTCGGTTAAACTTAAGGAAGCCAATTGAAAAAAAAAATCTTTTCTATCTCTAAAAATCTCCCTTGTGTATTTTTATTCTATTTTGCCTAGGAGTGGAAAAGGTTAAGTGTGGGGGTCTGATGAGTCACAAGTTATGCACCTTTTATGGACCTAAGAAGGATGTCTACAAGACTATCTTGTGCTTAAGAATTGAGAGTTAGCTGAGATTCATATTATGGACCTAAAAATAAAGAAAATACAAATTTGTGCTAATTCGAGGATCTTAGCTAACTCTTCTTTTCTTGCAGGTCAGTCAAGATGTTCTCGGGTCCATCATGAGAAGACTCAGCCGACTCCATCTCAGCCAAACCAGATCAAGCCAGGCTTCACGGCTCAGCAGCCCAAGTAGGTGCAGTCCAATAAGGAGCAGCCCAAAGACGCTTCCACGTTAGCTATCCAGCTCAGGGCCACCTCAGCTCCAGCTCAACTGCCACGTCACTTTTGGAGAAGCTTGCAGCGCAAGTTACGCAAGGGTAGAATAGGCAATTCATGTTGTAATTCTGTTAGGAATTGTGAGGAGTAGCAAGTCACAACTTGTGTATATATAGGAGGAGCTGTGCACTTTTTAGAGGTCTTTGAATTCACACTCTACGCATATCCCTTGTATCAATTACCTTGCTCTCCCATCTTCTCCATCATTGGTGGTGCACAATGCTGCATTGGTGTTTCTCTCGATCGAGGAAGTGCAGGTCTGAGACTGGGAAGCCGAAGTCTATTAGAGGGGACTGATTGGGATTTCCAACACACTCTGGTGGATCTGATCCTCAACGCTCAGGCTACTGGAGGTGAACCACCACCATCAACCATCGCGATCGTCGTGGAAGATGGATCCACCTGAATTCATACCACTGTGTTTGTATTCTGTTTTCTATTAATCAATTTCATTCTGCATTTCTTATCTCTGTTCCTTTCCTCTCCTGTAATTCACGGATTGAATCGCGATTGCATTTATGACGTGAACAATGTTAAGTTAAGCCGATCGGAACTGGTTTAACTAATTTAGTAGGTAATCACTTAACGAATGTTGATTGAGAACCTAAAGTCAGCTCTGTACTTAATCCCTACCAATTGATGAGGTAGCGATTGCGTAATTCCTCGGTATGGCGATGGACGAACCTTTGGTGATTGTCATAAGAATTCCCAAGGCTGATATGGACTGAGAACTGGAGTGAGGAAATTGGACTGGACTTGGATTAATAGAATTGAACATGAGCACAGTTATATCATAATAATAATAATAGTAAAACCAGTAGAATTAGTATATGTTCACTGCATTCATAGATTTAGTTTACTTTCCGCTTTACTTGCATTTCGATCCCCCTTATTTATTGCTTTTAAGTCTGAGACAAAGATAGTTCATCTCTATAGCGTCTATCTGCACTCAGCTGAAACCAAGTCGGATAGATCTCTGTCGAGATCATATCGGCTTAGTCTCTGTTGAGAGCGACTCGGCCATTGTCGAGACAAGTCAACATTCTACACCTCAGGTTTTGCGTCATTTTACTTCCACCAAAAACATAATTGAACACAGTGTCCTTGAGAAAAATCGACCTAGGGTTGACTATAGTATAGTTAGCTTTATTTATTTGATGCGCGTTGAGACGACTAAAACGAGCTTATCAGGGACCACTTGGCTTGCCATCGCACTTTGGTGGATCTGATCCTTAGTGTCTTGGCTAACAGATGTGAACCATCATCGTTCAACAATGGCAATCGTCGTGGAAGATGGATTCATCAAATTCACACCCTGTGTTTGTATTTTGTCCTCAATAATATGAGTAGTTTCTGATTCCTATCTCGTGTTTGCGATTCCTACATTTTAATGTACTTACTATGTTGCGATTGCATATAGTAATGTGAACAAATGTTGAACTAGGCCGATCGGAACCGGTTTGATGACTTTAGTAGGTAATCAATTACAAAACCTAAAATCAACTCTAAACTTAATCCCTATCAACTGGTGAGGTAGCGATTGTGTAGATCCTCGGTATGGTAATGGACGAATGTTTGGCGATCGTCATAAGGAAATCTAAGGTTGATACATAACGTAATCTTGAGTGAACGAATCAGAGTCGACTTGATGTTGAGACTTAGCATGAACACAATAGTAGCAGTAGAAGTAGTCTAGCTTAGTTGCATTTACATTTGTAGTTTAATTATTGTTTTGCTTAATCTGGACACCAAACCCCTGTTTCCTGCATTTTAGTCTAAAACTGAGTTAGTTCGACTCTATTGCGTCTATTAGCTCTTAACCGAGACCGTGTTGGATAAGGCTCTACCGAGTCCATATCGGACCAGTCTTTGCCGAGAACAACTCGGCACCTAGCCGAGAGTGAGTATGCATTCTACACTTGATGTTCTACTTTACTTAGTTTTCACACGAAGTCACAATCGAACGTGTTGTGTCCTAGAGAGAATTCGACCTAGGGTTGACTATGCTATAATTAGCTTTAGTTTATTTGATGAGCGTTAAGACGACTAAAAAGCAACTTATCAGTCCTCAATGCTCTAGCCACTCCTGGTGAACCTTCGCCGTTCTTCCATGGCGATCGTTGTGGAAAGCAAAACCCTTGAATTCACACAACTCTATAACAATACTCTGTTTCAACAATAATAATTGGTTTGCGTTTCCGTATCTTTGTTTGTGAATCTTGTAATTAATCTACTCTTGCTTCTGTCGTGATTGTGCATTTGTAAGAACAGATCACATTAGGTTAGGTCAATCGGAACCGATGTAACAACATAATTAAGTAATTGTTAAGAGAACCTAAAATCAACCACGTGCATATTCCTTTCCAATTGATGAGGTAGCGATTGTGTAATACCTTGGTTGACAACGGACGAATGTTCGACGATTGTCATAAGAACTCTAGGCTGGTTTGGAATCATAATCTTGAGAAGAGAACCGAGAACCGATTGCTTGTTGAACCATTGTGTTGATGCAGTAAGTATCATAGTCTGGTTAGTTTGTATGTACTATCGTTACTTAGTTTATTTTCTGTTATACTTTATGTTTCTACAACAAAAACCCCCCGTTTACATTTAGCTGAGTCAGTTGAGTTAGTTTGGACCGAGTTCGAGCCACCTCTATCGGAGACCAGTTCTATCCGAGTCCAGACCGACTCCAGTCTGATTCTAGTGTCTTTGTTCGAGACCGAGTCTAAGTCGTCTCAATCTGAGACAAAGTCTGCATTTTACATATCCTCAATAATTTGCATAAAACTTTATTTCCGCATTAAGTCATAATCGAACACAGTGTCCTTGAGAAGAATGACCTAGTTGCACTATGCTATAGTTAGATCTAGTTTTATTTGATAAAGCCACCACGATGAAAATCACCTTATCAAATTGGTGCCATTCTCTCCTTTCTTGTGTGATTTTTGCATCCATGTTATTAGTTACTATAGGTTTTGCCTCGACTCTCTAGATACACCTTGTTTCACATGCATGGGTGATATGGTCTGCGTCATCTTTCTTTACAAGCAACAGGCCAAAGAGACCTACCTTGTAATTGAATCCCTTGTTTACCCATCTTGAGCCTATATAACTGTTCTTGATAAGACAGCTCATTACAAGCCTAAGCTGGAAAAACCATGACCAACGTCAACCTTAGGGATCAAAGGAGCTTTGGAATTATTTTGGGAATAGGTCTGGAATAAGTGTGGGGGTGGCACCTAGAGACATTGCAAGAGTGGTACATTTGGAAAAAAAGTAGTGTGTGAACAAAAAGGGTTAATGAGAAAATAAAAGAAAGGGATATGAAAAGGAAAAGAAAAAATGCAAGATGCATTGAAGAAAAGAAAAAGAAGTAAAAGCAAAAAGTTGCGAGAAAAAAAAATGCAGCGTGAAGCTACAAAATAAAAAGTGAGAAAAAGAAAGGAAAGAATGTAAAAAGGAAAAGAAATGCAGGGAACAAAGACTTGCAAGTCCAAGGGAACAACCCTCATTCTTTCATACTCATTCCCCATTGCTCCTCTCACCCCTTTGGTTGTCAAAAGCTCACTTCACCATCCTGAACCGTACCTCACCCCTAGCCATGTTACAAGCCCGAGAAAGTCCTATTGATCACTACTGAGTGTGTTTTTGAAGGTGTAGAAGGAGAGGCTAGTCAAAATTTGGTAGTTTAGGTTGACATAGGATGTTTTTGAGTGTATATATAAACCCAAACACTTGAGAGATTGAGAGAATATGCCTTGAGAGAGAGTTCAGTCACTCTTGGCTACTATTTGATGTTTGCAGGTTACTTATTTGCCTTGGATGTGGAGAAAGTAACTTTGATTGATTACTTGAATGTCTTTATTTCGAGATGAATGTGTGCTTAATCTGTTTTGTCAAACTTGAGAAACTCATTTGAAAATACATCTTTTCTTTCAATTCCTTGAATGATCGAATATGATTTTTCCCAAGAGTGCAAAAGTGGTAAGTATGAGGTCTGATAAGTCATATTTTATATACCTTACAAGGGCTTAATATGGGTGTTATTGAGACCATTTGGTACTTAAGAATCACATCTTAGCTAAGATTCAGATTATGGACCTAAAAATAGGGAAAATATAAATCTATGCTAAAAAGAGGATTTTAGCTAATAAAAGATTGGATTCCTTTTGCAAGCCAAACTAAGGACATCTCAGCCCATTAAGAGCATCTCGATCCTAGAGAAGTTGTCCTGGCTAGACTAGCCCATTCCTGGACTAGACCGGTTCCTCAACCCAACAGCTCAAAAAGGAACGTACGACCCAAATAAAGCTGATCCAGCCAAGGCACGCTCCGAGACCAACTTAGCTGCCACGTCACTCCAGGAGAAGCTTATCGTGCAAGGATGATCATTTAGGGGGTAGAAAGGTCAAATCAAACTTTGTAAATCAATTAGGAAGTTTGTTAGGTCTAGGCATGCGTCACAAGCTATCCAACTCGTGTATATATAGGGTATGCTAGTGCACGATTAGGGGTTGTTGAATTCAGATTTTTATCCATTACCATTTGCACTTCATCTTCTCGCTCTCGCCCTCATTTTTACGGTGGTGCATGATACCTCAGTGGCATCTCTCTCGATCGAGGAGGTGCAAGTTAGGGATTGGGAAGCTGATGGTTATCAAAGGTGATCGCTCGGAATAGTTGACACACTCTAGTGAACTAGATCCTTAGCATCCTAACTATCAATGGTGAACCATTGCCGTTTGATGGTGGGCGTTTTTCAGTCGTTTTACGCGCTTATCAAATAACTAAAGCTAACTATAGTATAGCTAACCCTAGGTCATTCTTCTCAAGGACATAGTGTGTTCAATTGTGAATTGGTGTCAAGTAACGGAAGTAGAATTTGAGATGTAGAGTGCTGACTCGTCTTGGCAATGGCCGAGTTGATCTCATTCTCCAACCTATCGATTCGGTTTGGTCTCGGTTAAATGCAGATAGACGCTACAGAGATGGACTGTCTCTGTCTTAGACTTGGAAAGCAGTAACAGGGGGGGTTGGAGTGCAAGTAAAGCAGAAAGTAAACTAAGATTATGAATGCAGTAAACATATACTACTGTTACTAGTTATCTATTATTATTATTATATAACTGTGTTCATGTTCAGTTCCATTAGTTCAAGTCCAGTCCAGATTCCACACTCTAGTTCTCAGTCCATATCAGCCTTTGGTAGTCTTATGACGATCGCCAAACATTCGTCCATTGCCATACCGAGGAATTACGCAATCGCTACCTCATCAGTTGGCAGGGATTAAGTGCAGAGCTGACTTTAGGTTCTCTATTAACAATCGTTAAATGATTACCTACTATATTAGTTAAACCAGTTCCAATCGGCTTAGCTTAACATTGTTCACATCTCAAATGCAATCGCGATTCAATTCGTGAATTAAAGAAGAGGAAAGGAACCGAAATAAGAAATGCGTAATGGAATTGATTAATAGAAACGGAATACAAACACAATGGTCCTGAGTTCAGATGGATCCATCTTCCACGACGATCGCCATGGTTGATGATGGTGGTTCACCTCCGTTAGCTTGAGCGTTGAGGATCAGCTCCACCAGAGTGCGTCAGTAATCTGATCGGTCCCCTCTGGCAGACTTCGGCTTCCCAGTCTCAGACCTACACTTCCTCAATCGAGAGAAACGCCAATACAGCACCGTGCACCACCAGGAATGGAGGGATGAGGGCGAGGAGATGGAGTAAATGAAGTGTATTAGGAGTGAATTCCAAAAACAGAACCCGTAAAAAGTGCACAGCTCTTCCTATATATACACGAGCTGTGATATGCGAATCCTAACAGAATTACATTGTGAAAGATCCTATTCTACCCCTATGCGGATCTTCTAATGTGACATGGCAGATCTCCTAGGAGTGACATGGCAGCTGAGCTAACGCTGAGATGGCCACCGAGCTGGATAGCTGATGTGGTCAATACAATTGGGCCTCTCTACTGGGGTGCTGGGCTGCAAGGCTTGGGTTGCCGAGATGACTCTGGTCCGGCCGAGATGGGGTCGGTCTGATCAAGATGACTTCATTTCGGCTGAGACTCCTTTTGTTGACCTTGGTCAACTCGGCTTGACCTGCAGAAGAGGGAGTGACACTTTTATTAGCTAAGAAATCTGATTTAACACAGATTTGCGTTTTCTCTGTATTCAAACCCATAGAATGAATCTTAGCTAACAATCCTTCTTAAGCACAGAATAGTCTTGCAAACCTCCTTCTTAGGTGTCTAAAAGATGCATAAATTATGACTCATCACACCCCCACACTTACCCTTTTTGCACTCCTGGGCAAAATAAAATGAAAATCAACAAGGGGAAATTTTTAAAGACAGAAAATAATTTTTCACTTGGCTTCCTTCAGTTCAACCGAGACAGAGTCGGTCCTCATTCACTCTGAGATCGAGATACTCTAACAATCCGGCAATTACTCCTTCCGCGCTCTAGGCAAATTCATGACCTGCAAACAAGAGAAGGTAACCAAGAGTGACAGAGCTCTCTTTTAAGAAAATAACTCCCTCATTTCTCATGTGTTTGGGGCTTGTATTTACACTCAACATTCATGGAACTGATATCACCATACTTTGGCAAATCTCTCTTCTTACACCTACAAAAACACACACAGTTATGATCACTAGGACTTCTTTTCGGTTTGTAGCGAGGCTGGGTCACGGGTAGGATAAAACATGAGAAAACTAGCTTCAGGACCCACGAGGAAGAGAGGGGCAATGGGGAGTAAGCTTTATCAGCCTGAGGGATAACCCAGAATGCTGTCAATTCCTCCTTCTTGCTGCTGCCAGCTCATTTTCTGTTCTTTTCTTTTATTCACTTTTATGCAGCTATTTCTCTCTTTGTCCGTTTCAGCTCAGATTTTCAGCTGCTGCTTCCTCTTTTTCTCTTTTCTTTCTTTCACTCGCTTTTATTCTTTTTCTTGCATTTTCGAGCCTTAGAGGGTGCTGAACAACCTTTTGCTTCCTGGAGTTCCCCCACACTTGATCATGACTTATTCCCAAAACAATTCCAAAGCTCCTCTGCTCCTCGAGGGTGAGGTTGATTCATGGTTTTTCTGGCCTTGGCTTATAGTGAGCTGTTTAGGAAGAATGGTTATGTTAGGCTCAAAAGGGTAAACAACAGACATATTTGTTCAGGTAGGCTTTATTTGGCTCAGGGCTTATAAGAAACATGGCCTAGATCATGTCATTCCTGCATGTGAGAACAGTTGTATCCAGAGAGTTAAGGCAAAATGTAGAATATGCAGTTAACATGAATGCAAAAATCTCATTAGAAGAAGAAGAAGAATGGCAAGATGTAAGCCATCAATATTTACACGGGCTCAAAATCTCACACAGGTTGTATTTTGCTCTATCATAGAGGGTTTCCTTCTTAGCTTCTCAATCAATTATTGACTAGAGCACAAAAGTTTCATTCCTCTCAAGCTAGAGAAATCTCTTGCCACAGTTGCAGAGCTACTTTCTACTGACTTATTCAAACTTTCAGAAGCCAGTTCAAGATTCTTTTCAAAACAATTTTTACTTTTGACCGTCCACTGGGAAATTTTGATTAAGAGGACAGATTAAAGGTAAATGACAAGACTGAACTCTGCCAGGCCGAAGATGTTCCGGATCCGGCTTAGGCAGCTTTTATTGAAAAACATGATTAAAACTATCAAACAAAGATTAATTTTAGCAGAGTTGCAGAGTTCAGGGGAGTGGGCAGAGTTCAGACACAGCAATTGAGATGATTGTATATTTATCCCCCCCCACACTTAAAATCTGCAGTGTCCTCAATGCGAGGCAGGATCATCTGAAGATGCTGGTTCCATCAATGATATTATCTCCATGTCATGAGTGGTAGGCGCTGGCCCTTCATGGAATGGCTTAATCTGATGCCCATTGACCTGGAAGGTGCTGTTGCTGTGTTCATCTTTTAGCTGTACTGCACCATGGGGAAACACATTAGTGATAATAAAAGGCCCATCCCATCTAGAACGTAGTTTACCTGCAATAAGCTTGAGGCGTGAGTTAAACAAGAGGACTTTCTGGCCAACTCGGAATTCCTTTCTCAGGATCTGCTGGTCGTGGAATCGCTTGATTTTCTGCTTGTAGATCCTGGAGTTTTCATATGCTTCCAAGCGGAGTTCATCTAGTTCTTGCAGCTGAAATTTTCTCTGCTCTCCTGCTTGGTCATAGGCCAGATTGCACTGCTTAACAGCCCAGTATGCTCTGTGTTCTAGCTCCACAGGAAGGTGACAGGCTTTGCCGAAAACAATCCTATAGGGAGACATCCCTAGAGGTGTCCGGTATGCGGTTCTCTATGCCCAGAGAGCATCCTCAAGGAGGCGGCTCCAGTCCTTCCTGCTGGGATTGGTCATCTTTTGCAATGTTTTCTTGATTTCCCTGTTGAACACTTCTGCTTGGCCATTTGTTTGCGGGTGGTAGGCAGTAGCAATTCTGTGTGCTACTCCATATTTTTGAAGAAGGGAAACCATAGCTCTGTTACAGAAGTGACTGCCTTGGTTACTTATGAGTGCTTTTGGCACACCGAACCTGCAGAAAATATTGGACTTAAGAAAGTCCACAACCACTCTTGAATCATTGGTTCTGGTGGCAACGGCTTCTACCCATCGGGATACATAGTCCACGGCCAGCAGAATGTATGAGTAGCCATTGGAGACTGGGAATGGTCCCATGAAATCTATTCCCCAGACATCAAAAATTTCACAGAATTGGATGGGTTGCTGGGGCATTTCCTGCCTTTTATTCATGGCCACCTCCCTTTTTTGGCAATTCTCGCAGTGGAGACGAATTCATGCGCGTCCCCTCAAGATAGTTGGCCAAAAGGCCACAGTCTAGTACCTTCCCCGGCAGTCCGAGGATTGATCCATAGTGACCGCCTCCAGGTGCCGAGTGGCAAAACCGAGAACCGAATTGAACTCGGCGTCGAGAATGCACTGCGGATGACCTTGTCACTGCATAGTCTCCAAAGGTAGGGATCATCCCAAATGTAGTATTTGGCATCGCTCGGAGTTTATCTTTGTATGCCCGAGATGCCTCTGTGGAAACCGTGATGCTGCAACAAAGTTACAAATGTCAGCAAACCATGGTGGAGACGTTTTAATATGTAGCAAGTGCTCATCGTGGAAGTCGTCTCGGATAGGCATCCGTTCGCTTTCTTTCTCACCCGCCAGATTATCTCTACTGAAATTCTCGGCACCCTTCTTGTCTCTAATTTCCAGGTTGAATTCTTGGAGAAGAAGCATCCACCTAATCAGTCTTGGCCTAGCATCGGGCTTCTTCAGCAAGTACCTCAAGGCAGCATGGTCAGAGAACACGATTACCTTGGAACCGAGAAGGTAGGAACAGAATTTGTCTACGCAAAAACTATTGCCAAGAGCTCCTTCTCAATTGTTGTGTAGTTTTGCTGGGCCGGATCCATAGTTCTGGATGCATAGGCTACCACGTGCACTGGTTGGCCGGCTCGAGCTCTTTGGCCGAGAACGGCTCCTAATGCCGAGTTGGATGCATCACACATTAATTCAAAGGGGGTGTCCCAGTCTGGTGCTTGCAGAATAGGTGCGGATGTGAGTCTTCTCTTCAGCTCCTGAAATGCTTCCATACAAGGCCGGTCAAAGTTGAATTCCACATCCTTCTGTAGCAGCTTGGACAGAGGCAAGGCAAGTTTACTAAAATTTTTGATGAATCTCCTGTAAAAGCCTGCGTGTCCTAGGAATGAGCGAACCTCCCGCACAGAAGCGGGGTTTGGAAGGGAAGTAATGATATCTATTTTTGCTTTGTCTACCTCGATGCCCCTGTTGGAGACCAGGTGTCCCAACACTATTCCTTCAGTCACCATGAAGTGACATTTTTCAAAATTGAGCACAAGATTTGTGTCAATGCATCTCTTCAACACTCTTGATAGATTACTCAGGCATGCATCAAATGAATCGGCATATACCGTGAAGTCATCCATGAATACCTCCATGCAGTCCTGCAGCAAGTCCGAGAAGATGCTCAGCATGCAACGTTGAAATGTGCTCGGAGCATTGCAGAGGCCAAATGGCATGCGTGTGTACGCAAAGGTACCAAATGGGCAGGTGAAGGTTGTCTTATGTTGATCTTCAGGGGCTATATGAATTTGCATGTAGCCTAAGAATCCATCAAGAAAGCAGTAATGGGATCTCCCTGCTAATTTTTCAAGCATTTGGTCAATGAAAGGCAGAGGAAAGTGATCCTTGCGAGTTGCTTGATTCAATCTTCTGTAGTCGATGCACACTCGCCAACTGTTCTGAATCCTTGTTGGCACCAGCTCATCCTGCTGATTCTTCATGACAGTCATCCCGGACTTCTTTGGCACCACTTGCACAGGGCTCACCCATTGGCTATCCGAGATGGGGTAGATGATTCCTGCAGCAAGGAGCTTTGTGACTTCTTTTTTAACCACGTCCAGGAGTGTCGGATTCAGTCTTCTTTGCGGCTGCCTTATGGGCTTGATTTCCTCCTCCATTAATATTCTATGCATGCAGATGGAGGGGTTTATGCCAGGAAGGTCAGAAAGCTTCCACCCTATTGCCTTCTTATGTTGCCTTAGGACCTCCAGCAATTTGTCTTCTTGCTCTCGGTTGAGATTGCTAGCAATGATAACCGGGAGTTGCTGTGCCTTATCCAAGTAGGCATATTTCAGATGACTCGGCAATGTTTTTAAATCTATGGGTGGTGACGGTGATGGAGATTTGTCAGTTTTTGAGGTTGGATCCGACTGGCCGACTTGATCTTGATCGGGCACCAGGTGTGCCGACATGGTTTCGGCCTCAATGCCTTCCGGCCGGCTCGACTTCATGGATTTGGTTATGGTCAAAATGGAGTCGGTATTAGCTTTAAGCGTTCCTTCCGAGTCGGATCCGGATGGACTCTTTATTTTTGCTACAGTGTGAGTTAGGTCTTACGTGGGTCGAGACGGTCTCGGCAAGCTTGTCGGCTTTGACTTCTTTGGTCGAAGTTGACTTTGACTTCTTCATTGATTCGGCCTTCTTTGGGCTGACTCATTCGTGTGGCTGTAAAATTGTCGCTAAGTGTGCAATGGCAGACTTTTTAAAAGCGACTTTGTTTTCTGCATCATTTGAATACTCTTGAGTGTTCTGTGCTGCAGACTTGGTCTAATAATTCGACAGTTCCACTTTTAAAGGCCAAGTCAGCAACATCACTATGATTGTCCTCGAGTTGGAGAGGTCTTGTACTTCTTCATAGTCGGCCTCTTCATCTCAGTAACTCCCGGGCAGCTGCTTTCATCATCATTCTCCAAGCAGACTCTTCAATGTTTTCACCATCGCCATTTAGTTGAAGATATTCTTCAACTAGCTCATCAAGTATATCAATGCCAAAGAGGGAGTGGTCTTCTGTTGGGTGCTTCATAGCTTCGAAAATATTGAATTGCACCAAGGCCACCGAATTCCATGGAGAAGCGTCCCCGCATACACGTCAATCTTTGTTTTGGCTGTCATCAAGAAAGGTCTTCCCAGCATTAAGGTGGATTCCTTTCCGGATGTTTTGTCTTCCATGTCTAGCACGTAAAAATCAGCTGGAAATATTAGTTCATTGACCTGGACGAGAACATCCTCGAGAACTCCCAGGGGCTGGACAATACTCCTGTTTGCTAGCTGAATGGTCATCCTTGTGGGTTCCAAGTCACCAAAATTCAGGGACCTGTAGATTGATGTGGGCATGACATTAATTGAGGCTCCCAGGTCCAACATGGCATTGGCAAACGTGCATTCGCCGATGGTGCATGGGACCGAAAAGACTCCAGTGGTCTCTGCATTTTTTGGTAGAGTTAAGGCACTTGTAGTGATTGCTCCATTCTGTGTCGAGCCGACACCACACCTCCAGTTTCCTTGCTCCTCTTTATTTTTCTCCTTTTGTGTACACACAATTCCTTGAGGAATTTTGCGTACTTAGGGACCTGTTTAATAGCATCGAGGAGTGGAATATTGATTTCCACCTTACGAAACATCTTCAACAATTCTTCATCCGACTCTGGCTTCCTTGCCGAAGTGGTCCGAGATGGAAATGGCAATGGAACAATTGTCTCTGGCCGAGACTGTAAGTCGGCATTTGACTCGAAGTCGGCTTCTTTCGATCTCGGCGCCGCTCCAATGTAGGTTGAGGTAGTTCTTTTCCACTTCAAGAGTGACTACACCGGCATTACCTCTCCTGATTTGGAATGGGTTGAGAGGGAAGGTTGCTAGATCCCGCCGACTCAGAAATCTGGGTTTACAGTGTTAGCTAGCTGTCCAATCTGCGTTTTGAGGTCCCGGATGGTGGCGGTCATGTTCTTGCTGGGAATCTGTAAATTGCTGGAGCTCACAAAGTTGTTGGAACTCCAGGTTGCTGGTTGCAAGCTGCTTCATCAGTCTTCTGCAGAGATGGAGAGTTGCCTGGAGTAGGCACTCTCTGCTGTTGTTGTTGCTTCTGGAAAGGTGGTGCTTGGTATTGCTGAGTCTACTGCTGATAACCTGCCTGCCTTTGATAGGTGCTCGGTGTGGATCCGAATTGTTGGGTTGCATATGGTCCTTGATTCGGTCCCGCCGAAATGGCTGTCTTCCCTCGTTGCTGGTTATCAAATGGCCGATTCTGATACGGCTGCTTCCCGCATCGAAATCCACCTATGGCTCCAACATTTTCCTGGCTGGTCCGACTCGGCTTCTTGGAGAGTGGGGCACATATCGCTGAGGTGCTCCACCAAGTACATATGCCACATACTTTGCTGCCATGGCTGGTTGGTGTTGCCCAACAAAAAGTCGCCTCACTAATGATGTTAACTCCTCGGTCACCGATTCTCCAACCTCCGATTGAAGCTGCACCGATTTCACTCACCATCCGTGGTTGATTCGGCCCTCCGATCCCAAACCGCCGTGTATTGCTTGCCATATTGGAAATCGATGCCGTGCTCGCTGGTGTTTTATCCATTGAGCCCCGCCAATCGGCTGCGCCTATCATACTTCTGTCCATCAAATATAATCCTTCATAAAAATACTTTGGATCAGCAACTGTTCACTGATCCGATGATGTGGACAGTGGCATAGAGTTTGTTGAACCTCTCCCAAGTACTCGTGGCAGTGTCTCCTGTATGTTGCCTTATCCCACATATTTCCTTTCTAATGGACGCATGCATGATGCCTGAAAAAGAACTTCTCCGAAAGGTGCGCTTCATGTCTCCCCTGTGTATTGAAAAGTACTGGCTGAAGATACAGCCAATCCTTCGCTGCTCCATCCAGGGAGAATGGAAATGCCTTCATTTTAATGTAGTCTTCCGATATCCCTTAATGCCTCATTGTAGAACAGACCACATGGAATTCTTTTTAAATGCTTGTGGGGGTCTTCTCCTGCAAGACCATGAAACTTAGGGCAACAGGTGTATAACACCAGATTTTAACTCATATGTTTGAGCTGGCTCCAAATTTGTGGGTATTGGATGCACTAAGGTTGATACACCACGCCCTGAGCTGGCTAATTCCTTCAGCGCCCTATCGTTATTCTCCATTCGTCCCGATTCTGCAAAGACGTTAGAACTAAAAACAAAATTGTTAGTGTAAAACTGGTTAGAGTCAGCTACAGAATCTATATTGATACTAGTATTTACTGCAGCGTTCCTAATTTTGCGTAATCTACGTAAAGTTAATTCTATTTCTAGGTCAAAACATACAATGGGTCAAGATTACTCCTAGTCATGCATTGTACATATTATGCAAAAAATCAGAGTTAGAAATAGTATTTGAAAGAGTGAATGCAGAATTGGAAACTACAGCTATCAATTAACTAACCAATGGAATTACAGAATGGCATACGGAAAAAGTGCAATCAAATTAGCACGAATGCAAAACAGAATGTCATACTTTTTATTTAGGATCCATAAACAAAATAGACAGACATAGACAAGTTCAAAAGATTCAAGACCAATCTTGACAGACACACTTTACAGACTCGGAATTCGACCTCACTTAAACTTGGCACACAAAGACACAAAAGAACTTGCGTCCCCGGCAACGGCGCCAATTTGATGGTGGGCGTTTTTCAGTCGTTTTACGCGCTTATCAAATAACTAAAGCTAACTATAGTATAGCTAACCCTAGGTCATTCTTCTCAAGGACACGCAGTGTTCAATTGTGAATTGGTGTCAAGTAACGGAAGTAGAATTTGAGATGTAGAGTGCTGACTGCGTCTTGGCAATGGCCGAGCCGATCTCATTCTCCAACCTATCGATTCGGTTTGGTCTCGGTTAAATGCAGATAGACGCTACAAAGATGGACTGTCTGTGCCTCGACTTGGAAAGCAGAATGAGGGGGGGGTTGGAGTGCAAGTAAAAAGCGAAAAGTAAACTAAGATTATGAATGCAGTAAACATATACTACTGTTACTAGTTATCTATTATTATTATTATATAACTGTGTTCATGTTCAGTTCCATTAGTTCAAGTCCAGTCCAGATTCCACACTCCAGTTCTCAGTCCATATCAGCCTTTGGTAGTCTTATGACAATCGCCAAACATTCGTCCATTGCCATACCGAGGAATTACGCAATCGCTACCTCATCAATTGGCAGGGATTAAGTGCAGAGCTGACTTTAGGTTCTCTATTAACAATCGTTAAATGATTACCTACTATATTAGTTAAACCAGCTCCAATCGGCTTAGCTTAACATTGTTCACATCTCAAATGCAATCGCGATTCAATTCGTGAATTAAAGAAGAGAAAGGAACCAAATAAGAAATGCGTAATGGAATTGATTAATAGAAACAGAATACAAACACAAAGTGGTCCCCGAGTTCAGATGGATCCATCTTCCACGACGATCGCCATGGTTGATGGTGGTGGTTCACCTCCGTTAGCTTAAGCGTTGAGGATCAGCCTCCACCAGAGTGCGTTAGTAATCTGACGGTCCCCTCTGGCGGACTTCTGCTTCCCCAGCCTCGGGACGCACACTTCCTCAATCGAGAGAAACGCCAATACAGCACCGTGCACCACCGTGAAATGAGGGATGAGGGCGAGGAGATGGAGTAAATGAAGTGTATTAGAGTGAATTCAAAAAACAGAACCCGTAGAAAAAGTGCACATTTCTTTCTTCCTATATATACACGAGCTGTGATATGCGAATCCTAACAAATTACATTGTGAAAGATCCTATTCTACCCTATGCGATCTTCTAACGTGACATGGCAGATCTCCTAAGAGTGACATGGCAGCTGAAGCTAATGACGAGATGGCCACCGAGCCGATAGCTAATGTGGTCAATACAATTGGGCCTCATCGGGCTGGCCGGGCTGCAAGGCCCGGGTTGCCGAGACGACTCGTCCGTCCGAGATGGGGTCGGGCCTGATCAAGATGACTTCATTTCTACCGAGACTCCTTTTGTTGACCTTGGTCAACTCGGCTTGACCTGCGTAAGAGGGGAGTGACACTTTATTAGCTAAGAAATCTGATTTAACACAGATTTGCGTTTTCTCTGTATTCAAACCCATAGAATGAATCTTAGCTAACAATCCTTCTTAAGCACAGAATAGTCTTGCAAACCTCCTTCTTAGGTGTCTAAAAGATGCATAAATTATGACTCATCACCGTTCCTCCATGGGGATCGTTGTTAAAGACGGAGTCCATGAATTCACTCCCTTTATCCATACTCTGTTTCAATAATATGATTGGTTTGCGTTTCTTATCTCTTGATTGTGAATCTGTTTTTACTATGTTGCGATCATGCATTGTAGAAGTGGATCAACGTTAGACTAGGCCGATTAGAACCGGTTTAACAATTTCATCAAGTAATCAATTTGAGAACCTAACGTCAACCATGTGCTTACTCCCTATCAACTGATGAGGTTGCAATTCTGTAAATCCTCGGTATGGTAGTAGACGAATGTTCGACGATTGTCGTAAGAACCTTAGGTTGATTTGGAAATGTAATCTTGAGTGCAGAACCGAGAACCAATTGCTTGTTGAACTTTATATTAGTACAATCATAGTTAGTATAGTTTAGATTGCATTTACATTCATACTTAGTTTACTTTTTGTTTACTTTCTGCATCTCACTACAAACCCCCCTATTTCTTGTATTTCAGTCCGAGACCAAATCTAGTCCTACTTTGTCACGTCCGTCCATGTCCAAGTCCATTCTTAGCGGAGACCGTGTTGATATAGCTCAACCGAAGTTTACATCAGATCCGTCTCTACTGAGAACAAGTCGGCATTCTACACACTTAGCATTTTCTGTGAAAAACTCTGATTTCTACATTAAGCCATAATCGAACACACTGTGTCCTTGAGAGATTCGACCTAGGGTTACGCTATGCTATAGTTAGCCTTAGTTTTATTTGTTAAATGGAGCACAACTAAACACAAGTTATCAGTCCTCCATTTTTGTCGTTCAGCATCCAGAGGTGGCCACTATGGATCAAGTCGGACGGCCCGAAAAATATTCGACTGTGGGTTCTATTGGCCCACCATTTTCCGAGACACTCACCAATATGTCTCAACCTGTGAATAGTGTTAGCAAGCAGGAATGGCCATCAATCGAAGGCATGAAATGCCCCAACAGTTGATTCTGTTTTGTGAAGTTTTTGACATGTAGGGTATTGATAACTCTTGGATCTACAAGAGAAAGGTAAAGCAATTCCATGATAACATGATCTTGAGAAAGGAGTTTCGAGTTGGCCAGAAGGTGCTCTTGTTTAATTCCTGACTAAAGCTCATAGCCGGTAAGCTCCATTCTAGATGGGACGGGCCATTTGTTATTACTAATGTTTTTTCCTATGGTGTAGTTGAATTGAGAGATGTAGCTAATAATAGGATTTTCAAGGTCAATGGGCACCAAATAAAACCCTTTCATAATGGTCCAACACTGATGGTAGGGGAGGTGGAAAGCATCTCGCTGATCGAACCGACCCTCCCGGAAGACACACCTTGAGAAGAAATTCCCCATCCACTTATGTTTATATGCATTGACGGTAATGCATCATTTAAGTATGTGTGGGGGGGGGGGATGCAGTGTAGTTGGGAGTTGTTATTTTTTATTGTTATTTTTGTTCACGTATTATCAGTTCTGATCCGACTTCAACTCCGTGCGCGTGTGTCATTTTCTACTGAGTCTATGCTGACTCTAGTTTCGTTATATGTCAGGTCCGCGCCGACTCCAATTCTATTTTTTATTTTTCGCTTTTTGTTTCTGTTTCCCGTTTTTGTTGTTTTTCTTTAGTTGTTTTTCTGTTTTCTGATTGTGAGAAAAATATTCTACAAAGTTTAAATGGATTTTTGTAGGTTGAATAAAACATGAAGAGGTAATGCATAATCCTGGATAAGAGGTTTTCAACTTGACATGGAAAGAGATTTTCTCATCTTGAGATAACGAGTGACTGAAAAATTAAAATTGAAACCAATAGTGATAGAGCATTTTAACCGTGTGAGAATTTGAGCCTTGTATATAATAATGACTTTCATATTGTCATTCTCTTCTTTCTTGTGTGATTTGCATCTATGTTGCTAAGATTACTCTAGGTTTTTACTTGACTCTCTTTTATACTTCTTGTCTCACATACATTGATGACATGATCTAGGCCTTCTTTTCTTTACAAGTTACTAGCCAAATAGACCTACCTTGCTATGAATCCCTTATTTACCCTCTTTGAGCCTATATAACCATTTTTTTATATGGTAGCTCATTACAAACCACAAAAGTAGAAAAACCATGATCAACTTAAACCTTAAGGGTCAAAGGAGCTTTGGAATTGTTTTGGGAGTAGGTTCCACAAAAGTGTGGGGGTGATACTCCGAGGGATTACGAGTGAGAGGTACATTGAAAGAGTAGTTTGTACCAAGTGATACTTGGATGTTGAGGAAAAAGAGTTGTTGAAAAAGGAAGAAAAGGGTGTGAAAAGAAAATGGTGTATAAAAGAAAAAATAGAGAAAAGCAAAAAGGTTGCAAGAAAAATGCAACATAAGGCTGCAAGAGTACAAAAGAAAAAAAAAATTGAGAAAAGAAAGAAAAGAATACCAAGGGAAAGGTACAGAATTGGAAGTTATGTGAAATATTTAAAATAAAAGATTTGTAGTATCTTGGGGTTAGTCTCCATACTTATAGACTTATTCCCCATTGTTCCTCTCTCCCCTTTGGTTATTCAAGCTCACTTCACGTTTTATATATCCTACCTTAGCCCTAGCCACGGTACAACCCTAGCAAAGTCCTATTGATCACTATTGCATGTGTTTTAAAGTTGTAAAAATTAAAGGTTAGTCAAAACTTGGTAGTGCTAATTAACATAGGGTGCTTGAGTGTAAACACAACCCTAAACACTTGAGAGATTGTGAGCGCATACATTGCGAGAGCTCTATCATTTTTTGGTTGCTCTTTAAATTTTTTTTGTTTGCTTGTTCACTTTAGATGTTGAAAAAGTAACTTTTATAGATTGTTTGGATATCTTGATTATGGGTTGAATGTATACTTAGTCTATTTATCAACTTGAGGATTTCATTTGAAAATACATCTTATTCTCACAATCAATTGTTTTTCATTTCCTAGATAACCTTTTCCGATTTTGCTCAGAGTGCAAAAAGTGTAAGTTTTGGGGGTCTGATAATTCATATTTTAGACACTTAACAAGGTCTTAAGATGGGTATAATTGACTCTATTTTGTAGCTAAGAATGACATATTAGTTGAGATTCAAATTATTGGGCTAAAAACAGAGAAAATACAAATCTATGCTAATTTGAAGATTTTAGCTAACAAAAAGGTTAATTCATTGTGTAGGTCGAACTTGGCATCCAGACCAGATGAAGTCATCTCGGCCAACTAAAGACGTCCCGACCAGATGAAGTCGTCCCGGCCAGATGAAGTCGTCCCAGCCAACTGAAGGCATCCCAAACATATGAAGTCGTCCCGACCAAATGAAGGCATCCCGACCAGATGAAGTCGTCTTGACTAGATGAGTTCCTCTCCATGCCAACTCCAACTCCAGTAGCCGACTCCAGATGACGACTCCATCTCTAGTAGCCGACTCCAACATGTCGACTCCGTCTCCACCTGTTGAGTTTGCCTCGTTTATCTGGATTCATCCCGGCAGGAAGACTGACTTTGCTTCAGCAAATACGACACGTGGTTAATTAGGAAAATCGTTAGTTAGTTAAGTTAGTTAGTTTGTTAGTGTCAATTATTTTTGTTAGTTAGTTAATTCTGTTAGTTAGTTAGTTAGTTAGTTTATGGTTAGTTAGTTAAGAAAACATGTATATAAGAAGAGGCGAAACTAGTTCATTGGTTCCACTTTCGTTTTTCCATTTCCTTCATCACCTCCATTACTCCATTATTTCTACATACACTATCGCTTCCATTGATTAGTGATTCACGATGCCTTAGTATGGCGTTTAGTCGATCGAGTGGGTGTAGGCTTAGAGTTTGGGTAGTAGCTGGTTTCTAGAGGAGATTGACCAGTTTAGTTGGCACACTCTGGTGGACTAACCCCTCTATATCTAGCCATCTTCAGTGAACCACTACAGTCTCTTCCATGGCGATCGTTGTGGGAGGCTGAGTCCATAATTCCATGTATCCACAACTCCATGTATCAATATAATTGTGTCTGTATGTGATTCTTGTTATGTTTCTCTACTCTTTCTTGTGTCATGATCATGCATGTGTAAGAGTAGATCACGTTAGGTTAGGGGGCGATTGGAATTGATCTAATAACTTGTTAGGTAATTGATAGAAAGCCTAAAATCAATCATGTACGTAATCCCTGCTAACTCGAGGCCACGATTGTGTAAGCTCTCAGTTGACAATGGACGAATTTTAGGCGATTGTCTTAAGACTTAGATTGGTTTGGAGTCGCATCCATTACTAGAAATCAAAACTGATTACCTGTAGAACCTTGGATTGATATGCTAAATATTTGTTCATTGTTTGCTTGTTTTTACTTTTCGTAGATAGTTTACTTACCGTCTCACATTTACTTTACATTTCTGATACAAACCAAAACCCCCTACCTTTACATTCTAGTTAGTGTCCGAGTCTGCATTCTGCATAATCTTCTTATTCCCATGCTAGGCATCATGAATACATGTGTCCTTGAGAGATTCGACCTAGGTTGACCCTATGCTATAAAAATCATAGGTACTCTAGTTTTATTTTTGATATTGTGTTCATGAAACAAAAACCTTATCATGGCTCTACTCATTGGGAGAGTATGGAGGCTTGCCGAGCAAGAATGGGTAACAATGAATTAGAACTATCTATTAAGCTATTTGTTGGGCAAGGAATAGTCATATTGAGTGAGGGGGGAGGTCTAGAGAGTTAAAACTCTTTGTGAGCCAGCTCGTTGAGTGAGTTTGTAGCCTCGTTGGGCAAGAAAGGAGAGTAGAGAACAACAACTCTTTGTAGGTCCTTTCATTAGGAAAATCTGGGATTCATTAGGTGAGCTATAGGTTTGGACTCTCTATTGTCCTTGTTCTTGAGTAAGCAGTGAGTCTTACTAATCGAGAATGGCTCATTCATTGAGTAAACATGGTGGTTTGTTGAGCAAATCGTGGTGCAAGGCTCCTTGTAGCTCTAATTCACTAAGTGAAGAGTTGAACTCTTTAAGTAAGAGATGCAAACATAGAAAATAGATTTCATTATTTGTAAGCTTAAGAGGTATATGTTCTTGTGAACTAGTGTATGCTATATTATTGCTACCGTTGTATGAATTGAATGAGAATGCAATTGTCATTACATTGAAAGAGATTGATGAGAATGAGAAATCATATGAGAATGAGTAAATGATGAATGATTATCGTATGAGCTTCCTAAACCAAGAGTTGGCAAGAAAATGACTCGGATAACATTTGTTAGGTGAGCTACCTAGGCTCATAAGGGATGAAAATGGTGCTCACTATGTGGGTTTAGTGAGATAAGGTGCCTAGTTTGTGAGGGCAAGCATGGTCCTCATCAACCCAACTTCAAGGAAATAGTGAGAAATAAATTATGTGACATTCATCATGTAATGCAACCAGAGTTGTAAGAAAGTAAGCACAAGTAGTGGTATGGTTGATAATTCATATTTTAGATACCCAATAAGGTCTTAAGATGGGTATAATAGACCCTATTTGGTAGCTAAGAATCACGTATTAGCTAAGATTTAGATTATCGGGCTAAAAATAGGGGGAATACAAATATATGCTAATTTGAGGATTTTAGCTAACAAAAAGAGTAAACTCATTTTGCAGGTCAAAACTGGAGTCCCAAATGAAGTCATCCCAGCCAAGACCAAAGTCGTGCTGGCTAGATGAAGTCGTCCTGGCCAAATGAAATCCTCCTCAAGCCGACTCCGTCTCCAGTAATTGAGCCTAATCCGTTTGCCGACTCCGACTCTAGTAGCCGACTCCAAATGCCGAAGTAGTCCCATCTATTCGGATTCATCCCAGCAGCAAGACCGACTCGCTCTAGTGATTTCAAGCACATGGTAATTTAGGAAATAGTTAGTTAGTTCGTTAAGTCTGTTATTTCAATTAGCTATTAGTTAGTTAGTTAGTTATTTCTGTTAAATCAGTTAGTGTACGATTAGTTAGTTAGTTAATCAAAATGTATATAAAAAGGGATGCATAGCTCGTTCATGGAGTTAGACAGTTGAGTTAGACAATTGTATCGCTCAGTTCACACACACCTACACATTTACACTTCTACGTTCCATGATCAGTGTTTCACGGTGCTTCAGTATGGTGTCCAGTCGATCGAGTGGATGTAGGCCTAGAGTCTAGGTAGTGGCCAGTTGCTAGACGAGATTGTCCAGTTAGCTGGAACACTTTGGTGGACTAACCTCTTTGTATCTGGCCATCTTTGATGGAACACTGCAACTCTACCATGGCAATCGATATGGGAGGCTAAGTGCACAATTCTATGTATCCACAACTCCATGTATCAATACAATAGTTCTGCAATGAAATGGCTTTGCGTTTCTCTACTTTTCTATTTGTGATTTCTATTCATTTCTCTGTTCTTTCTTGTGTCATGATCATGCATGTGTGAGAATAGATCACATTAGGTTAGGGGTCGATCGGAACCAATCGAGCAACTTTGTAGGTAATCGATAGAAAGCCTAAAATCAATCACGTGCGTAATCCCTGCTAACTCTAGGCTGTGATTATGTAAGCCCTTAGTCAGCAATGGACGAATGTTAGACGATCATCTTAAGACTTGGGTTGGTTTGGAATCACATGAATTTCTACATTACCATATTTTGCACGATTCTCAGCTTTCTACACTAGGCATTACACGAATAACATGTCCTTGACAGATTCAACCTAGGTTGACCCTATGCTATAGAAGTCATAGGTAATCTCGTTATTTTTTATATTTATGTTGACAACTTAAAACACTTATCAAAATTGGCATCGTGGCCAAGGACATACATTATGTTGTGTCTTAGTATGCCGAGTTTGAGTTGTATGCTGAATTTGAGTCTGTAGAATGCCACGTCTATGGTATACCGAGTTTGTTTTTAGTTTTCCGAGTCTGTTTTTATTTTGCCTTGTTTGTGTTTTTTTGTGTATCAAGTCTTTGTTTGTGTTTGTGAAGAGTTTGTGTATATGTTGAATCTGTATGTGCTAAATTTTTCTGTACCGAGTTTGTATATACCGAGTCTGTGCATGTGCTGAGTTTGTATGTGCTAAACCAGTATGTGTCGAGTCTGCATGTATAATTGAGTCTATGTGTGTTGAGTTTGTTGTGTGCAGCTATGTAAGTGATTTCAATTTTCCTGCATAATTTTTTTTTACTGCATCTTAAACATTACGTTATTTTTGTGCATAATTTTTTCTATTACATGGTGCATGACTAGGAGTACCTCTAACAATTTGCATAAATTTGACCTTGAAATAGATTGGACTTTATATAGGTTAAGAAAATTTAGAAGTGCTGACGTAGGTGGTAGTAGTAATTTTATTTTTGCTCTTGATTCTGCTAATAACACTTGTACAACTAACAATTCTGATTTTGCTGACTCTAGCAATTTTGGTAATAATTCCAAGCCTGGCATTTTTTATAACAAGTCTCACGAGCTAGAGCAAATGGAGAATAACAATAAAACCCTTAAAGAGTTGGCCACGTCGAATGTGTTGTACCTTGGTGCATTCAGTATCCGCAGCTAGAGCCGGCTCAATCATACGAACTTAAATCTGTATTGATTCAATTATTACCAAAATTTCATGATCCTATAAGTGAAGATCCGCACAAACACCTGAAGGAATTTCACGTGGTATGTTCCACGATGAGGCCGTAGAGGATACCTAAGGACTACATCAAAATGACAGCGTTTCCCTTTTCCCTAGATGGAGCCGTAAAGGATTGACTATACTTATAGTCGATTCTATTCAACACCTTGGGGGACATGAAGCAAATGTTTTTGGAAAATTTCTTCTCGACTTCCAGAACTACAACCATCTGAAAGGAGATTTGTGGTATCAAGCAACATTTCAGAGAAACTTTGCATGAATACTGGGAAAGATTCAACAAATTGTGTACCACATGTCCACATCATCAGATCAGCGAGCAATTATTAATTTAATACTTTTACGAAGGCCTAATGATGATGGACCGTAACATGATCGATGTTGTAATAAGTAGAATGTTGATGGACAAGACTCCAACAATAGTAAGACACCTGATCTCGAATATAGCAAGTAACATGCAACAATTTAGGACCAGAGGAGTTGTCACATCTCGAGTAGTGAATGAAGTCGACATGATTGACAACCTGAGGTTAGAAAATCAGCTGACCAAGTTAACATCACTAGTGAGACAGCTCATTGTTAGACAACATCAGCCGAGTGCATAAGTAAAAGTTTGCGGCATATGTACCTTTGTCGAGCACCCAACCGATATGTGCCCCACGTTACAGAAAATCGAGTCGAACAATGCCCAGATTGTTGGATCAATAGGTGGATATCAATATGGTAGGCAGCCGTATCTGAGTCGATAGTATGATGGTCAATAGTTCCAAAGGCAGCAATACTAGCCGAGCCAGAGTCAAGGGCAATATATGACCTAGAGATTTAGATCTGCACAAAGCATATCGGTTCCAGACCAGAATAGCTATCAGCAGCCGGTTCTGAAATACCAAGCACCACCATTCCAACAACAACAGCAACAACAGGTTCCACCACAGGACAATTCACCTTTGATGGAAAAGTAGATGAAGCATATGAATGTGAGCAACATACAATTTTAACAAAATTTAAACGCCACGATTCAAGATCTGAAAATACAGGTAGGACAACTAGCCACCTCAATGAGTTAGCTACAATCCACTGGTTTTGGAAACCTTCCCTCTCAAAAGAGTCGTATTTTATACACCTCACAAGGGCTTAAGATGGGTGTTGTTGAGAATGTTTAATGATTAAAAGTCTTGTCTTAATCGAGATTTAAATTATGGGCCTAAAAACAGGAGAAATACAAATCTGTGCTAAAATGAGTTTTTTTAAATAACAAAAGGTTAAGACTTGTTTTGCAGGACCAATAGGATCATCTCGGCCCAAGCCATCTCAGCCCAAGTCATCTCGGCCCAAGTCGGGAACATCCCGGCCAGTCTAGCGCTCCTGGTCAAGCCGACATCAGTGACAGAAATCTCGCCTAAAATCACTCCAGCAAGAATGCATATATGATTTGTCAAGATTAAGGAATCTGTAATGCACATATGATTTGCTAAGATTAAGGAATCTGTAATGCATATATGATTTGCTAAGATCAAGGAATCTATAATGTAGATATGATTTGCTAATATTAAGGAATCTGTAATGCAGATATGATTTGCTAAGATCAAGAAATTTGTAATTCGGGTAACTAGGAATGCAGATATGATTCTGCTAGAAATTAGGAAATTGGGAAACTCCTAAGATTGAGGAGATTGTCATCTGTAATTCGAATCGGAATCTTTAGGATTTGAATTTCTGTTATTAGGATTAGATTTAGATTTATCCAGCTTGTGTATAAATAAGCACACCAGGTCACGTCTTCAAGCGTGGAATTTTCAACAGAATCTAGAGCTAGCACCGTCAGCAATCGCAGACACTCCAAGCTAGTACAGTGGTACATGAAGCTTTAATACGATGTCTCTCTTGGTCGAGGAGGTACAAGACCAGGATTTGGGAAGCTAGAAGCCTTCAGAGGTGATCGCTCGGTATAGTCGACGCAATCTGTTGGATGGAAACCTCAACGTCTAGCCACCATTGGTGCATCATTGTCGTTCTTCCATTGGCGGTCGTCGTGGAAGGCAGACTATCTGGAGACTCTGATTTCTCACATTTGTATTCGGTTTGGTATATCAATAAATACAACTGGTTTGCAATTCTGAATTTTCTTATAATTCCTATGCTTTAGTTCTACTCTTAACTTTGTCGTGACACACTGTTAGGGGTAGATCACGTTAGATTAGGACCGGTTGGAACTAGTTTAACAATCTGATAAGGTAGAGAACTAAAATCAACCAAGTGCATACTCTTTGCCAACTGATGAGGTAGCAGTTGTGTAAATCCTCGGCATGGCAGTGGAAAAACATTCGGCGGTTGTCGTAAGAATCTAAGGTTGTTTCGAAATACAACTCTAAGTAAGAATAGTAAATTGTCGTGTTTTAATTCCCGAATTGATACAGTAGTTAGTATAGAGTAGTTTAGCATAGTTTAGTTTACTTTCAGCACTTAGTTTGTTTTCTGCACTTAAACACAAACCCCCCTTATTTACTGCTTTCTAGAGTCTGAGACTAAGTCAGTCCGACTCCGTTGCGTCTGTCTAAGCCGGCCGGCAGTAAGTCGACATTTCACAACAATTAACATTTTCTACATTAACTCTGATTTTTACACTTAGCACAATCGGAACACATTGTGTCCTTGAGAGAATCGACCTAGGTTAGCTATACTATAGTTAGCTTTAGTAATTATTTGAGGCGTGTAGGACGACTTAGAAACCCGCTTATCAACATACTCGGACTCGGCTAATATGCAAATTGGACTCGGCCTAAACTAACCTTACACAAGCATATCCTAGCACATGCAAAATTCAGTCTAAACAGTCCCAGCACATACAACAATTATTACAACATAACAAGAATCATAATACACATGCATATAGACTCGGATATAATCGACACATCAAACTCAGCTAGCGTAAAAAGGCAAAAAAAAATTCAACTATATTAAAAAAAAATACTGACTCACAGTAGCTAGACAAGAAAGACTTACAATAAAAACTTAATCAATTAATCAAGAAAAATAAGATAAATTTGATATACCTAAAGACAATCATCCTCCTGACTCAGGTTCGATTCTCTACCAGGCTCGGCACACTTAGGAACACAGAACGTGTGTCCTTGGCAACGGTGCCAATTTGATAAGTCGGGTGTTGGTCGTCATTTCCCCTATCAAAATACTACATTTTCCTAAGCTACAGTAGCATAGGGTCAACCTAGGTCATTCTTCTCAAGGACACGTGGTTCTTATATTTTCTAAGGTTCAAGACTAGAAGAGGATGAAATTGGATGGAGGATGCAGACTCGGCAGGAATTGTAAAAGGGGATTTTTTTACAAGAAAGTAAATCGCAAGGATTGTAAAGATCTAACTAAAGAACGTAAAACTTAAAAAACTATCTATGACTATGACATATTTACTTTATCATTATCTGGGTTTACCATTTACTAATTTCAATTCTAATTCTTATTATGCCAATGATTCGTCACCAATTCAATTACTTACGACGATCGTCGAACATTTGTCTCGTACTAATTGATGACTTACACAATCGCTGCTTCGAGTTTGGCAGGGAATACGCACTTGATTGGTGTAGATTATCTAGAATTTATCTATTTTGTTGTTAGAGTAGTTCTGATCGGCCCCTAGACTAACATGCTCTAATTCTTACTATACGCAATCATGATTAAGCAAGAAAAGATTATGCTAATAGAAATCAGTCATAGAAGAAACAGAATATTGGATGTGATACAAAAGAGAAAGTGAAATGTTGTGGATAGATTGTGGATCAACTTCCCGCGACAATCGCCAGCAGTTGTAGTGTTCCACCTTCGTTGGCCAAGTACTGAAGGGTTAAATCACTAAGTAGTGTGCCAACATGACCTGACAGTCTCCTCTTAGCAACCAGCCGCTACCCAGACACGGGTCCTATACCCACTTGATCGACTGGGCACTCTATGAAGTCCCGTGGAACAAAGAGGTATGATGAGAATTTTGGCTCGTGAAATGGAAAGTATGTAGGCTAGCGTAGTGGTGTATGATCGATTTGGCTAACCCATGAACGTTGATATGCATCATCTTTATACATGCATTCCTAACTAACTTCATAACCATACTAACTGAATTAACGAATTTAACTACCTGTTCTAACAAAATCACCAGAATACAAATCTAACTACTTTCCTAACTCCACATGTGCTTAATTATGTTCACGCATGCTTTGAATCTCTTGCTTGAGATGGATTCGTTTCTGGACAGGAGTCGACTCTCGGTTTGAGGTCAGAGTCGGTCCAGAGGAGTCAGCTTTGTCTGGCCGAGATGACTTCCTCGTTGACTTTGACTTCGTCTTTAGTCTCTTCTTTGACCTGCAAAATAATACTTTGCCCTTTTGTTAGTTAATATTAGAATTTTAGCCAGGATTTGTACATTCCTTAGTTAAACTTTGGAAATCTAAATCTTAGTTAATACTTGATTCTTAACCCTTGTTTGTATTCTATTTTATCCATCTTAAAGACCTAATGAGGGGTATAAACTATGTACTATCAGTCCTGATGGACATTTATCCTACTAGTACCTAAGCCTAGAAGAAGCCAGAAGGGTACTCATGTTGTGAGAATATGATGAGTCGTGGATGAGGTACCTAGAGAGGGGTCATAACCAGCTCAAGTGGAGACCAAAGAAACTAATAAATTAATTAAACCCCATTATTTTACATTATGTAAAGAAAGTGGTGTTTAAGGAATGTAGACACGAACTCAATTGGTAAGGTTAGTGAACCTCCTAATGGCTACTTGCTAAAGATGTTGGTTGTCCCAAGTGGTCATGACTGATCCCACGTGTCGGGCTTCACGATACAATACTATGTAGTACCTAATGTGCTACTAAGGGGATATCATGCTAGAGTGACATGGCTAACAGTACTAGGATGGTACCTGATGTGCTACTAAGGTTACGCCTAACCTACTTCCTAAGTCAAAGATGGTACCACATGGCATACGGAGTAGCACTAAGATTACATTCATTGGCATCATTCATATGCATACTTGATTGTGCTTGTTTGCTAGATATTGTTGTGAATGTTTGTTAAGTTATTGATTGCATAAACGTGTGTATGGTGCATACGTCCTACTCATGGTGTGCTCATACCATGAGCCTGAGTGAGGAATATTTCTCACTCCTTTTGTTTGCATTGTCTATGTTTGGGCTGAACACCACTTGCAAGTGATGACGAGCAAAAGTGTGAAGATTAAGCTAGGACTCCTCAATTGTTGTCTTTGTAGAATTATACAATTTTTCTTTTGTTATTATTTTATTTTGGTTTGGGTGACGCTCTGATAGGACATGGGACATCAATGCATTTTTCTATAATTACGATTTATATACTATGATATTAGAAATTAGTCTTTGGGGTGTCAGTAGGAGTGCATGTTCTGCTTTATTTTAAATCTCCAATGACAAATTGAATTTTGAAGTTTTAAGTTGTGAATATTTTATCGTTATATTACTTTTATAATATTATGCATCAGGGATAGAGGATGTTACAGTTTTAATATTTATATAATATGAAAATAGTGAGCTCATTTGAAATTGTATTATACATAAATAATTAGTAAAATTTCATGTGTAATCTAATCTTAATTATAAATATATCATTTTTAACAATTGAAATCAATGAAAAATATTTTATTTTATATAAATATTTAAATAATTTTAAAATAAGAATATTTTTCTTGTTCATTGTGTGACACCCTCTATCCTAATACATAATGATATCGTAAAATGTAATTTAGTAATAAAGGATTCTCAAATCAAAATTTAAATTGTCATTAATATGAAATTTAAAATAAAGTAAAACATGTGCTCCTAGCTGTACTCCAAAGGCCAATTTCTAAATATCATAATATATAAATCGTAATTACAAAAATAAGGTGTCTCGATGTTATATGACCATACCATGACTAGGAAACATGCACGCTCATGCGCACAAACTATCACACAATCAATAAGTTAACCAACACTTACAAAAACATCTAATAGACAAAGACAATCAAGTATGCATATCAATGATGTTAATGAATGCAATCCTAGTACTACACTCTGTATGCCATGTGGTATCATCTCTAACTCAAGAAGTAGGCTAGGCTTAACCTTGCTGACCTCCGCCTCTACGGTTAGTCATGTCACTCTAACATGGTATCCCTTTGGTAGCACGTCAGGTATTACTCAATATTGCATTGTTAGGTCTGACATGTAAGATCAGTCACGGCCACTTGGGACAGCATCCATGCCAAGTAGTCCTAAGAGGTCTTCTGACCTTACCAATTGGGTTTGGGTCTACATTCCTTCAACACCAATTTCTTTACATATGCAAAATGCTTAAGTTCAATTAATTATTTAGTTTCTCTTGTCTCTACTTGGGCTGGTGAGGACCCCTCTCTAGGTACCTCATCCACAACCTATATACTCTTACAACATGAGTACTCTTTAGGGTAGTCGTAAGATAAATGTCCATCAAGGCATTTCTTGTCCATCAAGGCATTTCTTGTCCATCATAAACTAGGACACTCTTCGCATTTTTCTTTTACCATTTTTCATGTTATATCATCATTTTCAATTCAGTAGGTTGTATCATCATTTTTAATGCAAATGTTCATATCATCATTCTCAATACAACATGTTGTGTCATCCTTCTCAATACAACATGTTATATCACCATTTCAACACATCACAATATAATTCATCAATGACATGGATTAACAAAGCTACAAATGCAGTTAACCATCATGTATTCCTATGGTACAAAAGTCAACCATCACATAATCCTACAGGGCAACATGGGCGTGTTCCCTTTACCATGGGTGTGCACAGTCGATGTAATTCTGCATGGGTATGCACAACCATGCATAGTCTAGATGGACGTGCACAACTTTTGCATGGTAGTGTTTGACGACTTACAATCAAAATCTTTGGGATTCTCATTCGAAGTTTCAAACCTAAGGAGAACCTATGGTTTTTCTACGGTTTTGCATACACACACAAGACTTAATAAATTGGGGAGCTCACTCTCATTCACAAAACACTAAGAAAAAATAATTTGGGGTTTGGTAAACCCTTAACCCCTAGCCACAAGGTGTCAATTCACCCTAGTCATAAGAACATATATACTTTGAGGTTTAGGGAAATCCTTAACCCATGGCCATAGGGTATCAATTCACCCTAGTTAGACAGAGTGACAGAGAAAAGAAACCACAACAAATAACCAAACACCCTACTAGTCACAGAAGCTGTCAAACACAAACATCTCAAGTACAAGAAATAAATAGAAAATGACTAAACACTTTGTCGACAGAGACAATAAAACACAAACACTAAGTGGGGTCTAGGGTCAACTCCTCTACGCTCAATCATATTAATACCCTAAGCGAAAATTTTTACTCCCTTTAGTTGGAATGTCGACTCTCACCTAGGGTTCCACTTCTTCGAGTCGTTCTTCTTGTTTCTTGATTGTTTCCTCAAAAGGTTTTCCTCCTATCCTCAGTCCCATTCCTTTATATAAGAAAAGGAAGGGAGACACAAGCTTTTGTTGTCCAACATGGGACTAAGACTTTTACTATATTTAAATTGCCTATTTTTCTTAATTTAATTAATTAATTATAATTCAATTTAAAACTCAACCTATATTTCTCCCAAAATATTATTTATTTAATTATAAAAACAATTAAATCACTTATAAATACTAATTAATAAAATACAATATTTCCATCCAATAATAAAATAAAATAAAAATTGAAGCATTGCATAACACAAAATACATATTTAATAGCTTGGAACTAAAAGGCTCACGTTACATGGATGACATGAATCCTCTTGAAAAGAGCAATTCTTGAATGCAAAGAATAATTGTCGGAACTAATAGCCAAGGAACATGTTGATGTCACAAGGTATTGTGCAGTTATATCTTTATTTATAATTTCTTTTCTTAATTAAAGCTGAATCTAATCCAATATAGTCCGTTTGGATCAAAGTTGGACGTGACCAATTAAAAGAGAGACTCAAGCCTAGGTTGAAGTTTGAAGTTTTGTTAAAGTTAAGGCAACAAAAGTTAGTGAAATGAAACATTTTAATTGCATAGATTATACCATCTTAACAAAACGTTTTCACTAAATTCTCCTAACAAGGAAACACTATTGTGCCTAAATTATTGATAAACCAGAAATATATTCTTTTGCTATTATCTAATTGTCTCAAATATGTTTTAAACAACCTAAAAACGACTAGCCAAATGTCATCCAAATGTATAATAAAAATTAGAGTGAGAAATATATTGATAATTTTTTTTATTTTTAATTCCTTAACTAATATTCTGAAAATACTAGTTAGTATTTTTCATATAATATTTTTAATGTATTTTTTACAAAATTTTCTCTTCTCATTTAAAATATACATATCAATCTTATAACAACAGAAGCATTTATTACGAAGCTGTAAATTAAAATTAATTTTTTAATCTTCTTTATTTTAAAAAATAAATATGGTATTTTAAAGTAAAATATATAAAATTAACATATAAGAAATAAAAACATTTACACATTATTACTTTGGTTGAAAAAAATATAATTATATTTTTAGTTTGTTTAGTTTAAATTATATGTAATTTGGCTTTCATGAGTTTTTTAATTAATTAATTTTTTTAATATTTTATTTTGTGTGGTAGAAAATAAATTTGAAGATTCAGATTAAAATCATACCATATGAATAAAAAATATTATATACATACACATGTATATATATATATATATATATATATATATATATATATATATATATATATATATATATATATATATATATATATATATATATATATATATATTAACTATTATTTTTAGTTTGTTATGACATTTATTTTATATTTACGAACAGAAAGAAGACAAAGAAGTCCCGGTTAAGATAACTACTTATCATCAAACCCAACCTTTTGTTTGTGGATTACCTAACCTTTCGTTGTGGATTACCTATATTTTACTGTTAAGAAATATCATTGGATTACTTATATTTCACTGTTTTGAAAATTCATTAAAAATATTTAAAAATAAACTCGCAAAAACTAGTTCACGACACTTCAATTATTCTGATTTTTTCTCTTAAATAAATAAAAAATAACCTAATATATTTGTGTTTTTCTTTTTATTCTAAAAGATAAAATTACTATTAATAACAAATGTTGTTGCATATTGTTATTTTTAGGATAATATTGTTATTTTTACTTCACAAGGGTAATATATTTGATTTGAATTTTTTTATATTTTTAAAATTTTTAAAAACTATAAAATTATGTTTAGTTTGTAAGTTTTAATATTATAAAATTATAATATATATATATATATATATATATATATATATATATATATATATATATATATATATATATATATATTATGTTAATACTAATTCGACTAGAGTTCAATTATGATTAAATTATTAAATTTTAACTATTTCAATGTATAGTCTAATTTTAAAAATATTATTTTATTTCATTTGTATAATCAATACAACAAAGAGAAATTGAATTTTTTTTTTTACTTTATAAATATTTTTTAGAAAATTAATTATACCATATTTTAGTTAGAATGAATAAATTTAAATCTATTAAATGATAAAAATTCTTTCTTTTTTCTTTTTTGAGTTGAAAGTTTTATATTAATTGTGTAAGAACGAAATATTGGATTGTATCATAATATTGCCTTTAAACCCTTATATTTCAAAGATATAATTAAAGAGATTTTACTTAAAATGCTTAATAAGAAAAAAAAAATTTATAACTTAATTTTACAAAATACAATTATTCACAATTATCTTAATTGAATAAAACAAGATTAAATTATGTTTAATCTAATAAAATAAACATACTAACTTGGGTATATTTATAATGCACCTAAATATTATCAATAAAATACAATTTAGTAATATAATTTTAAAAATTATTTATACATATGTTTAGACAAACTTATTTCTTAATAACTTTTTTTACTTAATTACTTTTTTTTCACTCTATATTGCAATTGCAGAATTTTGATCCTTCATGTATTATAAAGATGTAATTTTTATCTTTTTTTAAACATTTAATAAATATTACTAACATGACAATGCCTGATGACATAACGATGACAAGACAATTGACATATTACCTAACACAGATGAAGCAACTTAATTACACTTTTACACTTTTGATATCTCTGGTATCCCATGCTGCTTCAACACGTGTTAGGCAACACGATAGCTGCCATGTTATCAACCAGTCTCACGTTAATAAAAATTATTAAATATTTAACAAAAGACAAAAAAAAAAAAACTAAAATTACACAATTACAACATTTGAAGAAAAAAATATAATTAAATTACAAATTGAATCATTCCCATCAAAAGCATTGAGTATAAGCTTTTCTTAAAGCTACTTATTCAAATTTAGATGAAATATTTTCTATTAAACAAAAAAAATTATGTTGAATATTAAGTTCAAACATGTATGCATAACTACACAAAAAAGGTTAAAAAACTAAAAAAAAGAAACAATTATGCATAAATAACCATTTATACAAAATAGTTCACGACTTTAGAAAGCAAATCCAGATTGGTAGACTCAGGTCTCAAACCGTTTTCACCCGAGGCAAGCAGCATCAGTCCATAAGATTTTTCAATCAACAGGAGCAGATTAACAAACAAAAGAAAATGTTCTACTCACACTAAGTCATTCAAATGGCCACCCAGAATACCCTGCATGATTGCTATTCTCAGGAATAGTTGGTGTTGTTGTGCTGCTTCCGGTTGCTTCACCACCATTACTGCTAGAATGAGAAGAACGGAAAGGCCACAAAAAAGAAAACGGATTTCTCCTTCCCTGGCTCTCCCTGCCACTACTGCTTACCCTTCCACTTCTACTTCTACCATTTGTGCCACTGCGGTTACTACTCAATCCTTGTGGTGGCAGTTCTTGGCGGCAAACAGGGCAGGAGTTATGCTGGACCAACCATGGAACGATACAATCTGAGTGATATAAATGGTTGCATGGCATTTGTCTTGCTTCAGACCCCAGCTCAAATTTATCTTTGCACACTGCACAATGCGAATCTGAACGAAGATGCCTCTGTGTGATCTTGATGGTAGGCATTGCATCGATGGAGGACCTCGATGCCGGTGGGGGACCTTGTCTGTTATTAGCTGAAAGCTGTTCAAACAGTTCTTCTAATCCAGGACCGACAAAATAATCGCCTGTGTTACCTCGTGTCAAACCAATTCCTGGAGCCCCATTAAATAGAGCTTCAAAGCCACCATGTCCAGATAATCTGAAAGGAATTTGGCCACCAAAGATCAACAGAGGAGCAAACCCTGCACTGTGTTCAGGATTTGAATCTGTTCGGGCCCTGATGTCACGGTTTCGGCCCCTATCTGCCATTTGATGCCTCATAAAGGCAGACAAACTTTCCATGAGTCCAAGCCTTTGATCTCGTTCATCACTGTTGTCCATTCCAAAGATGTCAACAGGATTAACATGCACCATATCATTAAGTTCATGAACAAATCCCTCATTACAGCTAGGACAAACCATATCTCGCCGGCCCAGCCGAACTGGCCTCCTGCAACTATAACACCAATGAGTGTTCCTACTGTTCGACATCCTCTTGTTTACTCCCTTAATAGTCTCAAACAACTAATCACAAGGCTCCTTCCCCATACTTCACTGTCTTTAACTGTCACAACAGCATGATGACTTATATTCTGCAAAAGAAATTTGATAACAGTCAAGGAACATTAGATATCACTCAGATTTAATTACACAACAACAACAACAAAAGCCTTATCCCACTAGGTGAGGTCAGCTACTTGGATCACACAATGTCATTAAACACGAATTGAACTAAATGCTATATTGTTCTCCACAACAAATACTATTCTAATTGTCAGTACGAAGTAGTGCATTTATTATTCATCACATAAAAGCATCAATGCATTTATCATTCACAAATTTCACCTTAAACCTTCTATATTGCTTACTGTCCCAAAATTTTAAATTTTTACTCACCACCAAATAAGCAAAGACAAACGGACACAAGCACAAACAACTCTTTTATCAGATTCAAAAGTAAATATAAAATTGGAATTTTAATTGAACTTACAATAGAAAAGGAAATTTGAAGCATGCGTAGTTATTAGATTAGCCGCAATCTGAGATGAAAAGGAATACACACACCCTCTCTGTTAAAAGTAAAACAGCATATCATAAGAGGATTTTCATTGCAAGAACTATGCATTACTTAAAAACTATGATTATGTAAAATTACATGCTGTGTCATAAAAATGCGTTGTTTGTAAGAAACAGTTCTGGATAGTTACCCAGATTCGATTATTTTTACCACTTGTACTGATTTAATGTGTCTATTTAATTTTCAATTATTTTTGGCTCTTGAGAGGGAAAAAAAAATAATGATTTTGGTTAAGGGGCAAATCTTGTTTTGCAATCTTCAAATGTTCGGGAAACAACTTAAAAATAAGCTAAGAAAGTAAGATCTTTGGAATCTCCGTGAGAAATGGAGAATCAAGTGTGAACGCGCTAGTTTCTGGAAGCTTCTGTAAAACCCATACCTCGAAATCCCAGAATAGCAAATAAGAATAAGAATAAAAGAAAAATGCTGAGGCTTCAGAAATAGAAAAAAAAAACGAAAAAAAAAAAACAGCTTACCACGCTCAAATATGGATCGAAAAGGATGCGTTGCTTAGAGCGATGCAAAGGGCATCGGCGAGTGAGAGCAAAGAAGGAAGAAATGAAAGTCACTGTATGTTCTCCAACCCTAACCACTGGATGATGGCATGGGGCAGGCACGGAAAGAGGATTATTGAGGAACCGACATCGAGCTTAGCTGGCACCGCATGCTTCATTTCCTCTACAGCTCTACTTCCACTGCAGCAACAGTAGTAGTTTGCTTTCAATATTATTATTTTTATCAATTTTAATAGCTACACACTTTTTTTATGCTGTCATTTTTCTGTCTTATCTGTTATTTTAAAAGAAAATTGTCATCTAATAATAATTGTAAGTTTGTAATTTTAATCATTATTATTTTAAAAATTATAATAACAATAATTTTTATTAATAAATAATATAAAATTATTTCATAGTTATTAAATTTTTAATCGTTATTAATTAATGGAAAGAAAGGCAATTATCTTCTATAGATAATGAGATTTTTTAGAGTTTGATATTTAAATGCATGTATATATAAAAACCCATCTATAATGAAAGGTTAATTTCCTTGTAAGATTTTTTTATTTCGAAATATTAATAGTTGACTTTAAGTCATATATATGGGATAAAAAAAATTACTCACTTACTCACTTATTTGTTTATATTTTTTTATAAAATAAAAGAATGAGTTTAATTTTTATCTATATAAAAAATTAGTTCAAATATATTTTTAGTTTCTTAAATTTGAGTCAATTTTGTTTTTCATCTCTCAAATTTGAAATTATTTTTTTTACTTTTTACATTTAAAAATAGTTGATTTTAGTTTCTTTTCTTACTTGACAAATGGAGTATAAATTATCATTTATATAACATTGTTAATCATAAAAAAAATTTAATGTTCTTCGATTTTTTACTAAACACATAACAAAAAATAACTTGTATATGTTTGCTATGTAACGCGAAGAACTAAAACTAACCATTTTTTAAAATGTAGGGATTAAAAAATAATTTCAAATTTAAGAGACGAAAAACAAATTTGATCCAAATTTAAGGGAACAAATACATATTTAAGCCTAAATAATTTTACAGTGTTAGCAAACTAAAACTCACATTATATAAGACTTTTAAAGTAGTTATTATAAAAGTTAACAAATTTATTGCATATATAAATTGTGATTAGATCAAAATATAACTTTTCCTTTTCACCTTCAATGTATTTATCTTTAATTTATATTGTAGTGTTATTTTAAAAAGGAAATTATAATTAGAAAACATGTAATTATAATATACAAATAATAATTGAAGAGTAATATATACGTATATATAGAGAGAGAGGGGGTAGGATCCGTTAATACTATATGTCAAAGTTAGTCAAATTTCACCTTCAATATCTATTGTAGAATACAAATTTAATTGATCCAACTATTGAATTTAATGTTCTTATTAATTACGAAGGCTATCTCCACCTCCTCATAATACTCCCCAACACTCTTAGACCCTTGGTATAATATTTGAAGTTTGTTATAAAGGTATTTAACATAGTAGGAAGACACAAACTTCTCCCTCAAATCTTTCTTTAACTCGACCTAAGTTTCTACAATTGCCCTCCTCATCCTTATAATATCATAAAGTACTTCATTCCACCAAACAAGAGTATAGCCACTAAATTCAATTGTGACTAGCTTAACCTTCATCCTCTTATTGAAATCAAAGTACTCAAATATTTTCTCTACCTTCATTTCCCATTCTAGGTAAGAATTTGGTTTACTTTCTCTTAGGAATGGAGGGAGCTTACACTTCATTCCATCCATTTCCTTTCTCCTATGCTCTTTTCTAGGTCTCCTATGTCTTGTTGGAACATAAGTCTATGCATCCAAAATGACCCAAGTGTTTTGATGATAACAAACATTATGAAAATGGATAATATATTATGATTAACCCTTGTTCTCTAGATTTCAAAAGAATTGTAGGTTATTGGACTTAAATGTTGGAACGCGTCCATTTAAGGGAAACTGACTTTAAAAGAAGTTCATCTATTGTATTCATAAAGTCACTCATCTTCCAAAGGATATTCAAAGTGTCCATAACGAGACTCACTATCCAAAGTACGTACTTAAACATTCACAGTATTCAAATGTCTACCTAATATATTATTTGAGCACGTGTTAAGCTTTCAGATTGACAAATAACAATAACAAAGATGTTATAATACAAGTCAAATTTGATAAAAGGAAACCTAGATTATGACTCCATTAAGAAGGAACCAACGAAGCTTCCTCACTCATCAACAGTAGAAAACACGTAGAATTTAGATAAAAACAATTTTTTCTTAACACAACTTTTCTCTATCTTAAAAAAAAGAGAATTGTCTATAGAAGTATTGCAAGAAGCAATCAAGTATTATTTAATGCAGATCCAACCACTCTTCATGCAAAAAGCAACATTCAAATTTTCACGTGTTATATAATAGGATCTATCAAGCTCGAAAGAAGGAGAAGCTAAACTAAAACGCATTCTATCAAGAAAGAAAAAAAAACTCTCTTATGGTTTGGACGAATGCTTTGTAAAACTTTTTTTGCGAAAAAAAGTAAAGTCTATGTTATGTATTGTAAACTATCACTACATGACTCATTGTTTTGTAAAAACTCTATTGAGTTCGTGTGATAGCTTGAAGAGGCTAAGTTCCAAAGAATACTTGGGTTTCGTGTAATTAGGTAGATTACAAGGAAAGGTGTGCACAACAAGGAATCAAGCACGTGTATAAAAAGGGACTCAAGAGCTCGTGAAAAGCGTTGTTGAATTCAGAAAATTGTATCACTCACACCTCACACTACTCACGCTACTCACGCTCTCGTTCCATTCCCTCGGTAGTGCACGATGCTTCAGTACGGCGTCTTGTCGATTGAGGAGGTGCAAGTCTAGAGTATGGGAAGTTGGAGGTCATCAGAGGAGATCGCTCAATATAGCTGATGCACTCTGGTGGACTGAATCCTCAATGCTCTAGCCATTCCTAGTGAACCATCACCGTTCTTCCATGGTGATCGTTGTGGAAAGCGGAGTCCCCAAATTCATATAACCTTGCAACAATACTCTATTTCAGCAGTAACAATTGGTTTGCATCTCCCTATCTCTGTTTGTGAATACTGTCATTAATCTGCTCTTTGCTTTTGTTGCGATTGTGCAATTGTGGGAGTGGATCACGTTAGGTTAGGCCGATTGGAACCGATCTAACAACTTAATTAGGTAATCGATAAGAGAACCTAGAATCAACCACGTGCATACTCCATGCTAACTGATGAGGTAGCGATTATGTAAATCCTTGGTTGGCAATGGACAAATGTTTGGCGATTATCGTAAAAACTCTAGGTTGGTTTGGAATTACATTCTTAAGTAGAGAACCACAAACTAATTGCTTGTTGAACCTCTGTATTGGTGCAATAACTATTATAGTGTAGCTCACATTTAATTTCATTAATTAGTTTATTTTTTGTACTTTCGCAACAAAACCCCCCGTTTACATTCAGTCGAGTCAGTCGTCTTAGTCTGGACTGAGTCTAAGCTGCCTTTATCTGAGACCGGTTCTATCCGAGTCCAGTCTGACTCCGTCCAAGTCCAATGTCTCTGTTCGAAACCGAGTTTGAGTCGTCTCAGTCCGAGATAGAGTCAACATTCCACATACACTTAGTCTTTTGCATAAAACTCTAATTTCCAAATTAAGTCATAATTGAACACACCGTGTCCTTGAGATATTCGACCTAGGGTTGCATTCTGTTATAGTTAGCTCTAGTTTTATTTGATAAAGCCACCACAACGAAAAGAGGGTTATCAAGCACGTTTGTGCTATAGTTAAGCACGGGCTATAGTTAAGCATGCCTGTGCTATAGTTAAGCACGTTCATGCTACAGTTAAGCACGCTTGTCTTGATTTTTTCTCGCATGAACATACCCATGCTTCAAGAAAGCATGCCCATGTAGGATTTTTGCATGAGCATGCTTGTACTTGACACAGTAGTATAATTCAATGTATATTTGTTTATTTGTGTTGAGTTAAAAAGATGTTACTTTTGTCTATGTTGTAATGTTGAATGTTGAGATTGCTTGTGTGCACTATATTATTGATGTGGATTAAGAATTAAGCATATGTTTTATTGAAATGAATATGAGACACAAATGTGAAAGATACATAAGAAGTTATGGGTATCACTACAAGCTACCTAACCTAAGAAAGACAAGAATGGACTTGGGTGACACTTTTCTTGTGATCTACCAAGGCTTATGAAGCATAAGGATGGTGTTCGCTAATTTGTATAGGTTGTGAGATGAGCTGTCTTGCTTTAGTAGGATGAAAATGACCCTCACCAGCCTAATTTTTTTTATAAGAGAAAACTAAGATAAGAAATTGTGTAAACATACATCATATAATGCAATTGGTGATGAAGAACCTCTTAGGGGCTACATGGTATAGAAATTTCAATGATCATGCTTGATCTCATGAGCTGGGACACATAATGCAAGCTAAGTAAATTTGACATGCTACCAACCAATGAATTTCATCTTAGCATGGCTTGGCTAACCAATGAGTTTTGAGTCCAAATGCCTCTAGACTACTATTTTGAATGAGATGGTACCACATGCATATGAAGTGGCATTTAAGATGCAACTTAAGCATAGCATAAGCTTATTAAGAATATTCTTCTGAATATTAATACTTGTATAATTGTTTTATGAATTGTGTTTAAGTGAGATGAATTCTCATTTCCCTATTATTGTATTGTTTGTGTTTAGGTTGAACATCATTTTGAAGTTAAGAAAGAATATGAAGATTAAGACTTATCTCTTTTACCACTTCATAGTAATTTTGTAGAAGGATTACTCTTTGATAGATATGACATCGAGGCAGAGTTTTGTAAATGGTATGATATTGTTTATGTTTTATGGATTTCTTAAATATGGCCTTTGGAGTGTTATTACTTTCACTATTTGTTTCTGCATAGTTGATACGTGATTCGTTTTATCATGTATTAGTACAATAAGTTCATCATTCTTATTTCATTTGTTAAGTATGAATACTAGAAGAGTAAAGGGTATCACATAAATTAAAAACACTTGAAATTTTCTTCTTAATAGTTTATTATCATTAAAATTTCATCTTAGGATGAACTTGACCTCAACAATTTATACTTTAGTCTTAAATTTCTTATTTTTAACTTCACATTTTTTATTAGTATCCAAAAAAAAAACTAAGTCAAACATTTATATCTATTTTATAAAGTTTGCACGTATAAAAAATTTAAATTAAATTATATCAGTTTTAATTAAATATTTTTATTATTTCATAAACAATTCATTCTAAAATATGTTTTATGTATCAATAATAATTGAGTCAAACTTTACATTAAATGTATATGAATGTATTTTATAATTGAGCTAAACATTAAATATATGTGTGAAAGAGATCAAATTATACATCATTCAATAACTTATATAGAATGTCAATTTTATCGATCACATCATTGAATTGAATTTTTTTTTTTATATAGATCATACATAAAAAAATTTATATTAATCTAAAATCAGTTGATACTTTATTTATATCGATCAAAATTAACAAAAATATACATTTTAAAATATATTATAATAGAAATCATTTAATCACCTTGTTGTTCAATTTTAATAAAATTTGATACAACAATCAAGATAATATAAAGTTAAAATTTAACAATTGGACCGATAAATTTTCCATTATATATGAACTTATCAAATTATGTAATATTTGTGTAAGTTACAATAGTATATATATATAACCATCTTCTTAGTGTTGTTCGACTTCAATAAAATTTAATACAACAATCAAGATAATATAAAGTTAAAATTTAACAATATAATTGATAAAATCCACACTATAATTAAATTATTTAATGATGTAATAGTTGATATAAATTACAATTGTGTAATTTGATCCCTCCCTCTATATATACACACTATAAATATTCATACACAATTTTATATAAATAAGACATTTGTAATTATGTAATTTTATAAAATATAAAATTGTATATGAATATTTATAAAATATAAAAAATCAACAATTGAATTTTTAAAATTAATATTTATAAAGAATTATTAAAAACAAAATAACTTTATAAGAACTACTTCTGAACTTGCTAATAAGGGTGATGAAGAAAATTAATTAAGAAAAATTGGTACAAATAGGGCAAAGAAGTTAGAGTTGTGCACTTTTATGTCTCTCTAGTTGAAATTTTGATCGGATTATTTATTCAAACCTAAACTCAATCCGATCAAGATGCAAAAAAATGAGAAAAGATTGAATCAACCTAACTTTCTAACATAATGTATCAATTTTAATATTATGTATAATTAAATCCTATAATAAATAAGTATAAACTTAAATAAAATATACTTTATAACATACATTTTAAATAAATAACATTATTATAAGTATAATATTTTGTTATACAAAATAATATCCATTAAATAAAAATTATTATTAATATATAATTACTTAATATATATATATATATATATATATATATATATATATATATATATATATAACACTGAATTGAGACAACCCAAACCAAAATTCATCTTCAAATTACATCAGATTTAATTTTAAAATCCAAATATGTCCAAATCAATATCGGGCAGGTCGAATTTACCCATGCTCACCCTTAGTTGAGTATTGCTATTCTCTTTTCTTGTAGTGGGGACTGTCTTCAAAGGAGCTTGTCTCCAGCATCTCTAATTTTTTATGGGATCTTTCAGGTTCCTATCAAGTGCTTACATATCTGATACCCTACCAGATTATGATCCAGATTTTTGAACGGTGTGTTTTGTGAAGTTTGGGGTAAAAGTAAAACCATGTTAAAGACAGAAAGACTTGGTGACTAGACATGATTTAAAGTCTTGTGCAAACTAAAACCACACATTTTTAAGTATGGTTCACTGCAAGATAGTTCTACAATGAACGGAATAACATTTATTTATTTATTCAATAAAGGAAAATAAGTACAGGCCACTAGTGACAAGTCTCAGAGCATTCAAAAGGAAGGTATGCTAATAAATTCTCTCTGCTGTAGATACAGGACGTAAGAAAATAACGATAACTGTGATGTTATCTTTGCTGCCACGTTCTACTGCTTCAGTAGCCAACCTCTTAGAGCACATTCCAGGCTCTTTAACAGTGTCTTTTATTATATTTATGACCTCCATACTGCTTATGACATCCCATAGGCCATCGCTAGCCATGACCTAAATCAACAATTTTATTAATAGTTTAATCATGAAGGGAAGAAATTGTTTCAAAACAGTATCAGAAGCAACAGGGTATTATGAAGGTGATGCATATAACATAAATGTACAAAAAGCATCCGAGACGTGGTCTATCATTAAGGGCAAGGTCAACAATGGCAGATGGCGGAATGTGGCAAAAAGGCCAAAATTCCACCATATAAACATGCCATTGCAGCCTATGACGCAGCCATAGCAGGCCTCCCTTCACAAATTGCCTATGGCAGAGGGGTCGAAAAATGCTACATTATAGTGTTATGGTGATGCTATGACAATTATTTAACAACATTGATTAAGGACACTTCCACAGGATAAGTCCTATTTGAAATGGATGGTGTGAGTTCGTCAAATGCTCGACAAGCCGCTATATTAGTGGCACATAAACCATGTTCGTCAACCAAGTTTGTTCAGTGGTCGTAACGTAATTGGTTAGTGGGGAAAACCAGACTGGGATTCAAAAGATTTAGGCGAAGGGTTTGTTTCTAAACGAGGGAAGTGGAAAGACACTAAGGGAGAGGTATATCACGAACTTAATGCAAATAACAGTTCCTTACCAGAAATTCATCCTCTGTGCATAAGGTACTCTCAGTTATCTCAGGTTCTGCAGTTACAGCAGGCTTTAGATCATCATCACCAATAGAACGAGTAACCTGTGTAAAAAACCAGTCAATTTTACTTGCATCAACATATAGTAAAACCTCAAATTGCCATTAATACCATTGTTAGTGCCTGCTCATATTATTGTTTACCCAAGATCATTTGTGCCAGAAGTTAAAACAAAGGGAACAAGAAAGCAAAAAGGAAAGACATTATTGAACCAATTGGGCATCGTTATGTATCAGACAAGTAATGGCTAGACATTGCTCCCCTCCATAAGTAATACCAGAATGCATGACTCGTGCACTAGATGCAAACCTAAAAGTAATTAATTATACAACCTATTTTCAGAAGGCACTATTGACAATATGTTCCCACTACCACCAGGAAACCAGTCATATAAGCACACACATCAAATAACCTTTTCCTATAGTATAGGGGCGTGTACAAAGTAAACAACATTGCCTTCCCCACCCGTACAAAACTTTCACCATGAAAATATATCATTGGTTACTAGAGTATTCATCAGCACAAAAACAAATTCTGCAAAGCATTTTATAAAGAAGGCTATCAGTAATCTCCTTATTAATTTGTACAATAACCATTTCATAAAATGCATATGGAAGAAACAAATATAACCATGCATTTCCGAGTATATGAGATGCACAGTTAAACAGACCACTATATTGAACTGAGTAGTGTGTAATACAATTTCTAATCTCCCTTTTATAGGGTAAATATCTAAGCCTAAAAAAAGAAAATAAGGAAACCATATCAAGAAAATACAAAGAAAATAAAAGTCATATAAGAAAAGATACAGGAAAACAGTAATATATTTAACACTCCCCCTCAAGCTGGAGCATATAAATTATATGCTCCAAGCTTGTCACATATAACTTGTATCTGTGATCCCCTTATAGATTTAGTGAAAATGTCAGCAAGTTGATTACTCGAGTTGACAAATTTTGTACTTATTTCTTTGGCCAGCAACTTCTCTCGTACAAAGTGAAGTCAATCTCAATGTGTTTGGTTCTCTCATAAAATACAGGATTAGAAGCAATGTCAAGAGCTACTTGATTATCACAATACAGTCTCATTGGTTGCACATCAACAAATTTCAATTCTTGAATAAGTTGTTTTACCCATATCAATTCACAAGTGGCTGAAGCCATAGCCCGATATTCTGCTTCAGCACTAGAACGAGCAACAGTTTTGCTTCTTACTTTTCCAAGAAACCACATTTCCCCTAATAGATATGCAAAAACCTGTAGTAGATCGTCTATCAATGGGAGATCCTCCCTAATCAACATCACAATAACTTGATATATGGATGTCTCCCTTATCCTCATAGAGTAAACCTTGTCCAGGTGTCTTCTTGATATATCTAAGGATACGGAGGACTACCCAGTGATCAACACAAAATGCTTGCATAAACTGATTTACAACTCCCACTGCAAAGGAGATATCAGGAGTGATAGTGAGGTAAATGAGTTTTCCAACTAGTCTTCTATACCTCTCTAGATCAGAGTAAGTAAGGTTTGCCATGTTTTACCATTAGCTTCATATTTGGATTCATGGGATTGTCAACGGGCCTGCAATTACTCATACTAGTCTCTTGCAATATATCAAGAGCATATTTTTTCTGAGAGATAACAATGCCTTCCTTGGATTGAGCGACCTCTATGCCAAGAAAGTACTTTAGATGGCAAAGATCTTTGGTCTGGAAGTGGTTAAATAAGTATTATTTTAACCGGGAAATTTTGATATCATCATTTCCTATGATGACAATATCATCCACATACACAACCAAATACACACATTTACCGGAAGAGGATTGGCAATAAAATACAGAGTGATCTGCTTCACTTCTTGTCATCCCGAAGTTTTGAATAACTTGGCTAAACTTTCCAAACCAAGCTCTCGGGGACTGTTTAAGTCCATACAAGGATCTATAAAGCTTGCATACTAAACCAGACTCCCCCTGAGCAACAAAACCAGGAGGTTGCTCCATGTATATTTCTTCATCCAAGTCACCATGTAGAAAAGCATTTTTAATGTCTAATTGATGAAAAGGCTAGTGACAAATAGCAGCCATTGCAAGTAAGAGGCAAATAGTAGTGATTTTAGCCACAAGAGAGAAAGTATCTCCATAATCAAGACCATATACTTGAGTATATCCTTTGGCCACCAACTGGGATTTGAGGCGATCAACTGTGCCGTTAGGTGCAACTTTAATAACAAATACCTACCTACAACCAATTGCCTTCTTGCCTGGGGGAAGAGAAACTAACTCCCAAGTACCACTTTGTTCCAGCGCCTGCATTTCAACTATCATGCCTTGTCGCCATCCAGGATGATCAAGTGCTTCACAAACAGATTTAAGAATAGTAATGGACGAGATAGAGGAAACAAAAGAAAAATCCGAAAGAGATAAACGATGATAACTAAGGTAAATAGGATGAGAATTACGAGTGAAGCGAATACCTTTCTGAAGAGCAATGAGCCAACCAATGTTAGAATCATGGGAAGGTGAGGATGGAAGAGGATCCGTGTCGAGTCAGTTGAGGATAGAGGACATGAATCAAGTGAATCTTCACATACTGGGATACCCATCTCTTGTGTCCTGCTTTGAGATGTAGACATTGAAAGTGAAGATAGTTCAACTTGAGAATGAACAGAAGAGGAAGCTTGGAGTATGTCTTGATTATGTGTTTCAAGGGATGACGACTCTTTTGGACTAAGATACGGAATTGGTAGTGCCTGTTGGATAGAGTCACAATCATCTTTGGTGAAGAACATAGTTTCCTCAAAGTATGTAACATCAGCTGACATATAGTGTCTTTTTGTAGATGGAGAGTAACATTTGTACTCTTTTTGAAGACGAGAATATCCAAGAAACACACATTTAATTGCTCTTGCAGAAAGTTTATCACGACCTGCAGAGACATCATGAACAAAACATACACAACCAAAGACTTTAGGAGGCATATGATACATTTTATCTTTAGGAAATAAAATTGAATGAGGGATTTGATTCTCAAGTGCAGCAGATGGCATTCGATTTATTAAAAAACAAGTAGTAAGAACGGCTTCATCCTAACGATTAGTAGGGACATTTACACTTAAAAGTAAGGTGCAGGTAGTTTTAACCAGATGCTTATTTTTCCTTTCAGCTATACCATTCTATTGAGGAGTATGAGGGCACGTGGATTGATGTAAGATTCCTTTTGAGGACAGATATGAGTTTAGTTTGGAAGAAAAATATTCTTTTGCATTATCACTTCTCAATATTTTAATGGTTTTTCCAAATTGATTTTCGACTTCTTTCGAGAAGGACATTAAGATGGACAAAAGTTCAAATCTTTCTTTCATCAAATAGACCCAAGTACATCGTGAGTATTCATCAATGAATGTGACGAAGTAGTTAAAATCAAAAGATGTTACTCGACTTGGTCCCCAAATATCTGAATGGACAATAGAAAAGGGCAAATTGCATATTTTGTTGACTTGGTTAGGGAAGGTGGATCTGACATGTTTGCTTAATTGACAAGACTCACACTCTAAGGTAGACAGTTTATTGAGACTAGGAACCATTAACTTTAGCTTTGCAAGACTAGGGTGCCCTAAACGATTATGCAAAAGCTTTGAAGATACAAACGCAAAACACAATATATAGGGATTGTTGGATAAGTAGTAAAGTCCTCTTGATTCATGTCCTTTGCCAATCAGCTGGCCCATATTCCGGTCCTGTATAACAAAAGAATCAGCATAAAAGGTTACTAAGCAATTCAAAGAATGAGTCAATTAACTCAAAGAAATCAAATTGCAGAGACATTTGGGAATGTACAACACAGAGTTTAAACTAATTGATTAGGATAGAGAGACTTGACCAACTCCCTGAGATACCGTTTTGGAACCATTGGCTAATTAAATGAAGTGAGGAAACTTAGGTGAGGAGATAAAGAAGAATACAGACTCATTACAAGAAATGTGATCTGAAGCACCTGAATCGATTATCCATGGACCTTGACTCCCCATAGACTTGGAAATGCATGCAGTTGAAACACTTGGTGATGCAGATGATTGGGTGTGATTGTTGGACTTGAGCCTTAGGAACTCCTGATACTCTTCATCTGAGATTAATTGAGAACCAGTCCTTCCGTTTGAAGGGGTATCACTCAAAGATATATTTGCAGTTTTGTCTGACCAACCAATCAAATCATAACATCTATTTTGTAGGTGTCCTTTTCCACGTGTGAGCAAATAAGCCTGCCATGACCACCTTTACCATTTCGTAATATTCCTCTAGTACCCCGACCGCTTCTTCCTCTACCACGAGAGGCTACCATAGCAGAGTTTTCAACAGCGATAGCATCATCTTTTGTTGTTGTAGGAACCCGAAGAAGCCTAGTAACCAGGCTATTCATAGAGGGAATCTACTCACTTGATAGGATTTGATCCCGAACATGCTCATAGTCAAGATGCAGACTTCGCAGGATTAGACCATCAGTAGTTTGTCAATTCGCTTTGTTGTTTCCTCAATAGAGTTACATACAAGTAAACCTTTCAATTCTTCAGCGGCAGCCCTGGCTTTGGCTATGTGCGACACCATATCATGATTGGCCTATTGAAGGGAAACAATCTTTTGAGTTGAATCAAACAGATGTTGAACATCATTAGCGAAGACATCTCTAGCGTTCGTCTAGAAGGAATAGTAGGTCTTGAATGACCTTAAGATTTCTAATAATTCGAGGCTAATAGACTGCCACAAAATGACACATAATTGATAGTCAAGCTTCAGCCATGGAACTCTGTTTTCTTCTAGTATTTCAACCTCTTATTTCTCCAAACCCTTGTCCCAAAAACCACCACTCAACTGATTTTGACCAAGCTCTATAATTTTTCCAGTTGAGTTTCTCTGTTATTATAGTTGGGGTTCTTGAAAAAGAAATAATGGATCCTTGTGAAAAGGAACTGGCAGTGGGCCATTTTAATTTCAAACAGTGAACAGAGGAGGAGAGGTAACAGTTCTAAACACTTGCAATAAAAAAAACAGTAGCACGGTAACTTAGATCTACCAACTGCAGTACTTCCCACCAAATTTTTGGGAGTTGGAATAGGTAGGAGATGAGCCATTGAACAAAACGGTGGGCTTGCGGCAAAGAACGGTGGTCTGGCGATGGCAGACAACAGCGGACAGCGAAGGATAGTGGCAACGATAGTGGCAGATGACGACTCTCAGTCACTGGATACTGAGACAACTTTCTGGTGACGGCCGGCGGCTGGTGGTGGAAGACGGCGACGGTTGGCGGTCTGTGGCGGAAGACGTCGGTGGTCGACGGTGGTGGCCGACGGCGGTCAACCACTATATTAAACTGAGTAGTGTGTGTAATACAATTTCTAATCTCCCTTTTATAGGGTAAACATCTAAACCTAAAAAAAGGAAATAAAAACTATATCAAGAATATACAGAGAAAATAAAAGTCATATCAGAAAAGATACAGGAAAACCGTAATATATTTAACATGGACCATAGCAATCAATTTGAACAAACCTGAAGTGCAGGAAGACCAACCCTCCAAGTATCAACTTGCCAATGTACATGGCCCCCCTGACAAATAACACGCTCTCTCTCTTGAAGACAACTTGCAACATGATCCTAATAATGTTAAGCTTTGATTAGTCTAAATGGAAATACATAAAAGAATAAATCAGAGAAGCTTTTATACTAATAAGGGTGGGTTTATTCAATAAGCTTTTATCAATCACATGAGAGCTTAAGCTCTATAAGCTCTTCCAAACACCTTCTCTTTGCACTAGCTAACAGCAGTAATTTTCTGCTCACCTTACTTAGAGCAATTGGATTACCAGCACGACATAAGATTGCCCTGCAATCACCAATGTTAGCAACAAATAGCTTGTTCCTGACTATAAGAGCAACAATCGCTGTACACCCAGGATGCCAACCCTTCTGGATACATCTGTTGGATTTGCGATAGGAATCAAGATCTTTTCTGAAGGCAGCATCTGTCTTAATGAATGCTTCCGCTAGTGCATTAGCAGGACTGCATTAACATAATAAAAGAATTAAACTTTCAAAATGATAGGACCAGTGGTGATGGGTCATCTAGAGTGAAATATACCTGCCCAAAAAACCTGAAGTCTGCAAAACTGCTGGTACAGCTCTAGAAGAAAACTCAGAAGCTGCTGCACCTGCATAAGTAGCAAATCATGCTTATTAAGCTATAATATTACCATGAATGGTCATCAGGATCATCTTCGTGTGCAATCATATTCATCAAAGCACATTACCAAAAATATCCATCAGGATCCATTACCAAAGTTAGAAAGTTTATTAGTGTGTAACTAAGAGTAGAAGTTCTCATTGCCGAGCTGGCAGCTGTTAGTACAGTTGGCGAACAGTTATTAGTAGAGTCATTTTGATAAGTAATGTTCAGTTAGTTATAACTAATGCAGAGTTATGATATTGTAACAGAGTTGTGATAGCCCTCTCTCTCTGTAAGTAACTTTTGTAAACTCAGTGGCTGCTTGGTTCAACTTATTTTGGAAAATATCACTTATTTTTAGCTACCTTCATGAGATTTATTTTTTAATAAAAAGCAATTAATTCTTCTAAAAAATGTTTTACCGAACACATGTTCAGTTTCTATAACATTCAGAATTCGGTTTTGTCATATTCTATAACACCCATCTCCCAGTAGGTGAGTACGCTCACATAAAACTAATTCAAAAGATGTATGAAAAAAGAAGGAATATACTGGATTTGGAAACCAAAAAAGGCAGCAAAAAGGGCTATCAATAATGTAATACAAGAAAAGCAGGAACCTGAATTGCCATCCTTAAGTTGCTTATTTTATTAGATAAACTAACTTACCCATGTTCAGAAGTTTGATCCAGGTGCATGTAATTAAAATCAAAGAGATTCATGTACTTATTAGAATACTATTTAAAATTTTCTTGATTTTCTACAACTTCTTAACATATTAGGCACTGCATTTTTCTTCTACAAGAGTGCCCAAGCATAGCATAAAGAATGCCTCATCATAAAAGAGATAAATTATTTTCAAGCTCTAGTAGTAATTATAATCTATTTTTTCTGAAATTAGAATCAAACACAATGTAGATATTTGATAAATCACTAATACATTATACATACCCCTATGGCCATCAAAGATACCAAAAGCATAGACATCATTTTCATCACAAATATGGGGCAGAATGAAATGTGTATCCTCCATAGTCTCCCTTCTCCCACAGGTAGCATATGATCCCCAAGACAGTATTGGGTGGTATACTGAAGGATCGTCATAAGACTCACACCTAGTTATCAAACCAGAATCATTTGCACAAGATGCACTCCTGGCCAAAAGTTCGCCTCGAGTGGACCAGCTAAAACTCTCTTGATAAGCTTGAATGTGATCGGTCTTGTTCACAGGTTGATCGACATGCAAGTTATTAGGTCTGATATGAATATCGTCTGCCTTCTTTAACTTACCGTGCTCCATAATTAAATCAAGTTCCTTGACAATATCATCAAAAGCAGGTCTGTTATTAGGATTTGCATCCCAGCATTTGTGTATCATTGATAATAATCTTGACGGTATACCCAAGTCCTCAGTAGCAAGGACCGGCCGTAATCCATCAGAAACAACAGCTGCTGTCAATTGCTGCTCAGTATAGTTCATCTCTAGCACTGTGTGAGCCTGTCATCAGTAAACATTGATTAATATCACCATCACACATTTAAAAAAGAAAAAGTTGATATAGCCATGTAATGTTTTCCCAAAGGTTCCAATATGAAAAACAAGCAAATCTCCAACAAAATAATTACTACTATTATCAGTCCAACCTAATGTTTGTTATTTTGTTGCGAAGAGGACTCTCTTGACAACTATATGATATTAGTCATTTTTTACGTGACATAAATGTCAATTAGTTGCATATCCCAAACCAAATTGTGCTGATGGTTTAAAAGTTTCTTGAAAATAATTAGAATTACATTTATATGACAAGCTGTAATTTTGCTTTCCCTCCTGTTAGAGAATAGTTATTAAGCTATATATGAGCTTATTAGGTTATTTGCAGTCGTATTTCATGTGACATAAATCTCAATTGGTTGGATATTTCAAACTGAAGGTAATTGTGCTAATGGTTTAGAAGTTACTTAAGAATAATTAGAATGATCATTTATATGACAGGCCCTAATTTTAGTTTTCGTCCTGTTAGAGAATAGTTATGAAGTTACTTAAGTTCTTATTAGGTTAGTCTTATTTTATGTGACATAAATCTAAATTAGTTGGATATTTAAAACTCAATAATATTTTGCTAATGGTTTAAAAGTTACTTCAGAACAACTAGAATTATCATTTATATGACAAGCTCTATTTTTACTTTCTTTCTTGTTAGATAATAGTTATTAAGTTATATATGTGCTTATTAGGTTATTTTGTATTATTGGGCTGGGTCTATCTTTCTTGTACTGTTCTTTATTTAGTATAAAAATAGGCACTTGATGACTAACAACATTGAGATAGTTATTACTCATTCCTATTTGCTAGCATTCCTTTTAATCTTCTCTAACATGGTAACTAAAGCTGGTTTGGGAGAATAACCTAGCTGTAGAAGTGTTTACTGAGTGTGTGTTGCTCACATATACGATGTTTTATTTATAATCAAAGCTAAAATTACGGATATAAATAATGATAGAAAATCTAATTTTTAAATTATGGAGTCTTTCCATATTTTCCTATTTACATAGAATACATGCATATCTTCAACACTTTCCCTCAAACTAGAGCATATGTCATATGAACCAAACTTGTTACAGATGCAATCAACACGAAAGCCGTTGAGAGACTTAATGAATATGTCTCCCAGCTGGTCATTGGAGTTGACAAAGTTAGTGGTGATTTCTCTTGAGAGGGCCGAAAAGGATCATTGGAAGGTAGCGAAAAGGTTGTAAAAAACAAGGGAGCACAGCAAAGGGGTCCCCATATAAGGTGAGCACAACATATTGAAGAGTTGTTGGAGTCAAGATAGCACAACAAAGGGGTCGTCATAGATAGGGAGCACAACAATGGGGTTGCCAAAGTGTGGGTTGTGCTGAATCTAATGCAAGCATGTGTATCTCATCCACTAAAAAAAGGTGGTGCATGGCAACACATCTGGTGGCGGGGCAAGCTACGCGATGGTTGTCGAAGGGAGGCAATTTCAATCACATTGTTAGGTCTTAGTAAAGGTGGTGCAACGATGGCCAAAGGCGATTGGTAGTAGGGGCAAGTGTTGTTCACCCTTGAAAAGGAGCACCCATTATAGCAAAAAGGGATTATAGTGAACCCTAAATCATTGAGAAGGTGCACTATTCATACGTTGCTACTACAGGAAAAAAAAAAAAAAAAGGAAGGATCGGAAAAAAAAAAACTTATGCTCTTAATATGATGTAAAAGTGTTTATTGAGTGTGTTACCCACATATACAATGTTTTATTTATAATCAAATAAAGTTAAAATTAAGGATATAAATAATAATAGAAATTTCTAATTTCTAATTTTAGAATCTTTTCATATTTCCCTATTTACATAGAATAAGTGCATATTTTTAACACTAGCAAATTATAAATTTTGGTTTTTCTTCTATCTTGAAAAAGCAATGTTATGGGAGCATTTTTGGTGACCAAAGTGTTAGTGTATGCTCTAGTAGCCAATCGTATAATGACCATAATAGTTTACATTATGTTATGTCATTTATTTAATTTATGAGGCAATTCATTTTTCCTTATTTTAGTTAAATGAACATAATAATATGCTTAGAATAGTGTGTTCAATGTCATAAGATAACAAGTGTCTAAGTTGATTGAGAGATCTTACTGGTTTAGATCAGAACATTACTCTTAAATGTCCCACCTTTAGTATTATTGTGAATAGTAAGACTTGGAATAACAATAATGCATAAATACTAGTATATAGACAGAATAGGTAATGCATGAGATATCAAGTCTTTTCATTAGTGCATATTTGAGTGATAATGTACCGAACAAACTCATCATGAGAGCATTGCATGAATTATTACATGAATGTAAAAATCAATTCTCATAGTGACAATGGTACATGTAATTCTTTTACCTAAAATCACTACAATTTCCTACATGAGTTGTATGTTTTAATGTCATCAAAAGTCATGTATAATAGGGTGATTATAAAAGTTAAAAGAAAAAGAAATTGTATATTGTGTATTTTGTACAATCACTAATATCCTGTTTATACAATAAAAATTATGCCTAAAGAAGGAAAGAGCGAAAGAAGAAAATAATAGTAATAGGAAAACAAATATCGCATGATATCTCCTAAAATATATCTGATATTTAAAACACTTCCCTTCAAGTTGTTAAATGGATATCAATCATTCCAAACTTGTCAATAAGATTTAGAAATCTAGCACTAGGAAGCCCCTTAGTAAAAACGTCTACCACTTGGAGCCTAGTGGGTATATGTGTTGTAACAATAAGGCTGTCATCCAACTTCTCTTTGATGAAGTGCTTGTCAATTTCAATGTTTCGTTCAATCACGTTGGATTAGGTTAATGTTCATAGCTGAATTTTTGTCACAAAACAATTTTTCATGGGACCCTCATATTTAACTTTGAGGTCATCAAGGATAATCTTCATCCAAAATCCTTCACATATGTCATGTGCCATGACTCGAAACTCAGTTTCTGCACTCGATTGAGCAATAATATTTTGCTTTTCTTACTTCTCTGTGTCACCAAATTCCCTCCAAGAAACAAGCAACAACCAAAGGTGGATCTCCTATTTGTGACTAACATGCATAGTCAGCATCAGTGTCTATCTCAAAGGACAGTGAACCTTCTCTCCTAAATAACAGTCCATTTTGCATGCTTGTCTTCAATTAATGGAGGATCCTCTCAATTGCATAGAGATGTCTCTCACAAGGGTCATGCATAAATTGGCTAATCACACTAACAGCATTAGCAAAATCTGACTTAGTGTGAGATAAATATGTTAGTTTTCCCACCAATCTTTGGTATTGAGACTTCTCGACAAGCATACTTTCTTCACTTTCAATCTTGTGGTTCTATTCAATGCGCATCCCTATGGTCTTGCATCCCAATTTTCTTGTATCCTCAATTGGGAGATAAAGATGCCCTTTCTAGAATAGGCAGCCTTATTCAAAGAAAATACTTCAATTTTCCCAACAGTCAGGCTTTCTTTCAAAGTCAACCACTCTATCTCATCATTTGCAATAATCATATTGTCTATCTACACTAGGAGAAGAGTGAGTTTGCCGTCAAAGGAATGTATTATGAATAGAGTATAATCACCTTGACTTTGCTTGTATCCTCAGGAGATCATGACTTGAGTATATCTTCCAATACACGCTCGGGGAGATTGTTTGAGGCCATAAAAGTCTTCTTCTTCTTCAACCTACACACTTTATTCTTGCCACCGTGAGATTCAAATCTTGGTAGAATCTCCATATAAACTTCCTCTTCTAAGTCTTCATGCATAAAAGTATTTTTAACATCAAACTATTGTAGGTCCCAACCAAAGTGAACAACTAGGAAGAGAATGATTCTTACTGTATTCAATTTTTTCAATGGGAGAAATGTCTCCTCATAATCAATGCCATAGATCTATGTGTATCCCTTTACAACCAGTCTCGCTTTGTATCTGTTAAATATATTACCGATTTCCTGTATCCTTTTTTATGACTTTTATTTGCTCTGTATTTTCTTAATATAGTTTCCTTATTTCCTTTTTTAGGCTTAGATGTTTACTCTATAAAAGGGAGATTAGAAATTGTATTACACACACCACTCAGTTCAATATATTTTGTCTATTTAACTTGGTATTAGAGTAGAGCAAAGCTTTGCACCCACAACTAAGGGCCGTCGTCTGGGGAGTTGCCGCCGCCGGCCGCCTTCTGCCGCCACCCGCCGCCGCTGTCTACCACTGTTTGCCGCCGCCGTTCTGTTCGTCAACCTCTTTCCTACCTATTCCAACGTTCAGAACCTTGGTTCGAAGTATTGTAGTTGATAGATCTGAGTTAACGTGCTAGCGTTCACAAAAAAAAAACAATCAGTGTTAGAGTTGTTTGAGGTTGAAAATGGCCACTGCCAGCTTACTTTCTCAAGGATCCATTATCTCTTTTTCGGGAACCCCAACTATCACAGCGGAGAAACTCAACTGGAAAAATTATAGAGCTTGGTCAGATTCAGTTGAGTTGTGGTTTTTGGGACAAGGGTTTCATGACCATTTGGAGAAACAAGAGGCTGAAATACCAGAAAAAAACAGAGCTCCATGGCTGAAGCTTAACTGTCAACTATGTGCTATTTTGTTGCAGTCCGTTAATTAGGCAAACATGTCAGATCCACCTTCCCAAACCATGTCAACAAAGGATGTAATTCGCCTTTCTCTATTGTCCATTCAAATATTAGAGGACCAAATCGAGTAATATCTTTTGGTTTTAACTACTTCGTCACATTCATTGATGAATACTCACGATATACTTGGTCTATTTGATGAAAGAAAGATCTGAACTTTTCTCCATCCTAATGTCCTTCTCTAAAGAAGTGGAAAATCAATTTGGAAAAACCATTAAAATATTGAGAAGTGATAATGCAAAAGAATATTTTTATTACGAACTAAACTCATATCTGTCCTCAAAAGGAATCTTATATCAATCCACGTGTCGCCATCTTTCCAACGAAATGGTATAGGCGAAAGGAAAAATAGGCATCTGGTAGAAACTGCTGCACCTTACTCTTAAGTGCAAATATCCCTACTAATCATTGGGGTGAAGCCATTCTTCTACTTTTTTTTTAATAAATCGAATGCCATCTAACTTCACTTGAGAATCAAATCCTCACTCAATTTTATTTCCTAAAGATAAAATGTATCATGTATCTCTAAAGTCTTTGGTTGTGTATGTTTTGTTCATAATGTCTCTAGGGCCGTGATAAACTCTCTGCAAGAGCAATCAAATGTGTGTTCCTTGGATATTCTCGTCTTCAAAAGTGCAGATGTTACTCTCCATCTACAAAAAGGACACTATATGTCGGTGATGTTACATTCTTTGAAAAGAAAAACTATGTTCTTCACCAAAGATGATTGTGACTCTATCAACAACAGGCCTTCTACAAATTCCATATCTTAGTCCATCAAAGTCGTCATCCCTTGAAACACATAATCAAGACATCTCCAACTTTCCTCTTGTTTCATTCTCGAGTTGAGCTATCTCTCCTTCATGTCTACATGTCAAAGCGGGGCATAAGAGATGGAGTTGCCAAGTATGTGAAGATTCACTTGATTTATGTCCTCTACCCTCAACTGACCCCCACACTAGATCCTCTTCCATCCTCACTTCCCATGATTAACATTGGTTGGCCATTCTTTCTTGAAAAGGTATTCGACTTCACTCGTAATCCTCATCCTATTTACCTTAGTAATCATCGTTTATCTCCTTCGTATTTTTCTTTTGTTTCCTCTGTCTGCGTCCATTAATATTCCTAAATGCTGTCATGAAGCACTTAATCATCACGGATGGTGACAAGCCATGATTGTCGAAATGCGGTGTTGGAACAAAGTGGTACTTGGGAGTTAGTTCCTCTTCCCCTCGGGTAAGAAGGCGGTTGGTTGTAGGTGGGTATTTCTTTATTAAAGTCGCACCTAACGGCCAAGATTGATCGCCTCAAAGCCCGATTGGTGGCAAAGGGTATCTTCAGTATATGGTCTTGATTATGGAGATACTTTCTCTCACGTGGCTAAAATCACTCTTATCCGCCTCTTACTTGCAATGGCTGCTATTAGTCAATGGCCTCTTCATCAATTAGACATCAAAAATGCTTTTCTACATGGTGACTTGGATGAAGAAATATACATGGAGCAACCTCCTGGTTTTTTGTTGCTTTCGAGTCTCGGTTAGTATGCAAGCTCAAAGTAGATCCTTGTATGGACTTAAAAAGCGTCCCAGGAGAACTTGGTTTGGGAAGTTTAGCCAAGTTGTTCAAAACTTTGGGATGACAAAGTGAAGCGGATCACTTCTATATTTTATTGTCATTCTCTTACCAACTAAAATGTGTGTCTGGTTGTATATGTGGATGATATTGTCATAACAGGGAAATGATGATATCAAAATTTCCCAGTTAAAGCGTCTTATTCAACAGACCAAAGATCTTGGCCACAATCTTTCTTGGCATAAATTAATTCAATCCAAGGAAAGCATTGTTATCTCGGAGAAAATATGCTTTCTTGATATCTTCAAGAGACTAGTATGAGTAATTGCGGGGCGATTAATCCCATGGATCCAAATATGAAGTTAATGGTAAAAGCAGGGGTGAACCTTATTACCGATCAGAGAGGTATAGAAGACTAGTGGGTAAACTCATTTATGTCACTATCACTGACCTTATATCTCGCTTTGCGATGGGAGTTGTAAAGTCGGTTTATCTCGAGGAGCACCTTGCGTTGATCATTGGATAGCGGTCCCCGTATTCTTAAATATATCAAGACACACCTAGGCGGGGTTTACTATATGAGGATAAGGAGACACCCATATATCATGTTAATGTGATCTTTGATTGGGCGGATCTTGGTTGATAGGCCTTATCTACTACGAGTTTTTGCATGCATATCTATTGGGGAAATGTGGTCTCTTGGAAAGTAAAAGCAAAATCTTGTTGCTCGTCCTAGTGTTGAAGTAGAATATCGGTATGGGCTTATGCCCATGTGAATGATATGGGTAAAACAACTTATTCAAGAATGAAATTTACTTGATGTCCAACTTATGAAAGCGTATTGTGATAATCAAGTGGCTCTTGGCATTCTTGTCCTCGTATTTCATGAACCCAACACATTGAGATTACTATCGCTTTATACGGAAGAAGTTCTTTGGCCAAAAAAATAAGTATAAATTTGTCATTTCAGTAATCAACTTTCTGACATTTTCATTTAAGTCTTTAAAGGGACCACAGACACAAGTTGTATGTTCCAAGCTTGGAGCATATAATTTATATGCTCTAGCTTGAGGAGGAGTGTTAAACATATTACCGATTTCCTGTATCTTTTTTATATGACTTTTATTTGCTCTGTATTTTCTTGATATAGTTTCCTTATTTTCTTTTTTTAGGCTTAGATGTTTACCCTATAAAAGGGAGATTAGAAATTATATTACACACACCACTCAATTCAATATATTTTGTCTATTTAACTGTATCAATTAAGGGTCCCATTAGATTTCCACATATATCCACTTGCAATCTACAACTCTCTTATCTTTAGATTTATCAACAATATCCCAAGTTGAGTCCTTTCTAATGTCTTCATCTCTTCTCTCATGGCTTGATCCCGATTGCTATCATTCATAGCTTACTACACTGATACATGTATTTTGATTGCATCAATAGCTACAATAAAGCTTCAATCCTGGAAAGAAAGATGGTTAATGTAAACAAGGCAAATACATAGGAGATAGTGACCCTTAAACAAGTTTGGCTTCTAGTATCCTCTCCACCTAAAGTTAAGGGTTGACAAAGAAGGATTGTGTTTCGTGAAAGGTGACATTCATTGGCACATAGAACCAACAACTTTGAGGGTGATAACACTTATACCCCTTTTTATTTGAAGGGTAACCAATAAAGATACACTTGACAACTCCTAGATCTATTTTACTGCAATGGGGATTATGAGAATGGACAAAAGCAACACCACCCAACCAGACGACATGGGAGAGTCAACAATAAGGGAGAAGAAGGAATGAATGACAAAATGTGTTCAACTAGGCTAACGCCTTGTAAGACATGAGTAAGGAACTTGTTTATGAGGTAGGTGGCAAATAGAACAAGTTCTCCTTAGTAAACATTCAAAACGGACATTTAAAAGAGTAGAGTTCTAGCAACTTCAAGCAGGTGACAATTCTTTCACTCTGCAATCCCATTTTGTTGGGAATATTAACATAGATGAGCTCATGAATAATACCTGATTTGTAACAAACTTGGAAAATTCAAGGTTAACAAATTCAGTGTCATTATTTGACCGAATTCTTTAATTGGACTTATTAAATTGATTTTTGACAAGACAGAAAATATTAACAAATTTTGGGCACACCTCAAATTTGTGCTTCGTAAGGTAAGTCCATGTCACACATGTATAGTCATGAATAAAAGTTACAAACCATCTAACTCTATAAACAAATTCAATAATAGGTTCCCATACATCATAATGAACAAGATCAAAAGAAACAACATTTTTACTATTACTAGGAAGACAAGAAACACGATAGTACTTAGAAACTTGACAAACATCGCACTTAAAGGACCCAACAAACTCTTGTAAACAAATGGGAAATAAATATTTAAGTAAACCAAATGGAGAATGTCCAAGATGCTTATGGTTAAGTTAAATTTGGGAAGCTACCCAAGTTTATGAGGTTGCTTAGTGATTGGAAGACATCTCCTATGTTTTGGTTCTATCATCAATTGTCTTGTGCTACAAGAAGTATAACTCACTCTACTCTTTAGCAATTAAAATTGTCCACCCAGAGGCAAGGTCCTAAAAGACAATGAGAAGGATAAAAAGTTACTACAAAATTAAAATCTTGTATAAGCCTATGTATAAAGATAAGATTGTTAGCCAAATTAGGAAGTTGAAGGACATTGTGTAGAGATAGAAAGGACTAGAGTTGGACACTTGAATCCAACAATAGGGACATGATTTCCATTAGCAACTGTAACGAGTTGCTTTCTAGATGCTCTAGAGAATGATGTCAAGTGTGATGAGAATGGGGTAATGTGATTGATTGTCCCAAAATCAAGGATCCAAATACTTTGGGAAACAGAAGTAGAAATATTGAAAGAATTCTTACCCTTCATAATCAAGGAGCAAGTGTCAAAAGGCTTACTAAGATCATTGGGACCCAAAAAGGATGACCTTTTCTTCAGCCATGATAGATTTGTGAAGAACAAGCCTAAAACAGGTAGAGGCATTGCCGACAATTCTTTTTGTGGTGGCTTCGTCGAGTGGATCACATCAGATGGTGGCGCACGCCCTATGAACGTGCATGAACAGTAACGCATGAACCGTGGTGCATGAATAGTGACCCATTAAATTTTTTATTTCCTAGTCCAACAACCAATCCCTTAAGTAGCAATGGCGGTGGCAAGGGTGGCAAACAACGGCACCGGTACTAAGTAGGAAAAATAGAGCCCCCAAGATCGAGAGCTTTAATACCAAGTTGAAAGAAAAAGAAACTATATATCAATTGTGTAATTTGTTTGTACAATCACTAATAACCCTTTTATAGGGTAAAGATTACACCTAAAGAAAGAAAAAGCAAAAGAGGGAAATAATAGTAATAAGAAAACAAATATCTCAAGATATCTCTTAAAATATCTTTGATATTTACAACAATAAATTCAATCATTAAACATACTACAGATCATGCCAAGAGATGATATTTTCACCCCTACAAAAGAATAGCAATCTTTGAACCCCTTGATTGAATGAGATTACAAAATGCATGATCATGCTTAAATGAGACAATATGAGAAATTAATCTCATTTATTTTAGTAAGTCTACTCAAACATCAAGAAACCAAATATTAAACCATACAAGGCAACACCCTCCACGTCTTGTGTTTAATTATGATATTGGGGAAAAAGAGGGGGACTAACAACTAGGTTAAGTCAAATCACTAACATTTATGTTACTTAGGTACCAATTATGTATTACTAGATATCATTCATTATATAATAATAAAATATTATTTTAGTGTGAAAACATAACAGGAATTTATAAGGTCTCAAACTTACCATGGATTGAAATTGCCGCTTCAATTTATATGACAAATTTATTGGGGAATTCAAGTAAGACTAGGATTCCTAATTTAGATAGTACATTTAGTTAGACTAAATTCACTATTCCAATTAGAGGACCTACATATATCCACAAGTCTAACCAAAGTCAATTTACAAATAGGAAGTAACATTACTCCTTATAGCTCACTTACAACAACTATGTTGCCTATATATATGAGTATGTTTGTATGAAAGAGTGAGAGGAAGAGTACGAGGAACCTTGTAAGCTCATCAAAGTTTTAAATCCCAGATAGTCGTGCATAGCAACCAACTCCAAAAATGCTATAGTGAGATATCAAATAGCAAGATAGCCACTATTTTGAAAAAAATTTATAATTTATATAATGTATACTATTTACATATACATTCTTAAAATGATAAAAATTAATCAAAACTAATGACTTTCATAATTAACAAAAAAAAAGTCATAGGTGTCTTAAACAAAACATACAAATAAATACCAACAAAGTCAATTACAAGTTTCCTTGATAGGAATCACCAATCATCATTTAAATTCAAGTCTTCTTTATCATTTCACTACAATTACACTTGTAGATTTCATTTTTGGAAATTGAAATCCCAAAAGTAACCCCCCAAAAAAGCTCTAATGTCTCTGTTCAGAGGGTTTTTGTGGAATCTAACACGTAGCGCACTATTTAAAACTGTTAAATATATTACTGATTTTCTGTATCTTTTTCTGATATGACTTTTATTTGCTTTGTATCTTCTTGATATAGTTTCCTTATTTCCTTTTTTTAGGCTTAGATGTTTACCCTATAAAAGAGAGATTAGAAATTGTATTATGTACACCACTCAGTTCAATATATTTTGTTTATTTAACTAAAACCCTTGTGCCAGTGATTGGAAGACTGAAGACAACCACAACATCCTTGAAATAATATCCTTTCCATGGTGTATGGCTATAGCATCAAGCCGTGTAGGGTGTCTATCGCTTTCCTCTTTTGTATTTATCCACTGTTTCATTTTGTTCATAACACTAAAAACCAAACATATAGGTGTTCACACTGATTGGAGTTGTCATCCACAAGCTAAGGTTGACCAAGTAGCTTGAAGTTTTGGCCCCTGTTTGGTTGATTTCAAAACAGTTTGGGTGATTTTGCTTGAGTTCAATTTTGATCACCCATCCTTCATTATGTGCATTAAATGATTGAGCAGGGGCATGCTGTCAGTGGACATGTGTAGGCTAAAGAATAACTAGTTGATGTCTTCACAAAAGCAACAAAACATATTATATTTGTAACAAGCAGAGCATGATTGATTAGCATCTATGCTCTAGCTTGAGGGGGTGCATTAGAGAATAGTTATTAAGTTATATATGTACTAATTAGGCTATTTTGTATTATTGTGCTAGGTCAGCCTTTCTTGTTCTAACCTTTACTTTTCAGAATAAATATAGAATCAAGGAGACTAACCATATTGTCAATGAATTTAGTCATTCCTATTTTCTAAAAGTCTTGTTAATCTTCTCAAGAACCTATCATATGGTAGTACACTGAGCTTTGCTAATTCTTAGGAAATTAATCCTTCCTATGCTAAGTGAACAACCATATGAAACTATTTGACCAAATCATTCCCCACCTCAAGCACAAAAAACATGGTAGTTAAAAACACAAATGTACATGCAATATCGTGCAATTTATGATTTCCCCATGCTTCGGTGATCTCGATCACACTCGCTAACTCATTTTGCTGTGATCAGTAAACAATGGAGCAATCTCAAACATGGGATCAAACAATTTTTCTATCCCACTCGAACCCATATCTTTTAAAAACCAGATAAATCTAACTCATTTTCAGTTGACCTGTTAAATTAAGCTCTAAACTCATTCATTTCAGCACTCTTCATCTTTTTTTCTGCTCCTCTGCAACCAAAAGTGTTAAATATACACTTTAAAATATGTAAATAGGGAATATGGACAGATTGTATTGCTAGAAATTAGGGATTTCTTTATTATTAATATCATCGATTATAGCCTTAACTGTATCCTTATTTTGATTATAAATAAAGGATCATGTGTGGTTTACACACACATTCAGTAAACTATAAAAAGTTCCAAACCTCCCCTTGGCTCTTCTGCTTCTAGGTTCAGCATTCCACACTTCTCCGCACCTCAGCTTGGAGTTCTTCTACTTTTGGGTTTAACACCTGGTTTGTTGGCTTGTGGGTTCAACTATTGGTTTGGTTTGGTTGCTGCACTGTTTGGGACCTTGGGTTCAAGTTTCTAATCTCTGCTCTTCATAATGTCTTTAAGTGGGAAAAGATCAGCTAGGGAGGGCAATGGGGGTTCAGGTTATGCAAGAGTTGGAAACAACTCTGTTGGTCCCGCCTGCTGGTGGTTCTAAATTTGGAATTGTTGTGACTTAGTTTGTGGCTGTAAGTAATTTAAGGTTATTTTTCCTTATTTCTCTTATTTTTTATGGATATATGTATGTGCTCAAATATAATTATGCATTTTAAGTAGGATTTTACTATCTGTTACGATAACACCATTTACGTGTTTCTCTAACCTTTCCAATCCTATAGGTAGGATCTTGATTTGACTGCCTTGACAAAAAATTAAAAAGATAATCTAATTTGATTCTTGCTAATTATATTATATACTTCTCATTGATGAGCTAGAGTTCCATTGAGGTTGGTCACAGATTAAACAACATTTAAAACAGTAAAGGAAGTGTTTTTCAGTCTTCACAGAAAAACAAATCATGTTTAGCAACAAATATAATGTTCATACTTAATCTCATTTATAGAACCAGTTATACTCTATAAGCAAACAATAAATTCAAACTACACATAAGATAGATAGACTGACCTGTGCTTCTGTACGAAGATCAGTATATGGCACAACACCAGTAAGAAGTTCACTGCAGCAGGTTCAATAAAAGTTTTAAATTCACAAAGCAAAAATTAAATTGAAGAATTTTATCTATGTACATGCTTTGTTAAAACCAATGAGAAAAAAGTTGAATAAGAAGAAAGAGAGAAAAGGTTGTGTATCGGTCGTTTGAATGGCAGAGACCAAAGGAGAGAATTTTCCTGCCAACGGCTTCCCCTTCAGTAAACAGCCACTGCACAGTTCTGAAATCTGAAATTTTGAATGAAAACCACTTCTACCCATCTATTTACCTAGGTCCCTGCTCCTAACAACTTCAACCACCTAACCACCTTAACAACATTAACAGCCTAACTAATTCTTTAATTATTCCAATTGCTTTGCCTCACTTTCCTTGTCTTCCTTTTCTTCCTCCAATTGTACATGGAGTTCTCTTTTCATTCTTCTGGATCCCATCACGCTCATATATTATATAACAGCATTGAACTACCAGTTTATGTGATCAAATAATGACCAGTGTATATGGTAGTGTTAGTCCAAACAATACTTAATAAATCAAGCTGCCTACCTTCTAGCATAACTAAGGTTGACAAGCAATAACAATTTCCAAAAGAAGATATGTCTTGCTTGTTTCTATTTACATGAATATCTCTATTTGAGAAAGGAAGAAACAAAAGAAAAGGATGATATAGTCCATCCACAGATTTGCTTGACTGTCCACAGCTTTACAAAAGAAAGACAGAAAAAATATGTTGGTAGGTTGCAAGTTGCAACTCTTAAGTTTTCACACTTGAAACCAATCTAATCAACTCAGAAACCAAAAATAGAACACTGCATCAAGGTAAAATTGTTGCAACTGGTTCCTCATATGGTATATAATTAACAGCATCAGATACATGATGGCAATACATTTATTCCAGTCAACTTTTCTTACAGAACCAAAAAACAAACATGAACAGAAGAAAACAAATCTCATATTCTTACTTGATTGATATTCCAAAACTGTATACATCTGACTTTTCTGTATGTAACTCCTTTCTTAATATTTCAGGCGCCATGTAAATGAGTGTTCCAACCATATTCTTTTTGTGGAAACCACCAGTAGGCTTTCCAGAAGACTTCCAATTCTCAGTAGAAACTCCTTTAAGATCATTCTTGTATTCTGCCAAACCAAAATCTGTGAGGTGTGGACAAAGATTTTTGTCAAGCTGCATCATAGATTCACAAGATTAGTAAGGTGATACATACATGGAGTACAATATATTGAATATTAAAGACAATTCTAAACAACCAGAAAATCAAAAGATATGGGAGACAATTACAAGAATATTTGCCGGTTTCACATCTCTATGCACAATCCCAAGGTTATGCAGATATCGCAAAGCCTTTGCTGGAGAAAGGAAGTTGAAGGAAAAGGGGAAAATTTGTCAACCACTTTATTTTCTTTTTCTTTTGGATAAAAGTATCAATCACTTTATATGCTTAACTTTCAAAATTCCCCTACATGGTTGAAATTGATAAAATGAAATAGTTAAAAAATTGAATGAAAAGACTCCTAGTTGATTTTTGGAATACTTTTCACAACTGCTTATTTGGAGTTCTTTTTGGCATCTTAGTTTTAATTTCAACTTGGAAATAATGCTTTAGTACATTCAAATTGCTACAAATAACATTGTACATTATTTTACAAATGTATTCACACTCACAGTCTAACTCTGCCTATAGTTTCATAGCCAGTCTCAAGCCCGGCTAAAGGAGAAGGGTTGCATTAAGCCCTCAATTACTAAAGTAAAACTTGTTGAAACCCCAGACAAATAATTAATCTATCCTCATATCACTGTTATGAGTAGCAGTTTAAGATGGTTGGAACATCAAAAGATAGTAGATACACACAGATAGTTTGTGAAAATATTCCTAATCCTTCTATATGCAAATGAACTTTGGTTTATAGTCCAAGAAAGTCAATTTCTTGACTTATGGTAAAAGATGTACTCATTTAAGCAGATCATAATGTTTATCCTCCGCAATTCTGCCAGACATTCGAAGTCATATACATCTTGATATGACCAAACAAGCAAAAAAACAGAGTTTTGTTTACATAATATGTTACAAAAAGTATACCCAGGCCAAGTAATTATCACCTAATATCTCATAGCAACTCTGTACAAGATGAAATCACAATCTTACCTAACTGCATTGCTATCATAAGCGCATCATTGAGAGTTGGGATCCATTCTTCCACATGTAACTTCTGTGCAAGATTAGGAGATTCATATAACTTGAAGAAAAACATGTAATTGGGTGGTTTTGCATGGGCCGCAATTAGTGTTGCTATTCCTGGGTGATCTAACTTGCTAAATAATTGAAAAAAAAAACAAGTAAACCTTAAACTCCCAAGACTCCACATAATTTACCCTTAACCATATCAAAACATTAAGGAAAAAAAAAGTAAGTTTCATTAGAAGATGTGCAAATAAACATGTACAGAATTATATTAAGGACATGTTTGGATAAACTTCTCTATAAGAACTTATAAGATAGAAAAATAAGAAAAAATGAAATTAATTTTTCCATAAGTTAAAATTAATTTATACATAAGCTAATTTTGTATAAGCTCTTACGTATTAATTTCTCCAAAAACTAATTGCATAAGCTAATTTTAACTAAAAAGTTTATTTTCTTTTTTCTTTTTTTTTTTTCTCTAATGTTTATAGAAAAATTTAACCAATCAGACCACCACAGAAGAAGCGTGAGTGGAAGAGAGAGACCACAGCAATTGCAATTCTTTATGGAACTTATTAATGTCTTCTGAAGTTGACAAGATGGGTTTCTTCACAGCAACCCTCACGCCATCCAAAGTCCCTTCATAAACAACACTCTCAGCCCCTACCATTACCAACAACAACAAAAGTTACAATATTAATAATCATTGTCCATCGAAATATAATCTCAAATAATAACTACCAACGAAGACAATTAAATAAAAATTAAAATTTGGGAAGCGGAAAAAAAATATTAAAAAGTTGAATGAAAGTTGAAATTGGGGAAGGGTTTGAATTGGTTTACCTCGGGCAAAAGGCGAGAGGAGAGTAAAAGAAGAAGGAGGGAGATGAAGCGGAATAGAGGCACTGGTGCAGCAACCCCTAATGCATGTGTTAGGCTCCAGAATCTCTATTCCCATGGCTCTTGCGTGATTGCAGAAGAAGAAGGTAAAAATGAAGATAGACACAACTCGGGAATTTTAGTGCAGAAGAGTGGTACAGTATATCATGTTTTAGCGATGGAAATTTCGTGTTGCTGGGTGCTACTCGAATTTTGGCCGTTTCGTTTGGACATTCCTGGCAGCTACGGTGCACAAAAATGAACCCACCCTATCAACCGTGCCACAATTATCCCATCTGACATGGAGCACACACATTGTGTTTTAAAAGTCGAGTGAATCCCAATTCTTTTTCTTCCCTAGAAATTTGATGTTCATATGGTTTGGGAAAATACAATTTTTATCTTTTATTTTACTAGGAAAATTTGTTTTTGTCTTTTAATTTTTAAAAATTTATTTTAGTTTTTTAATTATTAAATTAAAGTTAATATTTTTATTTAAAATAGTGATTATTTTTATTTTAAATTTTTGTTAACTAATTTAAGAGGTAAAACTTGTTTCATTATACATGTGTAAAAAATTATAAAATTCAACTAATATTAATATATATATATATATATATATATGTATAAATAAACATCTTAGCACTCACTTTTCATAATGTTTATGATAAAAAAAAATCGAAGATTAATTGAGTTTCATAATTTTTGTATAAATAAATGTAACGAAACAAGTTTCATATCTTAAATAAGTAAAAAAAAATTAATTGTGTCTCAAAATAAAAAAAATATCATTATTTTGTAAAGATAATGTTAATGTAAAATTTGATATTTAAATGACCAAAATAAGTCTTTTAAAAAATAAAGGATTAAAACAAATTTTCACAAAAAGATAAGAAATTAAAAATATAATTTAATCAAATTAATATGATCAATACTAAATAATTAATATAATAGATTGGCATACATTTTTCAAAGTACTTCAAAAATAATTTCATAAAGAAGTTTTCCTTAATTTAAAGTGCCATAGAATGTTATTATTATTGTTTTGTAATTATCGTATCTAAATAAATAAGTGCTTAAATTATATTTTGTCACCAATTAAATAAAATATATTTTGTCCACGCCTCTAGGTTCACTTTGTACGAAAATAATTAAGAGCACCTTAGCAATCAATTAGCCCTAACTGATGCAACCTCATTATGCATCAAAAATCAATTTTATTCTAAGCTAAACTAAATTATCATGTCATATTTATAGTAGAAAGAGAAGAAGGAGAACCCTTGGAGAGAATGCCAAACGAGCAAAAAGAAAGTGTTGGATCAAGATGCTAAAAAGCGTCCAAACTCTCAAGTGTTTTGATGATAACAAATAGTTATGAAACAAAGATGTTGACTAATCTTTGTATGAGTAACTAAGTTTTTAGGAAAGTCCTCAAGTGTACCAAAGTCAAAGCAAATGACATGAGTTATTGGAAACCATCTAAAGACTCAATTTATGGAGTAAATACAACAAAGATTGTCTAAACAAGAAGTGCCCAAAGAATACTATGTGAAAGTGTCCAAATAGAAAGCGTCCTTGTTTATAAATTCAATATATCGTTAAGCACTAACTTCTTTGTTAGATTCCTTGTTCTAAGCTTTTGAAAAGGTCAAAGAACCTTCTATACGTTCCTGATTCAAATCTAGCTGAGATGTACCAAGACACATGCACAAAAAGACAAAGCACCTTTGCACGCTTTCTACTACGTTTTGAAAAGGACAAGTGAGGCATTCTCTCTACTCTCACTAGAAGTTGCACAAATTGCAATTGTGACCTACTCTACCAACTGTCCTAGTAAATTATCTGCTCTAACGTTCTTCTCTCTAATTCTTATGCATACCCCTCAAGAAAAGAACATATATAGGTATAATATAAGAAGAACAATGAACATATACAAGAGAAAGTATCTAAAAAAAGTGAATAGAGAAAAGTAGAACAAAAAAAGCAAACTATATTTGTATGCAAAGAAAACAAAATTGGAAAAGAAGTATATAGAAAAATAAAAAGAATGATAAAAAGAATAGAGTTGCAAGGTTCTTTCTTAAGAGAAAATTGTGTTTTGATCATAGTCCTTTTTAGATGATCATTTTCAAAAAGGTTTTTCAACTTTGTTAAAGCTATTTGTGTTTTATAGCTCTGATCGCATTGTAATGCTCAAGCTTTATGTTTACAAAGTCAATAGCTTTGATCTTCATCTTATATGCTTATTGTGTGAGTTAATCTTTGTAAAACCTTTTATCCTTGTGCGGTAGTCTAAAGACGCTAAGTGTTAAAAATACTTATATGCTTGCAATTAGGTTTGTTGATTATAAGTGTGTAAGAGCCTGAAGAGGCTAAGTTGTAAAGAATACTTGTGTACTTGTAATCAAGGTTGTTCATTACAAGTGTGTAAAGTCTATAGAGAAGGAGAATACTTGTTCATTTGTAAGTCAAATGTGACTTAGTGGAAAATCCTTCAAGTTTAAGGGACTAGATGTAACTCTCTATTGTAGAGTGAACTAGTATAAAACATTGTGTGTTGATCTCTCTATCCTTCTCTTTTAGTTTTTGTTAACATGTTTTTGGACAATCTCAAAACATTTTTGGATGCTCTTTAAAACTTGTTTGGACGATGTTTAGAAACTTACTTTAAGAACTTATATTTGTTGCAAAAAAAATGCTTTAAAACCAAACAATTCAACCCTTTCTTATGTGTATCATGTTTTTCTCTTCAGTTAGTATTAGAGTTCATCCTCTAAGGCGAGTCTAACCGTATAGGGGATAAGATCCTTTAAAGCATATAGAGAATGAAGGACATGCCATTAACATACCTTTTATGTTTAAGGGACATAATTATGATTACTAGAAACAAAAGATGATTGAATTCTTTTATGCATGTCATATTGACATGTGGGATGTTGTAGAAAATAGAGACTACATTCCTTTACAAGATGTTGGAACCAATTTACCTAGATCACTATGGAATAAAGAGCAAAAAATAAGGTATTTACTTAACTTAAAAGCTAGAAACTTCATGATATGTGCAACTAAGGGAGAATATAAGAAAGTTTATAGCTACAAATCCTCAAAAGAAATGTGAGATACACTTGCTCTAGCTTATGAAGGTACATCTTAAGTAAGAGACTTTTAAAATAAGCATGTTTGTTCATCAATATGAATTGTTTAGAATGGAAGACCACAAGACTATTGGGCAAATGTATAGATGTTTCCAAACAATAATCAATAATTTGAGGTCTTTAGGTAAGACTTATTATAACTATGATCATATAAAAAATATTTTAAGAAGCTTGCTTAGACAATGGAGGCCACAAGTCATTACCTTAAGAATGTCCAAAGATTTAAAAAAGGTACCCATGGAAGAGTTTCTTGGCACTCTAAAAGTTCATGAATTTAAACTAAGAAAGGAAAAAGGCTAGAGAAAGGGGAAGTTTATAGCCCTCAAGGCTAAAAAAAATCCCAAACAATCATCATTAAAAGCCTTTAAGGATGGAGAATCCTCTAATGAAGCCACTAAAGGTGAATACTTTGATGAAGATGAACTCTCATTCATCTCCAAAAGAATTCATTCAATATGGAGAAAGAAAGGAGGAGCTAGATGGAGAAACTACTCAAAGAAGCTCACTAAGGAAAACAAAGACAAAACCCAAATGGTGTTTTATGAATGTAAAATGCTAAGACAATTCAAATCTAAATGTCCAAGTCTTCAAAAGGAGAAAGAGAAGAAGAAACCCTTTTTCAAGAATAAGAAAGGCCTTATGATGACATGGGAAGACCTTGGCCTATCTTCTTTGGAAGAAGAGGATGAAGAAGTAAACATGTGTGTGATAGTTGACATTTCTTCAGAAAACAAAGAAGATGATTGGTAATTCATATTTTAGACATCCTATAAGGTCTTAAGATGGGTACAATAAACTCTATTTTGTAGTTAAGAATCACGTATTAGCTAAGATTCAAATTTCCAAAGTAAAAACAGGGAAAATACAAATCTGTGCTAATTTGTGGATTTTAGCTAACAAAAAGTCTAAACTCATTTTACAGGTCAGAACTAAAGTTCCAGATGAAGACCAAAGTTGTCCCAGCCATATGAAGTCGTCTCGGCCAGACGAGTTCTCCTTCAAGTTGACTTCGTCTCTGCATGCCGACTCCATCTCCAAATAGTCGAGTCCAATCCACATGCCAACTCCATCTCCAATAGTCGAGTCCAATCTGTGTGCCGGCTCTAACTCCTATAAGTCGGCTCTAGAGGTCGAAGTTGTCCCATCCATTCAGATTCATCCTGGCATCAAGACCGACTCTGCTCCAGCAATTTCGAGCACGTGGTCATATATAAATTAGTTTGTTTGTTTGTTAAGTCTATTATTTCTATTATTTCAGTTAGCAATTAGTTAGTTAAGATAGTTATTTTTGTTAATTCAGTTAGTGTATGGTTAGAGAGTTAGTTAGTCTAAACGTGTATAAATAGGGAGGTATAGCTCATTCATTGATTAGCCAGCCAAGTACATACAACCCCTTCATACGCATTCACACTCTATCGTACACACCTACGTTCTCACTTTATTCCTCAATGTTTCCATGGTGCTTCAGATGGCGTCTAGTCGATCGAGTGGACCCAGGATCAAGGTCTAAGTAGCGACTGATTGCTAAAGAGGACTAACCAGGTATCTGACATGCTTTGGTGGAATAACCCCTCTATACCTAGCCATCTCTAGTGGAACACTATAGCTCTGCCACGACGATCATTGTGGGAGGCTAAGTTCACATTTCCATGTATCCACACTTCATGTACCGCTCCAATGGTTATTCAATAAAATGGATTTGCGTTTCCTTACCTTTATGTTTATGATTCCTATTTGTTTCTCTATTCTTGCTTGGGTCACGACCGTGCATGGTAGGAATAGATTACGTTAGGTTAGGACCCGATCGAACTTGATCTAGCAACGTTATAGGTAATCAATAGAAAACCTACATCAACCATGGGTGTAATCCCTACTAACTCAAGGTCGTGATCGTGTAAGCCCTCGGTCGACAACGGATGAATGTTAGGCAATTGTCTTAAGACATAGGTTGGTGTAGAATCACATGCATTAATAGGAATTGGAACCAAACCCATTTACTTGATGAATTTGAAAGTGATATGATAAGTATATGTTCTGTTCATTGTTTGTTATCTTTACTTTTGTAGCCAGTAGTTTACTTTTTGCCTTTACTTTGCAATTCCATAAAACCCCCTTGTTTTAATTTAGTTTTTCGAGTCCGCATTCTGCACTTCCGGTTCTGCATGTTCTTAGCTTTTTACACTAGACTTCACAAGAATAATGTGTGCTTGAGAGATTCGACCTAGGTTGTCCTTATGCTATATAAAGCATAGGTAATCTAGTTATTTTTGATAGTTGAATTGATGACTAAAAACATCTTATCAATGATGAATAGGTAATTTTTCATGATTTATCTCATCTTCAATTTGCATATCAAGAAATTATTTCAAATTCTTCAACTTTCTTGATTAGTTACAATATTTAAAAAAGAAAATTTCAAAACTAACAAAAGAGTTTAAGCTTTTACAAAAGGAAAATGTTTTGCTCGGAGAAGAAAACAAGAATTTAAAAGAAGAGAAAGCCACAAACTCATCTAAAGACAATAACTTTGAAGTGAATGAACGATTTCAAGAATAGGTGATTGACCTTTGATAGAGTTTAACTAAATTTGTCAATGGATTAGAAAACTTGAAAAAGATCCTAAAGGATAAAAGACATCCTAATGACAAATTTGGCTTAGGCTATTATAGAAAGAAAGATTTGAAGAAAGACAAATGTGTTTCTCATTATTTAAAAGTATGGAATGTTTGGGCACATTTCTTTTGACTATAGAGATTGTCCAAAACTTTCAATGCTAACAAAAAGGACTGAAGAAAATTTGGGTACCTAAGAACTTAACCATTTTTTTTACAGATTTGTTTGAGTGCAAAAAGAACACTCTAGTCATGGTACTTGGATACTGGGTTCTCACAATACATGACAGGTCAAAGGTCTATTTTCCAAGACCCGAAACCTAAAAATGGTGGATGGGTTACCTTTTGAGGTAATTAGAGAGGAAATATAGCTAGGATTGGTAAACATTATTTCCTTTCTATTGAAAATATTTTGTTTGTTGAAGGTCTAAAATACAATCTACTAAGCATAAGTCAATTATGTGATAATGGACATGATGTTTCTTTTAATAAAGGATGGTGTGCAATTAGAAATATTGATGGTTCACTTATGTTTTTTACCAAGAGACAAAATAATCTATATAAGATTAATTTGACTGACTTGTCAAGTGAAAATGCAACTTGTTTAATGTCCATAAAAGACTATCATTGGACATGACACAAGAAACTTGGACATGCTAGCTTGAGATTAATCTCAAAGCTAAATAAACATCACCTTGTAAGACAATTTCTGAAACTTGTGTTCAAATCAGATCTTTTATGTGATGCTTATCAAATGGGGAAATAACTTAAGAGTATCATTTGAGTCCAAAAACTAGTGCATGTGATATGTGTGCTTGTGATCCTTAGAAATGAGACTTTGTATGCTAACATAGATAAATGCACATTTTGTACTAATGAAGTGGTGTTCTTAGGATTAGTTGTTGGCTCCAATGGAGTCAAGGTAGATGAAGAGAAGGTGAGGGTCATTCAAGAGTAGCCAACACCAAAAAATCGTGAGTGATGTAAGGAGTTTCCATGGGCTTGCAAGTTTCTATAAGAGATTTGTAAAGGACTTTAGTACATTTGTAGCCCATCTTAATGAAATGGTAAAGAAAAGTGTTGGCTTTAAGTAGGAAGAAGGTCAAGAGAGTTCCCTCCAAGCCTTGAAGGATAAGCTCACTTATGTCCCTATTTAGCACTCCCTAACTTTTTAAAATCTTTTGAGTTGGAGTGTGATGCTTCTAACTTAGGGATTGGGGAGTTGGAGTGTGCTAACCTAGGCACTATTTCTAATGTCACCTAGTGTGAACGTGAAGGAAGCATTCCTTACAAAGGTTTGGAAATTTCTTATAGAGGAGATGAGATAGTGTGTGATGCCTTCTTAAGGAATGATGTTGAAGGACCTTACACTCTATCCAAGTTGAATGACAAGGCCAAAATCTTTCAATATATTCTGAACAAGGCTATTCTACACAAAGTAGGCTCCAAAGACCATAATTTTGATGATTACAAGTTTGCCCTATTTCATTTGATGATAGGATAAATGTTCAACTTGCTAAACCTTTTGTTCATGCACATGAGGAAGAATATCAAGGGAAAAGGTAAGAAGTATAATCACATGACTCATACATCCTTGCTAACCAAGCTCTTTTGGGATCATAAGGTATATGACAAGTTCTTTGCCATGACACTACTAAGTAAGCCCCTTTTCTACTTGCATATAGACAATATACTTTTGGGAGAAACAATATCATTTAGATTAGGCTTAGTATACAATATAATAAACCTGTTATAGTTGTTGAAGATGACAAGTGATTGATAAAGAAACTAGTATGGTGGTTATAGAAGGACTGTCCAAAGGACAACCGTCCAAAATACTTGTTCCTACTATGAGGACAATAAGGGCTACTGCCTAGAAAAAGAAGAGAAAATTGGTTTTACTAATTGAGTCTGAAGCTGAAGTTGCTGATGATGATGGGCCCATTATCTCAAGGGTAACTAAGAAGAAGACCAAGGCTACTAAGGCTAAAGCAACTCATGGTAATGTACTTTATGATCCTATTACCTTCCCCTCTATTCCTAAGAAAAAGCAAGTCTCTCTCAAACAAACCATCCAAAAGATCCAAGCCTTTACATTTATCACCATCCAAACTAGAAACCATTGGCCTAATCTTAGAAAATCTTGACCAAAACCTAACCAAGATCTAAACACAAATACCTAAAAAAAAACCTTAAACACAAGCCCAAGCACTATCCTACAAACATCATTGTCCAAACCAAGTCTAACAAAGATCGTCCAAAACCTAGTTATGGACCCTTCTATCATTCTTCCTAGAGAAGAAGGTTTTGTGCCACCAAATCTACCATGGTGTAAAAAAATTATTCTTGTAGGAAAGGAACAAAACCCATGTCCATCTGTTATAGTCATATACAATAACAAGTCCATATCGTTTTCCACTCACAGAGGTAGTTCTGGTTGGTCCAAACAAATCAATATGTAGCAATTCAAGAGGTCTAGATGTTGAAACAATGTTCTTATATTCAAAAGATTCTTTAACTTGTTTCCCTTTCTAATAAGAATCACAAAATAGATCTTATTTAAACATAATATCTATAAGTCCTCATATAAGGTGATGCTTATTTAGCTTTGAGATAAATCTCAAGCTAGCATGTTTAAGTTTCTTGTGCCAATCTAGTGATAGTTTTTTTTATGGATACTAAGCATGTTACACTTTAATTTGATAGATCACTGAAATCAATCTTATACAAATTGTTTTCTATTTGTAGAAAACAATAGTGAATCATCAATGTTTTCTACTATACATTCTCCTTTGTTAAAGGAAACATCATATCCATCGTCACATAATTGACTTATGCTTAGTAGGTTATGTTTTAATCTTTTAACATATAAAACCATCTCAATGGAGAGAAAATGATGCTTACCAAATTTACCTATCCATTTTATCTTCTCTTTCTATTACCTCCAAAGGTAACTCATCCAACTAATTTAGGTATGAGGTCTTGGAACATAAATCTTTCTCCTATTGTGAACAACCACTATCCAAGTATCATGATTGTGGTGATTTTCCAGTAGTCAAGCAAATATGCAATAAGAATGATCAAGTTCTTAGGTATCTAATGGACTTGGGTTCTTTTTGTTAGTTTTGCAAATTTTAGATGCTTTCTACTTTAGTCTATTACCACAATCATAAGATAAGTGTCTAAAATTTCCATAGTTTATATAATTAGAACTAGATTTATCTTTGTTTATATTTATTTTTCTTATCATAGTCAATATTGAATTTGTCATAAGGATGTCTTTTTTTTTTTAAAATCTTATTAAGATTTTCATATCCATTAACACATTTAGCTAGACTTTCTCTAAGGTCAACAACTTCTTCTTGAAGTTTCTCAATTATTTCAAAAGTGTTAACTTTAGACAAATCTACAATTTTTTCTTCTTTTAGACTTTTATTCTCTAGTTTGAGTACTTCATTTTCTTTTTGAAGAATTTTAAACTATTTTGATACTTTATAAATTTTATTTTTCAAATTCTTGTACCAAATGGAAAGAATAGAGTAGCTTGATAGAAGTTCTTGATAAGTTGTTTGAAAATGAGTTAAGTTGTGAAATTTACCTCTTCATCATCTTCTTCATTTTTTGAAGTTGTATCAACCATGAGGCATATGTTAGCTTCTTTATCTTCTTCTTCTAAGGAAAATAGATCAAGGTCTTCCCATATTTCCATGAGACCTTTCTCTTTTTAGAAAGGACATTTTTTTCTCATTTTTTAAACTTGGACATTCTTACTTGAAGTGTCTAGGCTTTTTACACTTATAGCATACCACTTGACTTTTTGCCTTTGATTTCTTTGGTGAACTTCTTTGGCATTTCTTCCATTTTGATCCTCCTATCTTCTTCCACATGGAATGAATCTTCCCTAAAATGAAGGAAAACTCATCCTCATCTGACCCTTCTTTTTCATATGCTTCATTAGAAGATTCCTTAACTTTGAGTGCTTTGGACAATGATCCTTTAGGAGCTTTCTGACCTTTTAAGGCTATAGATTTTCCTTTCTTTTGTCCCTTATTTTCTCTTAGCTAAATCCCATGAACCTTTAAAGTACCAAGAAGTTCTTCCATGGGGAGTTTCTTTAAGTCCTTAAAGGCACGGAGGACTATAACTAGTGGTCTCCATTGTCTAAGCAAACTTCAAAGAACTTTGGTTATATGGTCATATTCACCATAAGTTTTACCTAGAAATTTAAGATTATTGATAATAGTTTGGAAACATCCAAACATTTTATCAATAGGTTCATGATCTTCTATTTTAAATAACTCATATTGATGAACAAATATGTAAATCTTAAAGTCTTTTGCCTAATATATACCTTTATAGGCTAAAGCAAGAGTATCCCATATTTTTTTAGAAGATTTGCAGTTATTAACTTTCTCATATTTGCTTTAGTTAAAACACACATGATAAAATTTCTAGCTTTTGAGTTTAAGAGATACTTTGTCCTTTGTTCATCATTCCATAAGGCTATAGGAAGATAATTTTGATCTTCTTTCTTTGGAATATAATTTCTATTTTCAACAATATCCCACATGTCTATATGACAAGCATAAAAGAAAAATTATTTGTTTCTAGTAGTTGTATTTCTAACCTTTGAAGAGAGGTGTTTATTGACAACATATCCTTCATTATCCATAGTGCTTAAGCAGATCTTTTAATCTCTACACTATTAGATGCTCAACCTCAAGAAAAGAACCTTGATACCAACTAAAATAAATATGATACACATAAGAAAGAGGGTTGAATTGTATGAAGAATTTTTATGCTTTAATTTTTTTGCAAAGAATATAAGTTCATAAATAAAGTGAAAAGCGTGAAAATGAATATGGATAAAGAGAATCACACAAGATATTTGTCCTAGTTTAACTCTACAACTTAGAGTTATGTCTAGTTTCTTCCACTAAAGAATTTTCCACTAAGTCAACCTAACTTACAATAAGTATTTTCACCGTTTCTTCTATTTGACAAAGATTGGTTAACATACAACCACTTATTTTTTTTAGAAGAGTATGTTAACAAAGAAAAATTACGATTATCTTAAAACACATTTAAATAATAGTTTGTTGCTAATGTATTCTTAAAAAAAAGTAGATATAAGTTAGCAAGTTTTTATGAGATTTGTTAATATACACTCATTTGTCTTTTTAAATAAACATTTTAACAAGTATAATTTTTATTTTCTTAAAACACATTCAAGGTGTAATTTGTTAATGTATTTCTTTTTTTAAAACAAAAAGTAAATGTAGATTAGAAAATCCCAATTTAATATCTCCAAATTAGCATTTGGCATTATTTTTATTTAAGTAATAAAAAATGTTACTAAAAAGATTCACTGTTAAAAGATTTATAATTATATGCAATATTTAGAATATAGCAGAAAAAATAGGTTAGATTTGTTGGGCTAACCTGAACTTACTTGATAAAATTGAGGGATTATATGCAATATTTAGAATATAGCAAAAAAAATAGGTTAGATTTGTTGGGCTAACCTGAACTTACTTGATAAAATTGAGGGATTGTACTTTGCAAGGCTTGGACTCAGTTGGATTGTTTTAAAACCTAATTTGATGAAGCCAATGTCATAATCTAGCTTAAGTCTGGCTAGCCCAATCGATTTTGGGTTATCCATTTTTTTTATTTGATTGAAATTTGAAAGAGAAGTTTAAGATACTAAAATAAGTCAATTTCAAATTGCCTAATTATCGACAAACACATGAAAAACACGATGTGTGCCACCATGTGAAAAACATGAAAATCGACAAAATACAGTTGCAAAAGTCAATGTCTGCGATTGAGATGAAAACTGGTAGGAAGGAAAAGAAAATTAATACAACAAGAAATTTACCGCGTCGCTTAGTACTAAAAGAAACAACAAAGGTAAAGAAACACAAAGATAAACCAAAAAAGAGGTGCAACACGAGGACTTCCCAAGAGGTCACCCATCATAGTACTACTATCGCCCAAGCATGCTTGACTACGGAGTTCTGATGGGATCCGGTGCATTAGTAATGGTATGAACGGACCTGTCAAGTGTTGCACGATTAATGACTATATGGATGCCACCATTTGGAAAACTCGAAAATCGACAAAATACAATCGAAAAAGTCAATGTCTTCAATTAAGCTGAAAACTGGTAGGAAGGTAAAGAAAATTAACACAACAAGAAATTTATCACGTCGCTCAGTACTAAAAGAAACAATAGACGCATCAGTGTTAAAATAAACACGAAGATCGACCCAAAAAAGAAGGGCAACACGAGCACTTCCCAGGAGGTTACCCAACATAGTACTACTCTCACCCAAGCACGCTTGACTGCGGAGTTCTGATGGGATCCAGTGCATTAGTGCTGGTGTGATCGCACCTATAGAGTGTAGCACGATTAATGATTATATATATGCCACCATGTGAAAAACACGAAAGTCGACAAAATACAGTCGAAAAAGTCAATGTCTCTAATTGAGCTGAAAATTGGCAGGAAGGTAAGGAAAATTAATACAACAAGAAATTTATCGCATCGCTCAATACTAAAAGAAAAAACAAAGGCATCAATGTTAAAAGAAATAGGAAGATCGACCCAAAAAAGAGGTGCAACACGAGGAATTCCGAGGAGGTCACCAATCCTTTTACTACTCTCGCCCTAGCACGCTTCTCTGTGGAGTTCTGATGGGATCCGGTGCATTAGTGCTAGTATGATCGCACATGTCAAGTGTTACACGATTAATGACTATATTTATGCCACCATTTGAAAAACACGAAAATTGACAAAATACAGTTGAAAAAGTCAATGTCTCTGATTGAGCTGAAAACTAGTAGGAAGGTAAAGAAAATTAATACAACAAGAAATTTACCGCGTCGCTCAGTACTAAAAGAAACAACAAAGGCATCAATGGTAAAAGAAACACGAAGATCGACCCAAAAAAGAAATGCAACACGAGGACTTCTTAGGAGGTCACTCATCCTAGGACTACTCTCGCCCAAGCCCTCTTGACAGCGAAGTTCTGATGGGATCTGGTGCATTAGTGCTGGTATGATCAGACCTGTCAAGTGTTGCACGATTAATGACTATATGCATGCCACCAAGTGATAAACACGAAAATCGACAAAATAAGTCGAAAAAGTCAATTTTGCGATTGAGCTGAAACTGGTAGAAAGGTAAAGAAAATTAACACAAAAAGAAATTTACCGTGTCACTCAGTACTAAAAGAAACAACAAAGACATCAGTGTTAAAAGAAACACAAATATAAACCAAAAAAGAGGTGCAACACGAGGACTTCCCAAGAGGTCACCCATCATGGTACTACTATCGCCCAAGCACGCTTGACTACGGAGTTCTGATGGGATCTGGTGCATTAGTAATGGTATGAACGGACCTGTCAAGTGTTGCACGATTAATGACTATATGGATGCCACCATCTGGAAAACTCGAAAATCGACAAAATACAGTCGAAAAAGTCAATGTCTTCAATTAAGCTGAAAACTAGTAGGAAGGTAAAGAAAATTAACACAACAAGAAATTTATCACGTCGCTCAGTACTAAAAGAAACAATAGATGCATCAGTGTTAAAATAAACATGAAGATCGACCCAAAAAAGAGTTGCAACACGAGGACTTCCCAAGAGGTCACCCATCCTATTACAACTCTCGCCTAAGCACGCTTGACTCCGGAGTTCTGATGGGATATAGTGCATTAGTACTGGTATGATCACACCTGTCAAGGGTTGCATGATTAATGACTATATGTATGCCACTATGTGAAAAACACGAAAATCGACAAAATACAGTCCAAAAAGTCAATGTCTCCGATTGAGCTGAAAACTAGAAAGAAGGTAAAGAAAATTAACATAACAAGAAATTTACCGCGTAGGTCAGTACTAAAAGAAACAATAGAGGCATCAGTGTAAAAAAAACACGAAGATCGACCCAAAAAAGAGGTGCAACACGAGGACTTGCAAGGAGGTCACCCATCTTAGTACTACTCTCGCCCAAGCACGCTTGACTGTAGAGTTATATTGGGATCCGGTCCGTTAGTGTTGGTATGATCGCACATGTCAAGTGTTGCATGATTAATAACTATATGTATGCCACTATTTGAACAACACAAAAATCGACAAAATACAGTCGGAAAAGTCAATGTCTCCGATTGAGCTGAAAACTCGAAGGAAGGTAAAGAAAATTAACACAATAAGAAATTTACCGCGTTGCTCTGTACTAAAAGAAACAACAAAGGCATTAGTGTAAAAAGAAACACGAAGATCGACCCAAAAAAGAGGTGCAACCCGAGGACTTCCGAGGAGGTCATGCATCTTAGTACTACTCTCGCCCAAGCTCGCTTGACTGTGGAGTTTTGATGGGATCCGGTGCATTAGTGATGATATGATCGTAGCTGTCAAGTGTTGCTCGATTAATGACTATATGTATGCCGCCACAATGTGAAAAACACGTCGACAAAATGCAAATAAAAAGTCAATGTCTCCGATTGAGCTGAAAATTGGTAGAAGGTAAAGAAAATTATTACAACAAGAAACACGAAGGCATCGTTGTTAAAAGAAACACGAAGATCGACCCAAAAAAGAGGTGCAACACGAGGACTTCCCAGGAGGTCACCCATCCTAGTACTACTCTCGCCCGAGCGTGCTTCACTACGGAGTTCTGATGGGATCCAGTGCATTAGTGCTAGTATGATCGCACCTGTCAAGTGTTGCACGATTAATGACTATATGTATGCCGCCACCATGTGAAAAACACGAAAATCGACAAAAATACAGTCGAAAAAGTCAATGTCTTCGATTGAGCTTAAAATTGGTAGGAAGGTAAAGAAAATTGTTACAACAAGAAATTTACTAAAAGAAACAACAAAGGCATAAGTGTTAAAAGAAACACGAAGATCGACCCAAAAAAGAGGTGCAACACAAGGACTTTCCAGGAGGTCACACATCTTAGTACTACTCTCACTCAAGCACGCTTAACTACGGAGTTCTGTTGGGATCTGGTGCATTAGTGCTGGTATGATCGCACCTCTCAAGTGTTGCACGATTAATGACTATATGTATACCGCCACCATGTGAAAAACACGAAAATCGACAAAATACATTCGAAAAAGTCAATGTCTCCGATTGAGCTGAAAATTGGTAGGAAGGTAAAGAAATTATTACAACAAGAAATTTACTAAAAGAAACAACAAAGGCATAAGTGTTAAAAGAAACACGAAGATCGACCCAAAAAAGAGGTGCAACACAAGGACTTCCTAGGAGGTCACACATCCTAGTACTACTCTCACTCAAGCACGCTTAACTACGGAGTTCTGTTGGGATCCGGTGCATTAGTGCTGGTATGATCGCACCTGTCAAGTGTTGCACGATTAATGACTATATGTATGCCGCCACCATGTGAAAAACACGAAAATCGACAAAATGCAGTCGAAAAAGTCAATGTCTCCGATTGAGCTGAAAATTGGTAGGAAGGTAAAGAAATTATTACAACAAGAAACAACAAAGGCATCAGTTAAAAAAGAAACACGAAGATCGACCCAAAAAAGAGGTGCAACACGAGGACTTCCCAGGAGGTCACCCATCCTAGTACTACTCTCGCCCAAGCACGCTTAACTGCGGAGTTCTGATGGGATCCGGTGCATTAGTGCTGGTATGATCGCACCTGTCAAGTGTTGCACGATTAATGACTATATGTATGCCGCCACCATGTGAAAAACACGAAAATCGACAAAATGCAGTCGAAAAAGTCAATGTCTCCGATTGAGCTGAAAATTGGTAGGAAGGTAAAGAAAATTATTACAACAAGAAATTTACTAAAAGAAACAACAAAGGCATCAAAAAAAAGAAACACGAAGATCGACCCAAAAAAGAGGTGCAACACGAGGACTTCCCAAGAGGTCACCCATCCTAGTACTACTCTCGCCCAAGCACGCTTTACTACGGAGTTCTGATGGGATCCGGTGCATTAGTGCTGGTATGATCGCACCTGTCAAGTGTTGCACGATTAATGACTATATGTATGCCGCCACCATGTGAAAAACACGAAAATCGACAAAATGCAATCGAAAAAGTCAATGTCTCCGATTGAGCTGAAAATTGGTAGGAAGGTAAAGAAAATTATTACAACAAGAAATTTACTAAAAGAAACAACAAAGGCATCAGTGTTAAAAGAAACACGAAGATCGACCCAAAAAAGAGGTGCAACACGAGGACTTCCTAGGAGGTCACCCATCCTAGTACTACTCTCGCCCAAGCACGCTTAACTGCGGAGTTCTGATGGGATCCGGTGCATTAGTGCTGGTATGATCGCACCTGTCAAGTGTTGCACGATTAATGACTATATGTATGCCGCCACCATGTGAAAAACACGAAAATCGACAAAATGCAAATAAAAAGTCAATGTCTCCGATTGAGCTGAAAATTGGTAGGAAGGTAAAGAAAATTATTACAACAAGAAACACGAAAAAGCAAAAAGAAACACGAAGATCGACCCAAAAAGAGGTGCAACACGAGGACTTCCTAGGAGGTCACCCATCCTAGTACTACTCTCGCCCAAGCACGCTTAATCATGAGTTCGATGGGATCCGGCGGCATTAGTTCTAGTATGATCGCACCTGTCAAGTGTTGCACGATTAATGACTATATGTATGCCGCCACCATGTGAAAAACACGAAAAATCGACAAAATGCAAATCGAAAAAGTCAATGTCTCCGATTGAGCTGAAAATTGGTAGGAAGGTAAAGAAAATTATTACAACAAGAAACACGAAACAAAAAAGGCATCAATGTTAAAAGAAACACGAAGATCGACCCAAAAAAGAGGTGCAACACGAGGACTTCCAAGGAGGTCACCCATCCTCGTACTACTCTCGCCCAAGCACGCTTAACTGCGGAGTTCTGTGCTGGTATGATCGCACCTGTCAAGTGTTGCACGATTAATGACTATATGTATGCCGCCACCATGTGAAAAACACGAAAATCAACAAAATACAGTCGAAAAAGTCAATGTCTCCGATTGAGCTGAAAATTGGTAAGAAGGTAAAGAAAATTATTACAACAAGAAACTTACTAAAACAAACAAAAAAGGCATCAATGTTAAAAGAAACACGAAGATCGACCCAAAAAAGAGGTGCAACACAAGGACTTCCTAGGAGGTCACCCATCCTAGTACTACTCTCGCCCAAGCACGCTTAGCTGCGGAGTTCCAATGGGATCCGGTGCATTAGTGCTGGTTTGATCGCACGTGTTAAGTGTTGCACAATTAATGACTATATGTATGCCGCCACCATGTGAAAAACACGAAAATCGACAAAATGCAGACGAAAAAGTCAATGTCTCCGATTGAGCTGAAAATTGGTAGGAAGGTAAAGAAAATTATTACAACAAGAAACACGAAGGCATCAGTGTTAAAAGAAACACGAAGATCGACCCAAAAAGAGGTGCAACACGAGGACTTCCCAGGAGGTCACCCATCCTAGTACTACTCTCGCCCAAGCACGCTTAACTGCGAGCTTTTTGATGGGATCCGGCATTAGTGCTGGTATGATCGCACCTGTCAAGTGTTGCACGATTAATGACTATATGTATGCCGCCACCATGTGAAAAACACGAAAATCGACAAAATACAGTCGAAAAAGTCAATGTCTCCGATTGAGCTGAAAATTGGTAGGAAGGTAAAGAAAATTATTACAACAAGAAAAACGAAACAACAAAGGCATCAGTGTTAAAAGAAACACGAAGATCGACCCAAAAAAGAGGTGCAACACGAGGACTTCCCAGGAGGTCACCCATCCTAGTACTACTCTCGCCCAAGCACGCTTAATTGCGGAGTTCTGATGGGATCCGGTGCATTAGTGCTGGTATGATCGCACCTGTCAAGTGTTGCACGATTAATGACTATATGTATGCCGCCACCATGTGAAAAACACGAAAATCGACAAAATGCAGTCGAAAAAGTCAATGTCTCCGATTGAGCTGAAAATTGGTAGGAAGGTAAAGAAAATTATTACAACAAGAAATTTACTAAAAGAAACAACAAAGGCATCAATGTTAAAAGAAACACGAAGATCGACCCAAAAAAGAGGTGCAACACGAGGACTTCCCAGGAGGTCACCCATCCTAGTACTACTCTCGCCCAAGCACGCTTAACTGCGGAGTTCTGATGGGATCCGGTGCATTAGTGCTGGTATGATCGCACCTGTCAAGTGTTGCACGATTAATGACTATATGTATGCCGCCACCATGTGAAAAACACGAAAATCGACAAAATGCAGTCGAAAAAGTCAATGTCTCCGATTGAGCTGAAAATTGGTAGGAAGGTAAAGAAAATTATTACAACAAGAAACACGAAGGCATCAGTGTTAAAAGAAACACGAAGATCGACCCAAAAAAGAGGTGCAACACGAGGACTTCCTAGGAGGTCACCCATCCTAGTACTACTCTCGCCCAAGCACGCTTAACTGCGGAGTTCTGATGGGATCCGGCATTAGTGCCGCCGGTATGATCGCACCTGTCAAGTGTTGCACGATTAATGACTATATGTATGCCGCCACCATGTGAAAAACACGAAAATCGACAAAATACAATCGAAAAAGTCAATGTCTCCGATTGAGCTGAAAATTGGTAGGAAGGTAAAGAAAATTATTACAACAAGAAATTTACTAAAAGAAACAACAAAGGCATCAGTGTTAAAAGAAACACGAAGATCGACCCAAAAAAGAGGTGCAACACGAGGACTTCCCAAGAGGTCACCCATCCTAGTACTACTCTCGCCCAAGCACGCTTATCTGTGGAGTTCTGATGGGATCCGGTGCATTAGTGCTGGTATGATCGCACCTGTCAAGTGTTGCACGATTAATGACTATATGTATGCCGCCACCATGTGAAAAACACGAAAATCGACAAAAATGCAAATAAAAAGTCAATGTCTCCGATTGAGCTGAAAATTGGTAGGAAGGTAAAGAAAATTATTACAACAAGAAATTTACTAAAAGAAACAACAAAGGCATCAATGTTAAAAGAAACACGAAGATCGACCCAAAAAAGAGGTGCAACACGAGGACTTCCCAGGAGGTCACCCATCCTAGTACTACTCTCGCCCAAGCACGCTTAACTGCGGAGTTCTGATGGGATCCGGTGCATTAGTGCTGGTATGATCGCACCTGTCAAGTGTTGCACGATTAATGACTATATGTATGCCGCCACCATGTGAAAAACACGAAAATCGACAAAATGCAGTCGAAAAAGTCAATGTCTCCGATTGAGCTGAAAATTGGTAGGAAGGTAAAGAAAATTATTACAACAAGAAACACGACGATTGACCCAAAAAAGAGGTGCAACACGAGGACTTCCCAGGAGGTCACCCATCCTAGTACTACTCTCGCCCAAGCACGCTTAACTATGGAGTTCTGATGGGATCCGGTGCATTAGTGCTGGTATGATCGCACCTGTCAAGTGTTGCACGATTAATGACTATATGTATGCCGCCACCATGTGAAAAACACGAAAATCGACAAAATGCAGTCGAAAAAGTCAATGTCTCCGATTGAGCTGAAAATTGGTAGGAAGGTAAAGAAAATTATTACAACAAGAAACACGAAGGCATCAGTGTTAAAAGAAACACGAAGATCGACCCAAAAAAGAGGTGCAACACGAGGACTTCCTAGGAGGTCACCCATCCTAGTACTACTCTCGCCCAAGCACGCTTAACTGCGGAGTTCTGATGGGATCCGGTGCATTAGTGCTGGTATGATCGCACCTGTCAAGTGTTGCACGATTAATGACTATATGTATGCCGCCACCATGTGAAAAACACGAAAATCGACAAAATGCAGTCGAAAAAGTCAATGTCTCCGATTGAGCTGAAAATTGGTAGGAAGGTAAAGAAAATTATTACAACAAGAAACACGAAGGCATCAGTGTTAAAAGAAACACGAAGATCGACCCAAAAAAGAGGTGCAACACGAGGACTTCCTAGGAGGTCACCCATCCTAGTACTACTCTCGCCCAAGCACGCTTAACTGCGGAGTTCTGATGGGATCCGGTGCATTAGTGCTGGTATGATCGCACCTGTCAAGTGTTGCACGATTAATGACTATATGTATGCCGCCACCATGTGAAAAACACGAAAAATCGACAAAATGCAAATAAAAAGTCAATGTCTCCGATTGAGCTGAAAATTGGTAGGAAGGTAAAGAAAATTATTACAACAAGAAACACGAAGGCATCAATGTTAAAAGAAACACGAAGATCGACCCAAAAAAGAGGTGCAACACGAGGACTTCCTGTGAGGTCACCCATCCTAGTACTACTTCTCGCCAAGCACGCTTAATCGGAGTTCTGATGGGATCCGTGCATTAGTGCCGGTATGATCGCACCTGCCAAGTGTTGCACGATTAATGACTATATGTATGCCGCCACCATGTGAAAAACACGAAAATCGACAAAATGCAAAAAAAAGTCAATGTCTCCGATTGAGCTGAAAAATGGTAGGAAGGTAAAGAAAATTATTACAACAAGAAACACGAAAAGCATCAAAGGCATCAAAAAGTTAAAAGAAACACGAAGATCGACCCAAAAAAAGAGGTGCAACACGAGGACTTCCTGCAGAGGTCACCCATCCTAGTACTACTCGCCCAAGCACGCTTAATCATGGAGTTCTGACGGGATCCGGCATTAGTGCTGGTATGATCGCACCTGTCAAGTGTTGCACGATTAATGACTATATGTATGCCGCCACCATGTGAAAAACACGAAAATCGACAAAATGCAAATAAAAAGTCAATGTCTCCGATTGAGCTGAAAATTGGTAGGAAGGTAAAGAAAATTATTACAACAAGAAACACGAAGGCATCAAAGGCATCAGTTAAAAGAAACACGAAGATCGACCCAAAAAAGAGGTGCAACACGAGGACTTCCTGTGAGGTCACCCATCCTAGTACTACTCTCGCCCAAGCACGCTTAATCATGAGTTCTGATGGGATCCGGCATTATTAGTGCCGGTATGATCGCACCTGCCAAGTGTTGCACGATTAATGACTATATGTATGCCGCCACCATGTGAAAAAACACGAAAATCGACAAAATGCAAATAAAAAAGTCAATGTCTCCGATTGAGCTGAAAATTGGTAGGAAGGTAAAGAAAATTATTACAACAAGAAACACGAAGGCATCAAGCAGTTAAAAAGAAACACGAAGATCGACCCAAAAAAGAGGTGCAACACGAGGACTTCCCAGGAGGTCACCCATCCTAGTACTACTCTCGCCCAAGCACGCTTAATCATGAGTTCTGATGGGATCCGGTGCATTAGTGCTGGTATGATCGCACCTGTCAAGTGTTGCACGATTAATGACTATATGTATGCCGCCACCATGTGAAAAAACACGAAAATCGACAAAATGCAGTCGAAAAAGTCAATGTCTCCGATTGAGCTGAAAATTGGTAGGAAGGTAAAGAAAATTATTACAACAAGAAACACGAAGGCATCAATGTTAAAAGAAACACGAAGATCGACCCAAAAAAGAGGTGCAACACGAGGACTTCCTGTGAGGTCACCCATCCTAGTACTACTCGCCTAAGCACGCTTAATCATGAGTTCGATGGGATCCTGCATTAGTGCTGGTATGATCGCACCTGTCAAGTGTTGCACGATTAATGACTATATGTATGCCGCCACCATGTGAAAAACACGAAAATCGACAAAATGCAAATAAAAAGTCAATGTCTCCGATTGAGCTGAAAATTGGTAGGAAGGTAAAGAAAATTATTACAACAAGAAACACGAAGGCATCAAAGGCATCAAAAAGAAACACGAAGATCGACCCAAAAAAGAGGTGCAACACGAGGACTTCCCAGGAGGTCACCCATCCTAGTACTACTCTCGCCCAAGCACGCTTAACTACGGAGTTCTGATGGGATCCGGTGCATTAGTGCTGGTATGATCGCACCTGTCAAGTGTTGCACGATTAATGACTATATGTATGCCGCCACCATGTGAAAAACACGAAAATCGACAAAATGCAAATAAAAAGTCAATGTCTCCGATTGAGCTGAAAATTGGTAGGAAGGTAAAGAAAATTATTACAACAAGAAACACGAAGGCATCAAGTTGTTAAAAGAAACACGAAGATCGACCCAAAAAAAGAGGTGCAACACGAGGACTTCCCAGAGGTCACCCATCCTAGTACTACTCGCCCAAGCACGCTTAATCATGCGAGTTCGATGGGATCCGCATTAGTGCCGGTATGATCGCACCTGCCAAGTGTTGCACGATTAATGACTATATGTATGCCGCCACCATGTGAAAAACACGAAAATCGACAAAATGCAAAAAAAAAGTCAATGTCTCCGATTGAGCTGAAAATTGGTAGGAAGGTAAAGAAAATTATTACAACAAGAAACACGAAGGCATCAAAGAAAAAAAAAGAAACACGAAGATCGACCCAAAAAAGAGGTGCAACACGAGGACTTCCTGAGAGGTCACCCATCCTAGTACTACTCTCGCCCAAGCACGCTTAATCATGAGTTCTGATGGGATCCGCATTAGTGCCGGTATGATCGCACTGTCGCAAGTGTTGCACGATTAATGACTATATGTATGCCGCCACCATGTGAAAAACACGAAAATCGACAAAATGCAAATCGAAAAGTCAATGTCTCCGATTGAGCTGAAAATTGGTAGGAAGGTAAAGAAAATTATTACAACAAGAAACACGAAGGCATCAGTGTTAAAAGAAACACGAAGATCGACCCAAAAAAGAGGTGCAACACGAGGATTTTCCTGAGGTCACCCATCCTAGTACTACTCTCGCCCAAGCACGCTTAATCATGAGTTCTGATGGGATCCGCATTAGTGCTGGTATGATCGCACCTGTCAAGTGTTGCACGATTAATGACTATATGTATGCCGCCACCATGTGAAAAACACGAAAATCGACAAAATGCAAATAAAAAAGTCAATGTCTCCGATTGAGCTGAAAATTGGTAGGAAGGTAAAGAAAATTATTACAACAAGAAACACGAAGGCATCAGTGTTAAAAGAAACACGAAGATCGACCCAAAAAAGAGGTGCAACACGAGGACTTCCCAGGAGGTCACCCATCCTAGTACTACTCTCGCCCAAGCACGCTTAACTGCGGAGTTCTGATTGGATCCGGCATTAGTGCCGTATGATCGCACCTGCCAAGTGTTGCACGATTAATGACTATATGTATGCCGCCACCATGTGAAAAACACGAAAATCGACAAAATGCAAATAAAAAGTCAATGTCTCCGATTGAGCTGAAAATTGGTAGGAAGGTAAAGAAAATTATTACAACAAGAAACACGAAGGCATCAAAGTTAAAAAAAGAAACACGAAGATCGACCCAAAAAAGAGGTGCAACACGAGGACTTCCTGAGGTCACCCATCCTAGTACTACTCTCGCCAAGCACGCTTAATCATGGAGTTCTGATGGGATCCGGCATTAGTGCTGGTATGATCGCACCTGCCAAGTGTTGCACGATTAATGACTATATGTATGCCGCCACCATGTGAAAAACACGAAAAATCGACAAAATGCAAATAAAAAAGTCAATGTCTCCGATTGAGCTGAAAATTGGTAGGAAGGTAAAGAAAATTATTACAACAAGAAACACGAAGGCATCAAAGGCATTAAAAGAAACACGAAGATCGACCCAAAAAAGAGGTGCAACACGAGGACTTCCTAGGAGGTCACCCATCCTAGTACTACTCTCGCCCAAGCACGCTTAATCATGGAGTTCTGATGGGATCCGTGCATTAGTGCTGCCGGTATGATCGCACCTGCCAAGTGTTGCACGATTAATGACTATATGTATGCCGCCACCATGTGAAAAACACGAAAAATCGACAAAATGCAAATAAAAAGTCAATGTCTCCGATTGAGCTGAAAATTGGTAGGAAGGTAAAGAAAATTATTACAACAAGAAACACGAAGGCATCAGTGTTAAAAGAAACACGAAGATCGACCCAAAAAAGAGGTGCAACACGAGGACTTCCTAGGAGGTCACCCATCCTAGTACTACTCTCGCCCAAGCACGCTTAATCATGAGTTCTGATGGGATCCGGTGCATTAGTGCTGGTATGATCGCACCTGTCAAGTGTTGCACGATTAATGACTATATGTATGCCGCCACCATGTGAAAAACACGAAAATCGACAAAATGCAGTCGAAAAAGTCAATGTCTCCGATTGAGCTGAAAATTGGTAGGAAGGTAAAGAAAATTATTACAACAAGAAACACGACGATTGACCCAAAAAAGAGGTGCAACACGAGGACTTCCCAGGAGGTCACCCATCCTAGTACTACTCTCGCCAAGCACGCTTAATTATGAGTTCTGATGGGATCCGGTGCATTAGTGCTGGTATGATCGCACCTGTCAAGTGTTGCACGATTAATGACTATATGTATGCCGCCACCATGTGAAAAACACGAAAATCGACAAAATGCAGTCGAAAAAGTCAATGTCTCCGATTGAGCTGAAAATTGGTAGGAAGGTAAAGAAAATTATTACAACAAGAAACACGAAGGCATCAGTGTTAAAAGAAACACGAAGATCGACCCAAAAAAGAGGTGCAACACGAGGACTTCCCAGGAGGTCACCCATCCTAGTACTACTCTCGCCCAAGCACGCTTAACTGCGGAGTTCTGATGGGATCCGGTGCATTAGTGCTGGTATGATCGCACCTGTCAAGTGTTGCACGATTAATGACTATATGTATGCCGCCACCATGTGAAAAACACGAAAATCGACAAAATGCAAATAAAAAGTCAATGTCTCCGATTGAGCTGAAAATTGGTAGGAAGGTAAAGAAAATTATTACAACAAGAAACACGAAGGCATCAGTGTTAAAAGAAACACGAAGATCGACCCAAAAAAGAGGTGCAACACGAGGACTTCCCGAGAGGTCACCCATCCTAGTACTACTCGCCAAGCACGCTTAATCATGAGTTCTGATGGGATCCGGCATTAGTGCCGGTATGATCGCACCTGCCAAGTGTTGCACGATTAATGACTATATGTATGCCGCCACCATGTGAAAAACACGAAAAATCGACAAAATGCAAATAAAAAGTCAATGTCTCCGATTGAGCTGAAAATTGGTAGGAAGGTAAAGAAAATTATTACAACAAGAAACACGAAGGCATCAGTGTTAAAAGAAACACGAAGATCGACCCAAAAAAGAGGTGCAACACGAGGACTTCCTTGGAGGTCACCCATCCTAGTACTACTCTCGCCCAAGCACGCTTAACTGCGGAGTTCTGATGGGATCCGCATTAGTGCTGGTATGATCGCACCTGGCCAAGTGTTGCACGATTAATGACTATATGTATGCCGCCACCATGTGAAAAACACGAAAATCGACAAAATGCAAATAAAAAAGTCAATGTCTCCGATTGAGCTGAAAATTGGTAGGAAGGTAAAGAAAATTATTACAACAAGAAACACGAAGGCATCAAAGCAAAAAGAAACACGAAGATCGACCCAAAAAAGGTGCAACACGAGGACTTCCCAGAGGTCACCCATCCTAGTACTACTCGCCCAAGCACGCTTAATCATGAGTTCTGACGGGATCCGCATTAGTGCTGGTATGATCGCACCGCACCGTCAAGTGTTGCACGATTAATGACTATATGTATGCCGCCACCATGTGAAAAACACGAAAATCGACAAAATGCAGTCGAAAAAGTCAATGTCTCCGATTGAGCTGAAAATTGGTAGGAAGGTAAAGAAAATTATTACAACAAGAAACACGAAGGCATCAGTGTTAAAAGAAACACGAAGATCGACCCAAAAAAAAGGTGCAACACGAGGACTTCCCAGAGGTCACCCATCCTAGTACTACTCGCCCAAGCACGCTTAATCATGGAGTTCATGGGATCCGCAGCATTAGTGCCGGTATGATCGCACCTGCCAAGTGTTGCACGATTAATGACTATATGTATGCCGCCACCATGTGAAAAAACACGAAAAATCGACAAAATGCAAATAAAAAGTCAATGTCTCCGATTGAGCTGAAAATTGGTAGGAAGGTAAAGAAAATTATTACAACAAGAAACACGAAGGCATCAAGCAACAAAAAAGAAACACGAAGATCGACCCAAAAAAGAGGTGCAACACGAGGACTTCCGAGGAGGTCACCCATCCTAGTACTACTCTCGCCCAAGCACGCTTAATCGCGAGTTCGATGGGATCCGCATTAGTGCCGGGTATGATCGCACCTGTCAAGTGTTGCACGATTAATGACTATATGTATGCCGCCACCATGTGAAAAACACGAAAAATCGACAAAATGCAAATAAAAAGTCAATGTCTCCGATTGAGCTGAAAATTGGTAGGAAGGTAAAGAAAATTATTACAACAAGAAACACGAAGGCATCAAACAACAAAGGCATCAAAAAAGAAACACGAAGATCGACCCAAAAAAGAGGTGCAACACGAGGACTTCCTAGGAGGTCACCCATCCTAGTACTACTCTCGCCCAAGCACGCTTAATCATGAGTTCTGATGGGATCCGGTGCATTAGTGCTGGTATGATCGCACCTGTCAAGTGTTGCACGATTAATGACTATATGTATGCCGCCACCATGTGAAAAACACGAAAAATCGACAAAATGCAAATAAAAAGTCAATGTCTCCGATTGAGCTGAAAATTGGTAGGAAGGTAAAGAAAATTATTACAACAAGAAACACGAAGGCATCAAGTTTAAAAGAAACACGAAGATCGACCCAAAAAAAGAGGTGCAACACGAGGACTTCCTGTGAGGTCACCCATCCTAGTACTACTCTCGCCTAAGCACGCTTAATCATGAGTTCTGATGGGATCCGGCATTAGTGCTGGTATGATCGCACCTGCCAAGTGTTGCACGATTAATGACTATATGTATGCCGCCACCATGTGAAAAACACGAAAATCGACAAAATGCAAATAAAAAGTCAATGTCTCCGATTGAGCTGAAAATTGGTAGGAAGGTAAAGAAAATTATTACAACAAGAAACACGAAGGCATCAAAGGTTAAAAGAAACACGAAGATCGACCCAAAAAAAAGAGGTGCAACACGAGGACTTCCTGAGGTCACCCATCCTAGTACTACTCTCGCCCAAGCACGCTTAATCATGAGTTCTGATGGGATCCGTGCATTAGTGCTGGTATGATCGCACCTGTCAAGTGTTGCACGATTAATGACTATATGTATGCCGCCACCATGTGAAAAACACGAAAATCGACAAAATGCAAATAAAAAGTCAATGTCTCCGATTGAGCTGAAAATTGGTAGGAAGGTAAAGAAAATTATTACAACAAGAAACACGAAGGCATCAAGTTAAAAGAAACACGAAGATCGACCCAAAAAAGAGGTGCAACACGAGGACTTCCCCTGCGAGGTCACCCATCCTAGTACTACTCTCGCCCAAGCACGCTTAATCATGAGTTCTGATGGGATCCGGCATTAGTGCTGGTATGATCGCACCTGTCAAGTGTTGCACGATTAATGACTATATGTATGCCGCCACCATGTGAAAAACACGAAAAATCGACAAAATGCAAATAAAAAGTCAATGTCTCCGATTGAGCTGAAAATTGGTAGGAAGGTAAAGAAAATTATTACAACAAGAAACACGAAGGCATCAACAAGAAACACGGGCATCAGTTGTTAAAAGAAACACGAAGATCGACCCAAAAAAGAGGTGCAACACGAGGACTTCCTGAGGTCACCCATCCTAGTACTACTCGCCCAAGCACGCTTAATCATGAGTTCTGATGGGATCCGGCATTATTAGCTGGTATGATCGCACTGTCAAGTGTTGCACGATTAATGACTATATGTATGCCGCCACCATGTGAAAAACACGAAAATCGACAAAATGCAAATAAAAAAGTCAATGTCTCCGATTGAGCTGAAAATTGGTAGGAAGGTAAAGAAAATTATTACAACAAGAAACACGAAGGCATCAAAAGTTGTTAAAAGAAACACGAAGATCGACCCAAAAAAGAGGTGCAACACGAGGACTTCCTGAGAGGTCACCCATCCTAGTACTACTCTCGCCCAAGCACGCTTAATCATGGAGTTCTGATGGGATCCGCATTAGTGCCGGTATGATCGCACCTGCCAAGTGTTGCACGATTAATGACTATATGTATGCCGCCACCATGTGAAAAACACGAAAATCGACAAAATGCAAATAAAAAAAGTCAATGTCTCCGATTGAGCTGAAAATTGGTAGGAAGGTAAAGAAAATTATTACAACAAGAAACACGAAGGCATCAGTTGTTAAAAAAAGAAACACGAAGATCGACCCCAAAAAAGAGGTGCAACACGAGGACTTCCTGTGAGGTCACCCATCCTAGTACTACTCGCCCAAGCACGCTTAATCATGGAGTTCTGATGGGATCCGTGCATTAGTGCTGGTATGATCGCACCTGCCAAGTGTTGCACGATTAATGACTATATGTATGCCGCCACCATGTGAAAAACACGAAAATCGACAAAATGCAAATAAAAAGTCAATGTCTCCGATTGAGCTGAAAAAAATGGTAGGAAGGTAAAGAAAATTATTACAACAAGAAACACGAAACACGAAGGCATCAAACAACAAAAAAGAAACACGAAGATCGACCCAAAAAAGAGGTGCAACACGAGGACTTCCTGAGAGGTCACCCATCCTAGTACTACTTCTCGCCCAAGCACGCTTAATCATGAGTTCTGATGGGATCCGGCATTAGTGCCGGTATGATCGCACCTGCCAAGTGTTGCACGATTAATGACTATATGTATGCCGCCACCATGTGAAAAACACGAAAATCGACAAAATGCAAATAAAAAAGTCAATGTCTCCGATTGAGCTGAAAATTGGTAGGAAGGTAAAGAAAATTATTACAACAAGAAACACGAAGGCATCAAGATCGCAGTTAAAAGAAACACGAAGATCGACCCAAAAAAGAGGTGCAACACGAGGACTTCCCAGAGGTCACCCATCCTAGTACTACTCGCCCAAGCACGCTTTAATCATGAGTTCTGATGGGATCCGGCATTAGTGCCGGTATGATCGCACCTGCCAAGTGTTGCACGATTAATGACTATATGTATGCCGCCACCATGTGAAAAACACGAAAAATCGACAAAATGCAAATAAAAAAGTCAATGTCTCCGATTGAGCTGAAAATTGGTAGGAAGGTAAAGAAAATTATTACAACAAGAAACACGAAGGCATCAAATTAAAAAAAAAACACGAAAGATCGACCCAAAAAAAAAAGAGGTGCAACACGAGGACTTCCTGTGAGGTCACCCATCCTAGTACTACTCTCGCCCAAGCACGCTTAATCGCGGAGTTCTGATGGGATCCGGCATTAGTGCTGGTATGATCGCACCTCGCCAAGTGTTGCACGATTAATGACTATATGTATGCCGCCACCATGTGAAAAACACGAAAATCGACAAAATGCAAATAAAAAGTCAATGTCTCCGATTGAGCTGAAAAATTGGTAGGAAGGTAAAGAAAATTATTACAACAAGAAACACGAAGGCATCAAAGAGTTAAAAGAAACACGAAGATCGACCCAAAAAAAGAGGTGCAACACGAGGACTTCCTGAGGTCACCCATCCTAGTACTACTCGCCCAAGCACGCTTAATCATGAGTTCTGATGGGATCCGGCATTAGTGCTGGTATGATCGCACCTGTGTGTTGCACGATTAATGACTATATGTATGCCGCCACCATGTGAAAAACACGAAAATCGACAAAATGCAAATAAAAAAGTCAATGTCTCCGATTGAGCTGAAAATTGGTAGGAAGGTAAAGAAAATTATTACAACAAGAAACACGAAGGCATCGTTGTTAAAAGAAACACGAAGATCGACCCAAAAAAGAGGTGCAACACGAGGACTTCCTGAGGTCACCCATCCTAGTACTACTCGCCCAAGCACGCTTAATCATGCGAGTTCTGATGGGATCCGGCATTAGTGCCGGTATGATCGCACTGCCAAGTGTTTGCACGATTAATGACTATATGTATGCCGCCACCATGTGAAAAAACGAAAATCGACAAAATGCAAATAAAAAGTCAATGTCTCCGATTGAGCTGAAAATTGGTAGAAGGTAAAGAAAATTATTACAACAAGAAACACGAAGGCATCAAACAAGTTGTTAAAAGAAACACGAAGATCGACCCAAAAAAAGAGGTGCAACACGAGGACTTCCTGAGGTCACCCATCCTAGTACTACTCGCCCAAGCACGCTTAATCATGAGTTCTGATGGGATCCGGCATGCATTAGTGCTGGTATGATCGCACTGGCCAAGTGTTGCACGATTAATGACTATATGTATGCCGCCACCATGTGAAAAACACGAAAATCGACAAAATGCAAATAAAAAAGTCAATGTCTCCGATTGAGCTGAAAAATTGGTAGGAAGGTAAAGAAAATTATTACAACAAGAAACACGAAGGCATCAGTGTTAAAAGAAACACGAAGATCGACCCAAAAAAGAGGTGCAACACGAGGACTTCCTAGGAGGTCACCCATCCTAGTACTACTCTCGCCTAAGCACGCTTTAATCATGGAGTTCTGATGGATCCGCATTAGTGCCGGTATGATCGCACCTGTCAAGTGTTGCACGATTAATGACTATATGTATGCCGCCACCATGTGAAAAACACGAAAATCGACAAAATGCAGTCGAAAAAGTCAATGTCTCCGATTGAGCTGAAAATTGGTAGGAAGGTAAAGAAAATTATTACAACAAGAAACACGAAGGCATCAAAAAAAGAAACACGAAGATCGACCCAAAAAAGAGGTGCAACACGAGGACTTCCTGTGAGAGGTCACCCATCCTAGTACTACTCTCGCCCAAGCACGCTTAATCATGAGTTCTGATGGGATCCGGCATGCATTAGTGCCGTATGATCGCACCTGCCAAGTGTTGCACGATTAATGACTATATGTATGCCGCCACCATGTGAAAAAACACGAAAAATCGACAAAATGCAAATAAAAAGTCAATGTCTCCGATTGAGCTGAAAATTGGTAGGAAGGTAAAGAAAATTATTACAACAAGAAACACGAAGGCATCAGTGTTAAAAGAAACACGAAGATCGACCCAAAAAAAAGAGGTGCAACACGAGGACTTCCTGTGAGGTCACCCATCCTAGTACTACTCTCGCCCAAGCACGCTTAATCATGAGTTCTGATGGGATCCGCATTATTAGTGCCGGTATGATCGCACCTGCTGCCAAGTGTTGCACGATTAATGACTATATGTATGCCGCCACCATGTGAAAAACACGAAAATCGACAAAATGCAAATAAAAAGTCAATGTCTCCGATTGAGCTGAAAATTGGTAGGAAGGTAAAGAAAATTATTACAACAAGAAACACGAAGGCATCAAGTTAAAAAAAAACACGAAGATCGACCCAAAAAAGAGGTGCAACACGAGGACTTCCTGTGAGGTCACCCATCCTAGTACTACTCGCCTCGCCAAGCACGCTTAATCATGGAGTTCGATGGGATCCGGCATTAGTGCCGGTATGATCGCACTGGCCAAGTGTTGCACGATTAATGACTATATGTATGCCGCCACCATGTGAAAAACACGAAAAATCGACAAAATGCAAATAAAAAGTCAATGTCTCCGATTGAGCTGAAAATTGGTAGGAAGGTAAAGAAAATTATTACAACAAGAAACACGAAGGCATCAAGCAGTTTAAAAGAAACAAACACGAAGATCGACCCAAAAAAAGAGGTGCAACACGAGGACTTCCTGCGAGGTCACCCATCCTAGTACTACTCTCGCCCAAGCACGCTTAATCATGGAGTTCTGATGGGATCCGGCATTAGTGCCGGTATGATCGCACCTGCCGTGTTGCACGATTAATGACTATATGTATGCCGCCACCATGTGAAAAACACGAAAATCGACAAAATGCAAATAAAAAGTCAATGTCTCCGATTGAGCTGAAAATTGGTAGGAAGGTAAAGAAAATTATTACAACAAGAAACACGAAGGCATCAAAAAGGCAGTTAAAAGAAACACGAAGATCGACCCAAAAAAAGAGGTGCAACACGAGGACTTCCTGCAGAGGTCACCCATCCTAGTACTACTCTCGCCCAAGCACGCTTAATCATGAGTTCGATGGGATCCGGCGGATTAGTGCTGGTATGATCGCACTGCCAAAGTGTTGCACGATTAATGACTATATGTATGCCGCCACCATGTGAAAAACACGAAAATCGACAAAATGCAAATAAAAAGTCAATGTCTCCGATTGAGCTGAAAATTGGTAGGAAGGTAAAGAAAATTATTACAACAAGAAACACGAAGGCATCAACAAGCAGTTAAAAGAAACACGAAGATCGACCCAAAAAAGAGGTGCAACACGAGGACTTCCTCAGAGGTCACCCATCCTAGTACTACTCGCCCAAGCACGCTTAATCATGAGTTCTGATGGGATCCGGCATTATTAGTGCCGGTATGATCGCACTGGCCAAGTGTTGCACGATTAATGACTATATGTATGCCGCCACCATGTGAAAAACACGAAAATCGACAAAATGCAAATAAAAAGTCAATGTCTCCGATTGAGCTGAAAATTGGTAGGAAGGTAAAGAAAATTATTACAACAAGAAACACGAAGGCATCGTTTAAAAAGAAACACGAAGATCGACCCAAAAAAGAGGTGCAACACGAGGACTTCCTGTGAGGTCACCCATCCTAGTACTACTCGCCCAAGCACGCTTAATCATGAGTTCTGATGGGATCCGGCATGCATTAGTGCCGGTATGATCGCACCTGTCCAAGTGTTGCACGATTAATGACTATATGTATGCCGCCACCATGTGAAAAACACGAAAATCGACAAAATGCAAATAAAAAGTCAATGTCTCCGATTGAGCTGAAAATTGGTAGGAAGGTAAAGAAAATTATTACAACAAGAAACACGAAGGCATCAACAAGTTAAAAGAAACACGAAGATCGACCCAAAAAAGAGGTGCAACACGAGGACTTCCTGTGAGGTCACCCATCCTAGTACTACTCTCGCCCAAGCACGCTTAATCATGAGTTCGATGGGATCCGGCATTAGTGCTGGTATGATCGCACTGGCCAAGTGTTGCACGATTAATGACTATATGTATGCCGCCACCATGTGAAAAACACGAAAATCGACAAAATGCAAATAAAAAGTCAATGTCTCCGATTGAGCTGAAAAATTGGTAGGAAGGTAAAGAAAATTATTACAACAAGAAACACGAAGGCATCAAGTTGTTAAAAGAAACACGAAGATCGACCCAAAAAAGAGGTGCAACACGAGGACTTCCTGTGAGGTCACCCATCCTAGTACTACTCGCCCAAGCACGCTTAATCATGAGTTCTGATGGGATCCGCATTATTAGTGCCGGTATGATCGCACCTGTCCAAGTGTTGCACGATTAATGACTATATGTATGCCGCCACCATGTGAAAAACACGAAAAATCGACAAAATGCAAATAAAAAGTCAATGTCTCCGATTGAGCTGAAAATTGGTAGGAAGGTAAAGAAAATTATTACAACAAGAAACACGAAGGCATCAAAAGCAAAAAGAAACACGAAGATCGACCCAAAAAAAGAGGTGCAACACGAGGACTTCCCTGTGAGGTCACCCATCCTAGTACTACTCTCGCCCAAGCACGCTTAATCATGAGTTCTGATGGGATCCGTGCATTAGTGCCGGTATGATCGCACTGCCAAGTGTTGCACGATTAATGACTATATGTATGCCGCCACCATGTGAAAAACACGAAAATCGACAAAATGCAAATAAAAAAGTCAATGTCTCCGATTGAGCTGAAAAAATTGGTAGGAAGGTAAAGAAAATTATTACAACAAGAAACACGAAGGCATCAAGTTAAAAAGAAACACGAAGATCGACCCAAAAAAGAGGTGCAACACGAGGACTTCCCAGAGGTCACCCATCCTAGTACTACTCTCGCCCAAGCACGCTTAATCATGAGTTCTGGGGGATCCGGCATTAGTGCCGGTATGATCGCACCTGCCAAGTGTTGCACGATTAATGACTATATGTATGCCGCCACCATGTGAAAAACACGAAAATCGACAAAATGCAAATAAAAAGTCAATGTCTCCGATTGAGCTGAAAATTGGTAGGAAGGTAAAGAAAATTATTACAACAAGAAACACGAAGGCATCAACAAGTTGTTAAAAGAAACACGAAGATCGACCCAAAAAAGAGGTGCAACACGAGGACTCCCTGTGAGGTCACCCATCCTAGTACTACTCGCCCAAGCACGCTTAATCATGGAGTTCTGATGGGATCCGGCATTATTAGTGCCGGTATGATCGCACCTGCCAAGTGTTGCACGATTAATGACTATATGTATGCCGCCACCATGTGAAAAAAACACGAAAATCGACAAAATGCAAATAAAAGTCAATGTCTCCGATTGAGCTGAAAATTGGTAGGAAGGTAAAGAAAATTATTACAACAAGAAACACGAAGGCATCAATAAAAAAGAAACACGAAGATCGACCCAAAAAAAGGTGCAACACGAGGACTTCCTGTGAGGTCACCCATCCTAGTACTACTCGCCCAAGCACGCTTAATCATGAGTTCATGGGATCCGGCATTTAGTGCCGGTATGATCGCACCTGGCCAAGTGTTGCACGATTAATGACTATATGTATGCCGCCACCATGTGAAAAACACGAAAATCGACAAAATGCAAATAAAAAGTCAATGTCTCCGATTGAGCTGAAAATTGGTAGGAAGGTAAAGAAAATTATTACAACAAGAAACACGAAGGCATCAACAAGAAACAGTTAAAAAAGAAACACGAAGATCGACCCAAAAAAGAGGTGCAACACGAGGACTTCCTGAGGTCACCCATCCTAGTACTACTCTCGCCCAAGCACGCTTAATCATGAGTTCTGATGGGATCCGGCATTATTAGTGCTGGTATGATCGCACCTGCCAAGTGTTGCACGATTAATGACTATATGTATGCCGCCACCATGTGAAAAACACGAAAATCGACAAAATGCAAATAAAAAGTCAATGTCTCCGATTGAGCTGAAAATTGGTAGGAAGGTAAAGAAAATTATTACAACAAGAAACACGAAGGCATCAAGTTGTTAAAAGAAACACGAAGATCGACCCAAAAAAGGTGCAACACGAGGACTTCCTGAGAGGTCACCCATCCTAGTACTACTCGCCCAAGCACGCTTAATCATGGAGTTCTCTTGATGGGATCCGGCATTATTAGTGCCGGTATGATCGCACCTGTCAAGTGTTGCACGATTAATGACTATATGTATGCCGCCACCATGTGAAAAACACGAAAAATCGACAAAATGCAAATAAAAAAGTCAATGTCTCCGATTGAGCTGAAAATTGGTAGGAAGGTAAAGAAAATTATTACAACAAGAAACACGAAGGCATCAAAAGTTAAAAGAAACACGAAGATCGACCCAAAAAAAGAGGTGCAACACGAGGACTTCCTGAGGTCACCCATCCTAGTACTACTCTCGCCCAAGCACGCTTAATCATGAGTTCTGATGGGATCCGGCATTAGTGCTGGTATGATCGCACTGCCAAGTGTTGCACGATTAATGACTATATGTATGCCGCCACCATGTGAAAAACACGAAAAATCGACAAAATGCAAATAAAAAAAGTCAATGTCTCCGATTGAGCTGAAAATTGGTAGGAAGGTAAAGAAAATTATTACAACAAGAAACACGAAGGCATCAAGTTAAAGTGTTAAAAGAAACACGAAGATCGACCCAAAAAAAAAAGAGGTGCAACACGAGGACTTCCCAGAGGTCACCCATCCTAGTACTACTCGCCCAAGCACGCTTAATCATGAGTTCTGATGGGATCCGGCATTAGTGCCGGTATGATCGCACCTGTCCAAGTGTTGCACGATTAATGACTATATGTATGCCGCCACCATGTGAAAAACACGAAAATCGACAAAATGCAAATAAAAAGTCAATGTCTCCGATTGAGCTGAAAATTGGTAGGAAGGTAAAGAAAATTATTACAACAAGAAACACGAAGGCATCAAGTTTAAAAGAAACACGAAGATCGACCCAAAAAAGAGGTGCAACACGAGGACTTCCCCTGAGAGGTCACCCATCCTAGTACTACTCTCGCCCAAGCACGCTTAATCATGGAGTTCTGATGGGATCCGGCATTAGTGCTGGTATGATCGCACCTGCCAAGTGTTGCACGATTAATGACTATATGTATGCCGCCACCATGTGAAAAACACGAAAATCGACAAAATGCAAATAAAAAAGTCAATGTCTCCGATTGAGCTGAAAATTGGTAGGAAGGTAAAGAAAATTATTACAACAAGAAACACGAAGGCATCAAGTTGTTAAAAGAAACACGAAGATCGACCCAAAAAAAAAGAGGTGCAACACGAGGACTTCCTGAGGTCACCCATCCTAGTACTACTCTCGCCTAAGCACGCTTAATCATGAGTTCTGATGGGATCCGGCAGCATTAGTGCCGGTATGATCGCACCTGCCAAGTGTTGCACGATTAATGACTATATGTATGCCGCCACCATGTGAAAAACACGAAAATCGACAAAATGCAAATAAAAAGTCAATGTCTCCGATTGAGCTGAAAATTGGTAGAAGGTAAAGAAAATTATTACAACAAGAAACACGAAGGCATCAAAAACAGCAAAAAAGAAACACGAAGATCGACCCAAAAAAAGAGGTGCAACACGAGGACTTCCTGTGAGGTCACCCATCCTAGTACTACTCGCCCAAGCACGCTTAATCATGAGTTCATGGGATCCGCATTAGTGCCGGTATGATCGCACTGGCCAAGTGTTGCACGATTAATGACTATATGTATGCCGCCACCATGTGAAAAACACGAAAAATCGACAAAATGCAAATAAAAAGTCAATGTCTCCGATTGAGCTGAAAATTGGTAGAAGGTAAAGAAAATTATTACAACAAGAAACACGAAGGCATCAAAAAAGTTAAAAGAAACACGAAGATCGACCCAAAAAAGAGGTGCAACACGAGGACTTCCTGTGAGGTCACCCATCCTAGTACTACTCTCGCCTAAGCACGCTTAATCATGCGAGTTCTGATGGATCCGGCATTAGTGCCGGTATGATCGCACCTGTCAAGTGTTGCACGATTAATGACTATATGTATGCCGCCACCATGTGAAAAACACGAAAATCGACAAAATGCAAATTTAAAAAGTCAATGTCTCCGATTGAGCTGAAAAATTGGTAGGAAGGTAAAGAAAATTATTACAACAAGAAACACGAAGGCATCAAAAAGAAACACGTTAAAAAAGAAACACGAAGATCGACCCAAAAAAGAGGTGCAACACGAGGACTTCCTGTGAGGTCACCCATCCTAGTACTACTCTCGCCCAAGCACGCTTAATCATGCGAGTTCTGATGGGATCCGTGCATTAGTGCTGGTATGATCGCACCGCCGTCAAGTGTTGCACGATTAATGACTATATGTATGCCGCCACCATGTGAAAAACACGAAAATCGACAAAATGCAAATAAAAAAGTCAATGTCTCCGATTGAGCTGAAAATTGGTAGGAAGGTAAAGAAAATTATTACAACAAGAAACACGAAGGCATCAGTGTTAAAAGAAACACGAAGATCGACCCAAAAAAGAGGTGCAACACGAGGACTTCCTAGGAGGTCACCCATCCTAGTACTACTCGCCTCAAGCACGCTTAATCATGAGTTCGAGGGATCCGGCATTAGTGCTGGGTATGATCGCACCTGCCAAGTGTTGCACGATTAATGACTATATGTATGCCGCCACCATGTGAAAAACACGAAAAATCGACAAAATGCAAATAAAAAAGTCAATGTCTCCGATTGAGCTGAAAATTGGTAGGAAGGTAAAGAAAATTATTACAACAAGAAACACGAAGGCATCAGTGTTAAAAGAAACACGAAGATCGACCCAAAAAAGAGGTGCAACACGAGGACTTCCCAGGAGGTCACCCATCCTAGTACTACTCTCGCCTAAGCACGCTTAATCATGAGTTCGATGGGATCCGGCATTAGTGCCGGTATGATCGCACCTGCCAAGTGTTGCACGATTAATGACTATATGTATGCCGCCACCATGTGAAAAACACGAAAATCGACAAAATGCAGTCGAAAAAGTCAATGTCTCCGATTGAGCTGAAAATTGGTAGGAAGGTAAAGAAAATTATTACAACAAGAAACACGAAGGCATCAGTGTTAAAAGAAACACGAAGATCGACCCAAAAAAGAGGTGCAACACGAGGACTTCCCAGGAGGTCACCCATCCTAGTACTACTCTCGCCCAAGCACGCTTAATCATGAGTTCTGATGGGATCCGGCATTAGTGCCGGTATGATCGCACTGGCCAAGTGTTGCACGATTAATGACTATATGTATGCCGCCACCATGTGAAAAACACGAAAATCGACAAAATGCAAATAAAAAGTCAATGTCTCCGATTGAGCTGAAAATTGGTAGGAAGGTAAAGAAAATTATTACAACAAGAAACACGAAGGCATCAAGAAAAGTTAAAAGAAACACGAAGATCGACCCAAAAAAAGAGGTGCAACACGAGGACTTCCTGAGGTCACCCATCCTAGTACTACTTTCGCCCAAGCACGCTTAATCATGGAGTTCTGATGGGATCCGGCATTAGTGCCGGTATGATCGCACCTGCCAAGTGTTGCACGATTAATGACTATATGTATGCCGCCACCATGTGAAAAACACGAAAAATCGACAAAATGCAAATAAAAAGTCAATGTCTCCGATTGAGCTGAAAATTGGTAGGAAGGTAAAGAAAATTATTACAACAAGAAACACGAAGGCATCAAATTTAAAAGAAACACGAAGATCGACCCAAAAAAGAGGTGCAACACGAGGACTTCCTGCGAGGTCACCCATCCTAGTACTACTCTCGCCCAAGCACGCTTAATCGCGAGTTCTGATGGGATCCGGCATTAGTGCCGGTATGATCGCACTGTCAAGTGTTGCACGACATTAATGACTATATGTATGCCGCCACCATGTGAAAACACGAAAATCGACAAAATGCAAATAAAAAGTCAATGTCTCCGATTGAGCTGAAAATTGGTAGGAAGGTAAAGAAAATTATTACAACAAGAAACACGAAGGCATCAAGTTGTTAAAAGAAACACGAAGATCGACCCAAAAAAAAGAGGTGCAACACGAGGACTTCCTGAGGTCACCCATCCTAGTACTACTCGCCCAAGCACGCTTAATCATGGAGTTCTGATGGGATCCGCATTAGTGCCGGTATGATCGCACCTCTGCCAAGTGTTGCACGATTAATGACTATATGTATGCCGCCACCATGTGAAAAAACACTAAAATCGACAAAATGCAAAAAAAAGTCAATGTCTCCGATTGAGCTGAAAATTGGTAGAAGGTAAAGAAAATTATTACAACAAGAAACACGAAGGCATCAATGTTTAAAAGAAACACGAAGATCGACCCAAAAAAGAGGTGCAACACGAGGACTTCCTGTGAGGTCACCCATCCTAGTACTACTCGCCCAAGCACGCTTAATCATGGAGTTCTCGATGGATCCGGCATTAGTGCCGGTATGATCGCACTCCTAGCCAAGTGTTGCACGATTAATGACTATATGTATGCCGCCACCATGTGAAAAACACGAAAATCGACAAAATGCAAATAAAAAGTCAATGTCTCCGATTGAGCTGAAAATTGGTAGGAAGGTAAAGAAAATTATTACAACAAGAAACACGAAGGCATCGCAGTTAAAAAGAAACACGAAGATCGACCCAAAAAAGAGGTGCAACACGAGGACTTCCTGCGAGGTCACCCATCCTAGTACTACTCTCGCCAAGCACGCTTAATCATGAGTTCGACGGGATCCGGCATTAGTGCCGGTATGATCGCACTGGTCAAGTGTTGCACGATTAATGACTATATGTATGCCGCCACCATGTGAAAAAACGAAAATCGACAAAATGCAAATAAAAAAGTCAATGTCTCCGATTGAGCTGAAAATTGGTAGGAAGGTAAAGAAAATTATTACAACAAGAAACACGAAGGCATCGTTGTTAAAAGAAACACGAAGATCGACCCAAAAAAAGAGGTGCAACACGAGGACTTCCCCTGAGGTCACCCATCCTAGTACTACTCTCGCCTAAGCACGCTTTAATCATGAGTTCTGGATCCGCATTAGTGCCGGGTATGATCGCACTGCCAAGTGTTGCACGATTAATGACTATATGTATGCCGCCACCATGTGAAAAACACGAAAATCGACAAAATGCAATTTAAAAAGTCAATGTCTCCGATTGAAATGAAAATTGGTAGGAAGGTAAAGAAAATTATTACAACAAGAAACACGAAGGCATCAAATAAAAAAGAAACACGAAGATCGACCCAAAAAAGAGGTGCAACACGAGGACTTCCTGTGAGGTCACCCATCCTAGTACTACTCTCGCCCAAGCACGCTTAATCATGGAGTTCTGACGGGATCCGCATTAGTGCCGGGTATGATCGCACCCCGCCAAGTGTTGCACGATTAATGACTATATGTATGCCGCCACCATGTGAAAAACACGAAAATCGACAAAATGCAATAAAAAAGTCAATGTCTCCGATTGAGCTGAAAATTGGTAGGAAGGTAAAGAAAATTATTACAACAAGAAA